>BLBF01000003.1:103758401-103790319 GCA_015471245.1 Laticauda colubrina | reverse complement strand
CACAGATTTCTTCTTTGTTCAGGATGTCCTTTCAAGTCTTAATCAATTTATAATGCAAAAGAATTTCTCACCCAACCGATACACGCTCATTTAAATCCCTTTCTTTCCGGAGTTGTCCCGACTTCAGCAGCTTTGGAGGCTGTCTTTCCGCTTCCAGCAAAAGGGCTTCTCCCGGATCAAACCAGAGATTTTGCGATATCTCTGGGATCCTGGGACTGTGCCCTTCACAATCCCCGTCTCTACGGGACGGTTTAGGTCCGTTAGAACCGACCAGAGGCAAAAATATCAGCTGAGATCTCAGAGCCCCGAGATTGCAGCTGTAACACCGAGACGTAGCTCCGCCTTCTCCTCCTCTTATTTCTTCTTTCAGTGCTAGTAGCATGAACACTTTCCTCGAAGTTATATTTATCAGTCCTTGAATCCTAGCTCATTCACTTTCATATTAAGTGATAGTCAAGTTATTTCAGTAGGAACATTATCAACAATTCTAAACTTCCACAAAATTCCCTGAAATAGAAGTTGATTGAATACATTTGGATAAATCCTATATATTGCTCTAAAGATTACATCGCTTTTTTGTTACTCTTTTGGAAATAAATATAGCTTTTTTCAGGATATATTTGGAAATATTGTCAGTAGCATTAGTCAGACTCCCCTTTTAAGAAACAGAACTGGATGCTCACTTTTTGACAGTTCATTAGCTTAAAATGTGAAACTAAAAATATTACTCATGCTTTAAAGTCATCTATTGAAATGCCAAACATTGGTTGGTTAAAAAAAAACACCAACAAATTGCAGGACAATTAGAGCTTTTTTAAAAAGTAGTATCAAATATGACAAGTACAGGAAGCAACAAAAAGGATGATTTTGTAAACACTTGCTGCTCATGTATCATAAAACATCTGTGTTATCATTTCTTATCAGATTTTTTTATCCTCTTGAAGGATATAAATGTTACTTCTAAAAGTAATCTGGGAAACAGAATTTCAAAGTAAGTGAGCATATTTGAATACCATTTTCAACTTCTGGTGTTTGAAGTTCATACATTTAGGAGAGCAAGTTAGAACAAGCTAATCCTATCTAATCCTATCTATTGCTTTCAGAAGTCATGATGTAAAACACTGGACATCTGATTTCCATGTTGAAATGCATGATTAAAACAATTTTGATGATGGTGAAGTAATGCAACCTCTGATAAAGGAAGTAGAATGACTTAACTTCATATAGTAGTTGGAGAAGAGCAAGTGTTTCCCCTTAGCTGACTGAGTTACTAAGATTGTAAGGGTGCATAATTTTTTTTGATCCTTTACTGGAACTTTAGGGAAAGCAAAAGAGATAGTTTCTAGTAGATTAGAAGGTAAAGTCAGAACTTCTGTAAAATAGAGCAGCAAATCGAATGAATGAAGATGAAATACTATTTTCACTCATTGTTTTCCTATAAAAAGTAAATGGTCAAGATTCAGGATCTCTCTCTTTAATTTTCTTATTTTCTATTTTGTTGTGAGTTGCAAAGTCGTGTACAACCCATCGCAACACCATGGACAATGTTCCTCCAGGCTTTCCTGTCTTCTACCATCTTCTGGAGTCTTTTTAAGCTTATGCCTACTGCTTCAGTGATTCCATCCAGCCACCTCATTCTCTATCATCCCATTCTTTTATTGCCATCAATCTTTCCTGTCTTTAGGCTCTTCTCCAGTGAGTCCTTCCTTATTATTAAGTGGCCAAAGTATCTGAATTTCATCTTCAGGATCTGGCCTTCTAAAAAGCAGTCAGGATTTATCTCTTCCAGGACTGATTGGTTTGATTGTCTTGCAGTCCAAGGGACTCGCAGGAATCTTCTCCAGCACCATAGTTCAAAGGCCTCAGTTCTTCCATGCACTAATATCTGACTAACATTCCTTTTTCATTTTAAAATAATTGTATACATTTCCATAAATTATTGTTGCTGAAATATGAGGATACTCATGTTAATTTTTAATTAAGACATAATGTGATCTTTGTAGATATTTAGAATTATATTTAAGCATACTTATAGTAGATCAAGTGAAAGCATTAGATTTTGGTAGGTATTATCGAAATAAGCTTATATTTGGATAAAAGCTCTAAAACTTTCTGTTCATATCTTCTCTATTAAATGACCCCTTCCAGGTCATAATTCATTATTATATTGCAGCTAATTTTATTGCCAAACATATCATGAACACATAGGCTCAAAAATATCCAAGGTATGTATGCATGTTGTTGTTGTGTGAAAAAGTACACAGTGCACCAGAAGAAGATAAGCTCTTGCCTTCTTCCTGGTGGTTACAAAGGTGATTTTGAAATCTCTCCCATATTATGAGAGACAGAAACTTGAAATATTGGAATGCAACTTTGTTTCTCTCCATTATCAAAGAATCACAAGAACATATTTTGTTTGTTTGGAAATATGTTAATCTTTTAAGATGTTTTGATGACCTAACCATTTAAAGTTATCCATGACTAATGATTAAAATATTGGGATTCTGTTACTTTGTGTTGCTTTAACTGTTGCTTTGGTGCTAAGATGATGGGAAAAAAGGTGCCTCTGAAATTCATGGTGAAGCTGAATTGAGGTGTTGCTCTCCCGGAGGGCTCCCCACGAACTGCCGAATGGGTTTGAGGAAATACATGACACACATTTTCTCCTCAGGATGAGCGAGCCCTGAACTAGCTCAAGACAAGCTCTTTTATTGAGGTTTGGGTGGGTTACAAAATATCAGAAGGCAAGCATGTGATCCTGATTAACCATACTCAAACTGACACATTGGGTTGAATACACATATATGGCAGCTATGTTTTGCAAACACAGTTGAGTGGGATGGATATCCTTATTTGGGTGTCAGTAGATGGCTTCTATGTGTAAAAAGCAGTTTCTACATCATGTCCAGTATTTTTCGGACAGGCCCCTGTGGTTAGCGTTTCTGAGCAGTTTGCAACAGCAGGTGTGGTCATATTTCTACAGAGCTTTTCTGTTGCAGAATGTTATATGCAGCGGGGTAGTTCGTGGTTGGAACAGAATATGGATAAACAATATAGCTATAGCTTATTCAAAAGATTATATGGCTAATGCAAGGCAAAACTACCTGATCATTGCAGTAATGTTTCTCCACACTGAATTAAATTCTTCCAGACAAGACTTTATTGCCATTCCTCTCCAGTTTTATGCATAAAACACTGAACCAACAGATGCAAAGAGGATGTAAAACGGACAAAAAACCTTGCCATCCATTTGAAAACACAATGTACTCACTGCCTCCGTTTGGCTTCCTCTCTATCTGTCCAGCATCCGTTTATTGACGTTTCATCCGCTCAGAAAGTTTTGGGCTGCCTAAAATTTTTGCACGGAAAATGTATCCAGTTTGTCCATTCTGCATCCGCTACGCATCCGCTATGCATCCGTTCTGCATCCGTTGCGCATCCGCTTTATCCGCTAGGCATCCGCTGTGCATCCATGCAACTCGCATCCGCTCGGATGCAGGGAGGAAGCAGAATGGATGCGGAACAGATGCAGAACGGATGCCTAGCAGAAACGAAGCATTTAAAATGGAAAAAACGTTCGCAGAGGGGACCTATCTCGGATATTAAGGATGTCTAGAGGATGCCTAGAGGATGCCTAGAGGATGCCTAGCGGAAAATCTATACTGCCTATAAAAAGGGGGAGCAACTCATCTGCATCTCACTTTCAGAACAGCAGCCCAGCGGTGCAGACCTCTGCAGCCTTCATCTGGCTCTTCCTCTTCCACAGCATCCAGTCATGTCCACCGTGGATTGTGACAAAGTCCTTGCGGCAGCCACCATCCTTCTGCAACAGTGCGAAACCATCTGCAGGCTCTGTGAACTCTACTATGGGAAGAAAAGGAGCCACCCAAAAAAAGTCTGGGTCCAAAGATGGTTCACCAGAAGAGCAGAGGACGGACTGTACAACAAACTGATGGTGGAGCTCAGGAGCGAAGACACTCGGAGGTTCCAGAACTTCATGAGGATGCCTCCAGCCATGTTTGATGAAGTTGTGCAGCGGCTGACACCCAGGTTGACCAAGACAAACACCAACTTCCTGCCCAGTCTGGAACCTGGGCTCAAGGTGGCACTCACTCTGCACCAACTGGCCTCAGGGACCACCTACAGGAGCATGCAGTATGGCTGGAGGGTGCCACCCAGCACCATCAGCTTTGTTGTCAGAGAAGTGATGCAGGCCATCATCGATGAATACAAGGAGGAGCTCCTCCAGTGCCCCTCCACTGAAGAAGAAGGGAAGAAAGTTGCAGAGCAGTGGTATCAGAAGTGGAACTTCCCACACACCGTTGGAGCCATAGATGGGAAGCACGTGGTCTGCAAAGCGCCAGCCAAGTCAGGGTCCACTTATCACAACTACAAGGGCTTCTTCAGCATCATCCTCTTCGCCATGGTCGATGTTGGCTACAAGTTCATGTACATCGATGCTTCAGGCAACGGCTCATCTTCAGATGCCCAGGTATAGAATGCCAGTCACCTCAAGGAGGGGCTGAAAAGCAACCTCATGGTGGGCTTCCCAGATCCAGACCCTGGGGAATGGAGGCAAGGGCAAAACCTGATCGACACTGAGGATGTGCAAGGCCCCAACAGAGCCTCACGTGAGGCGAAGAAGCAGCGCAACCTCCTGAGACACTGATGCAACTCCCCAGATGGAGCAGTGGAGTGGCAAAACAGGATGATAGATGCTTAATGGATGCTTCCTTCAGCCTGTCTCATCACACGGAGGAGATTGGGCCATGTATGTTTGGTTGGGCTACAATGAACAGGGCATTTAATAAAGAGTTGTGTTTAGGTTGAAATGTGTGGATCAATGATTACATTGTTATTCATAATAAAGAGCCATAGGTGTGGCACCTGGGAGGATGGACCATACAGTCCCACTATGCTTGCACTGGAGGTTTATCTATCCCACAGCTATTACCCATCCCAAAGATATCCCTGCCCATCCCACAGGTATCCCTGCCCATCCCACAGCTATCTTAACCCATCCCACAAGCAAGCAAAGGCTTAAACCATTTATCAAAGTTTCAAGCAAGACTTTATTAAACAAAAGAAATGAAGCAAGTGTGTGAATCAAAAATAGACTTTATTAACAACAAGCTATAAGACAAAAATGAGTCTCTGGCACTCCTCTTGGTCACTCAGTCTCAGGGGTGAAGGGTGCAGGTGCTGTGGAGGTGGCTGGTGCTGGAGTGCTTGTCATCAGCTCCTCCAAAAGCAGAAGCAGCAGAAGCCCCAGCCCCAGAAGAGCGAGCCCATGCTGCAGAAGCCCCAGCAGAACCAGAGTGAGGGCCAGGGGGTGGGATGGTAGCCCTGTCCCTCTTACAAGTGCTGGCAGCAGATTGCTGAGGCTTGCTGTGCTTCAGCATGGTTGTGGGGTTGCTGGCTGGCAGGGAGGCTGGCAGGGAGGCTGGCAGCAAGGCTTGCAGGCAGACATGCAGGCAGGGCAGGCAAGGCAGCCAATCCTTCCAGCAGCAGGTCTTTCCTCTGAATGGCGACCTGCTTCTGAGCTGCTTCTGTTATATCCACGGGGCTGATGCAATTCATCCTCCCCGCATACGCAAGGCATCCGCTAGGCTTCTGCTAGGCTTCCGCTGTGCATCCGCTAGGCTTCCGCTGTGCATCCGCTTCATCCGTTCGGTGTCCGCTCTGCATCCACTGTATCCGTTCCGCATCCGCTTCACTGAGGCCCCCCAGAAGCCCTGAGGTTGCGCCATCCACTCCCATCCGCTTCCATCCGCTGGGCTTCCGTTCCACATCCACTTTGCATCCGCCCTGCGTCCTCCCAGCGTCCGTGTTATCCGCTCTGGTTATGCAAATTTTTGCCCCTTTTGAGAGCGGATAACAATGGATGGAACATTTTGCTCGTCCGCTGTGTCCTTTTTGCATCCGTTGGCCAGTGTGACATGGGCTTAAGAAGTTTGTGCTAAAAGCAAATATATAAAAGTATATAATGTTTTTCAGAGTAGTCACAGATTTCTAATCAGGTCTAAAAAGCCTGATGGATTATGAAAGGAAACAAATCTTCAGCAGAAGCTACAAGCTACAAAAGAATGTAGGGAGGAAGACTGTTTATTTTCCCATCTTTATGCTCTGGGGTATAATTATGAAGGCGGATGATACTTGCAGGTCCGTTTAATTCTGCTGTTCCTTTGTAATTGGTATTCAATACATGCTTCCACAGGTAGCAGACAATCATCAGAAGAATAACTACTGATAGCTCAATTCTCTACAAATGTGTTTTTTACAATCATCTGAACTAGTGACCATTACTATATCTGATGGCATTAAATTCTGGCCTGTGTTGTTATGACTATCACATCTGAGCAGCAAAAAGCTTGGTGACTGTTAATGATTGCAAGGTGTTCTGAATTGCTACCATCTAGAGACCATCCCGGTTTTTGCATTCCTGATCCATAGCTCTGCACTGAAATATTATAATGAACATTTATCTACCTCATAAGAATATGAGCAGTGCCCTTGTGAATTGGATCCCAGGTTCATCCAGTCTCTTCTTCCAGGGGCCAATCAACTATACCAGGAAGTCCACTAATCTCCCTACACATGCCATCAAGGCTAATAGTTCTTCTCAAAAAGACAGCAACTTGCAGTTGGTAGTAGTTACTTCCATTTTCATAGTATTTCTCTAACTATTTGCTATCCGACTGAATCAATATTCCTGTATTTTTTTGTGGAAAATTTTGTTCTTACTCTGCAAGTCATCCAAAAATAAAAAAAAAGATTTTGTTTTGATTTTATGTTAGAATGTTAATGCAGTTGTATTTGCCAGTTTTCCGAGAACAAAACTAGTCATTTGGTGATGGATTAATTTGTCAAGTTGTCTGAAGAAGCCAAATGCTACTATGCATTTATTTTATTAGAAAAACAGAATTCTCGTAGAAAAAAATGTTTGTGTTTATTGTTCATTTGTTCATGCTTTGATATTATTGTTATACCATAATTTATCTTTGTCTGTTTGAAAAGAACTGTCTTTCCTGTCAATATTTTTTTAGAATGATTAAAATTAGGGTAAAGTCAGTGATACTATGCAAATAGAAGCTTCACCATATGGATCAAAATCCTAATGTTACTATTTGAGCATGCACATTTCCACTCTTTTTGATCTATAATAAGAATATAGCATGTTTTTATTAACTATAATTTTGGAAAACCTGAAGAACAAGGTTAAAGAATTCTGAAGACATTTTGCAGTTTCTCTTGTCTAATACAAATATAGACTCCAAAGTATTGGAGACATTCAGGAATGCATTTTCAAGGAAGAATGCTCATAGCTTTCATATTGATTGAAGGAAGTAATGCCACATCCTCTTAATGCCACACTCAATTCCATTCATTTACTAAAATGAAGAAAAATGCCACTCCATACACATATCCAGCTACTAGGAAATTTCATTCAAAGATGAACTATAACAATCAATGTGACTCTTATGTTTATACTTTACAATATGTTTTTGAAAAATTTCTTATAAACTATTTTCTGAATTTGCAAAACAATGATTTTTTTTGTTTGTATAACAACATAAAAATGATTTACTATGTGCACAACAGCATGTTTTTATTAACTATAATTTTGGAAAACCTGAAGCAAGGTTAAATAATTCTGAAGATATTTTTCAATTTCTCGTGTCTAATACAAATATAGACTCCAAAGTATTGGAGATAACCTTCAATGTCCTGAAGCACCTTTTAGGAAATTTGACCAAAGTGAAACATCCAACTTTCACTTCAACTGCATACAAAAATATTTCAGCAAAAAGGAAGAGAGGAAGCTGTTACTTTCCAGAGATAACAATAACTTTTAAAAAGAAATTTCATTTTGAAGAAAGTAATTAACACCTGTTAAACTGACTAAAATCTCCAACTTAACATGCTGTAGTGGATATTGGATACCAAATCTTGGGGAAAAAGATTTGCATACATGACATTGTTATTTTGCTTATAAAGTTCCAGAATTATTTAGACATCTCTGAAAATGTAGCACTAAGTTGGTTTAGAAAGACATTCTGAGGACTTGAGAGTGCCTACCTTGAATAATAGAGTTAAAATTGAGGCTTAAAGCAATCTATCCTAGAAATAAAGATGACTTATACCCCATGATATTAATTTATCTATTTTGGAACATCATGTCAAGATGCAAGACCAAAATCTTTTCTAGCACTGTGGCCTTACATTCTTCTAATTTCCACATGATGATGATGATGATCACAGTGACTTAACATGGGTTTTTTATGTGTCAGGCAAGCTCTCCATAGCTGACAATAAAAGCTAATCTTCAGGATTTTTGTTTTGGCTTGCATTAGATTACCATGGTTCAAGTGATAGAATGTAAACTGTTTTCTATACCATAAAGATTTAATTTACAAGCATGATCTGCTTTGCAATTATTATTTTTTTATATCACACAATAGCTGACCTAAACAGGGATGTTACAAGAAAATTGTTCACAGACTATATCAACATATCACCAAAGCTATACGCAGAATAACACTTCAAGCAATAGAAAAAGGAATACAATAAATAAATTGTGTAAACCGTCTTTGATATATAATAAGGCTAGTTTATTCCATGTTGTATTAGTAGATAAAACTGAGAATTCTTAGTAGGCAAATGATAGATGGATTGATTTTTCTTTCTGAGCAGGTCCCAACTTCCCTGACACTAGAATAAGAGTTAGCTCCATTCCCAATGGTTGTTGCCATGGCAATGCTCAGCTCTAGTTAAAGAGAGAGAGAGAGAGAGAGAGAGAGAGAGAGAGAGAGAGAGAGAGAAACCATTAAGCTTTATTTGATAAAGAAGGGGATAAAGGTGATGAGCAGAGGAGAAGGTTTGGATTTTAAAGCAATAAAGAAATCACTATACGTTATTTATTTGAAAACAAGCATTGTTTGGAACAAGGTCACCCTTACAGCACAAAACTTGATGAATAATTCCAGCAGAAAATAATGACACGTTGGATCATTTTTTTCAGTGCTTGAGATGTTTATTCAAAGAACAGTGAAATGTATAAGGTGATCTTTGACTCAAAATCATTTTTAAAATTTCAAGAGTTGGTTTTTGTTTTGTTAAGATTTTAAAATATCAGCATAAATGGAATGAAGTAGAAAATTTTCCTGCAGAAGACCAATATAACTGAATATGAACATGGGAAGAAGATTCCTATTCCGGCCCAATAATAAATTCAGGAGTTTTTCATGGCTATGAACTTGGGAAAATGTCTATATGAAATTCTACAACCTTCCCAAAAGTGATGCTGATCATTATTCTGATTCCAGAACACACTGTAGTCACTAAAAAAAGGTTGTATTTCCAAGTTCAGATGGATGGCAAAATTAAATAATAATGTTACTTCTCACTTGAATTCCAAGTAATTGGATGACATCATTCACTATGGGAGTGAACACTGATTTCAATAACTTTATCTGTAAAAAAAAAACTTTGTTGGATATGAAAACACTTATGGCTGAAGAAAAGTCATTCTTTGCATTGTATGTAGGAACAATTAAATACTTAAAACAAGAAATTCACATTTAAATTTGTGTCTCCATCCATTTCCTCAGTTTTCAAAAAACACAGACAGACACTATGATGCATGTGAATACACACACTGATATAAATAACCTCAAATATTGGTTGCTCAAAATAGACAGCAATACAAAGAAAATTTTTCTCTCCAGTAAAAGCTATTTTAAGTAAATAAATGAATACATGTTTCAGAATCTACATAAATATCAGAAATCCTATCTTCGCTACTTTTTGAATAGCATTTCTGATTCTACAGGAATTGCTTCATCATGACTGTGTTGAGAATTCAAATCTGGACTTATGTGAATAGGAATGGTCCATTGTCCCAGGACAAAGTTATCTCTGTGAATTCATTCTCTCAAATCCAAGCCTTGCTTCAATTTGTTTAATCACAGCACTAACCTTAAGGCTAGGTCACATTGGCAGATGCAAAAGTATGTAAAAAGGTGCTTCTCCTGCTGGTGCTGCTGCTGGTGCTGCTGGTGCTGCTGGTGCTTCTCCTGCTGCTGGTGCTGCTGGTGATTCTTCTGCTGGTGGTGGTGCTTGTCCTGCTGCTGCTGCTGCTGTGGTGGACCAGCCCCAAAGCCCTCAAAGCCCTGCTGCTGAAGGCCCTGAAGCTCCGGCCAGAGGGAGGAAGAGGCAAGGCAAGGAGAAGGGTCAGAGAAACAGTACTCCATTTTCGAAGACCATGAGGAGGAGGTGCTGGAATGGCTGAGGGAGAATGAGTAACTGTGGAGGAAGGGCCACAGACTCTATCGCGACACCAAGCGGAAGCAGGCAGCGTGGAGAGAGAAGGCAGAGAGCCTTGGCTACAATTCAGATGTCCTCCTGGGGTGGTGGAAACATATGCACACCTGGTATGGAAAGCTGGACCTGAAGAGATCCGGGCAGGCCGCTGTCAAGCTCACTGACCGGGAGACCTATGTCATGGCCAGGTGCAGCTTCTTGGAGGGTGAGATCCGCCACCGAGGAGCAGCCCCTCTGTCAACCCTCTCCCTCAGACAGCCCACAGAGAGCCATTCCTCTTCCAGCCACAAGATAGCCACAGTGTCCAGGAATGTGTCTTTGGAGGGCCCCACGACAGAGACCCCTCTGACAGCTGCACTCCCCGTGCCAGAGGATGTGGAGGATCCCCTGTCTCAGATGGAGCAAGAAGAAGCAGCAACCAGACACCAACCCACCCCCATCCCCAGCTCCACCTCCACAGAAAGCAGAAAGAGAGGCAGACCGGAGGGACAGAGCCACACTGTCTTCTTGGAGATCAGGGACACAATCAAAGCCAGCACAGATCTCCTCTCCCAGCTGGTCCACTTTGACATTCCATCCTCCAACCGCAAGCCCTTCATCACGTACGTGAGCCAGACCCTCATGGACATGCCTGAGGCCCAGTACCAGGCAATGAAAGAGAGGATCACAGCTCTTCTGCACCACCCTCCAGGCCCAGCTGAACCTGCTCCTACTCACTCCAGGTCTGCTCCTCCACCCCAGGCGATGTCACAGCCCTTCCACAGATTTCAGCAGCCCCTCGCCTACCAAGTCTACCACTACCAGGCCTTCCCATGGCAGAGGCAGCCCTTCCCATGGCAGAGGCAGCCCTTCCCATGGCAGAGGCAGCCCTTCCCAGTCCACACCCAGGTTCCTCGGACACCACAGATGCCTCAGCTGACCCAGCTGCAGACCAGACAGCCCCACTACACTCCTCCTTCCTCCACCCCACAGCCAAGCCCTTCCTCAGAACATCTGTCATCAGACTTGGGCCTCACATCCCAGGTCTTTGAAGAAGGGCCTCTCAACCTCATGGGACTCAGTCTGAGAGCTTCCTGCACACACCATCTCCTGTTGTACTCTCAGGGCCAGGCACCCCAATGGCACCTCAGACCAGCACTCCAGCAACAGCCACCTCCACAGTCCCTGGCCCCTTTACATCTGAGACCATGGGCACGCCTCAGAGTGACTGAGAAGAGTGCCAGAGACTGAGTTGTTACCTGTTCACCTTATCTTTGCTTCAAGACACTTTACTTGGGTCATTTTGCTTTTTAATAAAGTCATACAGTTTGTTATTAATTAAGGTTATCTGCTTCACACACTTGGTTCATTTTTTTTACTTAATCAAGTGTTGGGGAAAACTTTGAAAAAAGGGTTAAGCTTTTGCGTGCTTGTGGGATGGGTAAGGATAGCTGTGGGATGGATAGCTGTAGGATGGGTAAGGATAGCTGTGGGATGGGTAAGGATAGCTGTGGGATAAGGATAGTTGTGGGATAGATAAACCTCCAGTGCAAGCATTGTGGGGCTGTATGGTCCACCCTCCCAGCTTCCACACATATGGCCCTTTATTATCAATAACAATTTCATCATCGATCAACACATTTCAACATAAACAAAACTCTTTATTAATGCCCTATTCATTGTAAGGCCACTCAACATACATGGCACAATCTCATCAGTGTGATGAGACAGGCTCAAGGAAGCATCCATTAAGCATCTACCATCCTGTCTTGCCACTCCACTGTTCCAGCTGGCGAGTTGCACCAGTGTTTCAGGAGGTTGCGCTGCTTCTTCCCTCCAAGTGAAGCTCTGTTGGGGCCTTGCACATCCACAGTGTCTATCAGGTTTAGTCCTTGCCTCCATTCCCCAGGCTCCATGTTCCCATTGCCTTGTTGACGGTCTACAAGCATGTTCTGCAACACTGGGTAGTGGGTGCGCATGAGATTGTGCAGGATGCAGCAAGCTTCCACGATGCTCCTCACAGTCTGTGGGTGATGCTGCATGGTGGTGAGAAGTACCTGGAACCTGTTGGCCAGGATGCCAAAGACGTTCTCCACCACCCGTCTTGCCCTGGACAGCCTGTACTTGAAGATCCTCTCTTCACGAGTAAGGTATCTGGAACTGCAGGGCTTCATGAGGTAGGTTCTGAGGGAGAAGGCATCATTACCCACGATGAAGTAGGGCACATCTTGTGTGTCGTTGGGTAGGGGGTCTGGATCTGGGAAACCCATGATGAGGTTGCGTTCCAGCCCCTCCTTGAGGTGACTGGCGTTGTATATCTGGGCAACTGAAGCTGACCCATTGCCTGAAGTATCGATGTACATGAACTTGTAGTCAGCTTCAGCCATGGCAAAGAGGATGATGCTGAAGAAGCCCTTGTAGTTGAAATAATTGGACCCTGAGTTGGGTGGAGCTTTGCAGGCCACGTGCTTCCCATCTATGGCTCCAATGGTGTGGGGAAATTTCCACCTCTGATACCATTGCTCTGCAACTTTCCTCCAGCCTTCTTCAGTGGTGGGACACTGGAGGAGCTCCTCCATGTATTCTTCGATGATGGCCTGCACCACTTCTTTGACCACTTTGCTGATGGTGTTGTGTGGAACCCTCCAGGCATACTGCATGTTTCTGTACATGGTCCCCGAGGCCATGTGGCGCAGAGTCAGTGCCACTTTCAGTCCAGGGTCCAGGCTGGGTCGGAAGTTGGTGTTTGCCTTAGTCAACCTGGGTCTCAGACGCTCCACAACTTTGTCAAACATGGCTGGTGGCATCCTCATGAAGTGCTGGAATGCATGAGGGTCTTCATTCCTCAGCTCCACCATCAGCTTGTCATAGAGTCCAAACTCCACTCTTCTCCCGATCCATCTTTGGACTCAGACAGCTCTTGGACGTCTCCTTCTTCACCTTTCGTAGAAAAGGTGAAACAGTCTGAACAGGGCTTGGTTCTGATGTTGAATGATGGTGGCTACCAAAAGGAGTGTGCGATGATCCATGGTGGAGATCAATGGATGATATGGAAGAGCAAGAGCAAGGCTGAAGAGGTCTGCACACCAGGGCTGCTGGACTCATACTGAGATCCAGGTGATTTCCTCCCCCTTTTAATAGGAAATGTTGGTTTTCCACTAGGTGTCCTTCCACATATTCTAGACATCCTCCAGACATCCTAAATATCCGAGATACATCCCATATATGAACGTTTTGTCCGTTTTAATGCTTTATAAATGAGATGCATCTACTTTCATCGTTTCTATGTCTATGCTACTTATGCTGTGTGGATATTCCGTGTACCTTTCGCTTCCTCCCTCTTTCCATTTTCAGCTGCAATGGATGTGAGTTGAGGGGATGGCCAAAGGATGCCGAGAGGATGCATTGGACTTATAACGGATGACAACGGACTTAGAACGTTTGTTGCCCATATGTGTTGCGGATGTAGATCGTATGCGGCGGAAAGTTCATCCGCTCAAAAAGTTTTGTGCAGCTCAAAACTTTTTGAGCAGATGAAATAGCAGTGGACGGATGTTTTACGGATAGAGCGTATGAAAGACATATGCAGTGAGTACACAATGGATGTATCGTGTTTTCCAATGGATGGCAAGCTTTTTTGTCCGTTTTACATCCTCTTTGCATCCGTTGGTTCAGTGTGACATGGGCTTAAAGAGAAATTTCCTGGCAGTCAGCACAATTAACCAATGGAATGGCTTGTCTACAGAAGTTGTGAGTGTTCCATCACTTGGGGTTTTAAAGAAGAGATTGGATAGCTATTTGTCCAGAATGGTATAGGGTCTCCTGCTTGAGCAGGGGTTTGGGCTAGAAGACCTTCAAGGTCCCTTCCAACTCTGTTATTCAATATTCTATTTTTAATTCTCAGATATTTACATCTATAAATTTCTGCACTGTATGTTATAGATATTTGAACCTACCAATTAATAATCTGTTATGAATATGTTTTAATTTTTTTTACATTCTGTTTTGTTTCTTTGATTCAGCTTGAATATATCTTGTTTGATTAATTTTTTCTCCCCCTTCTAGTATACTGCTTGGCAGGTACTTTAAATCTTTTACATAATTCTCTGTATCTTCAATTACTTTGAGCTTGAGTATGGAAGCCTATTTTCTCTACAAATTTAATGTCATTTTCATGGTTTAATGTAAGCATGCAAACACATTATCTTTAAATATATGCAAGCCCAAGCATATACATGAACAATCATGTTAACATTGTACATATATGTATACATAATTCAATAATGATATCAGGAATTTGCCAATTTTGTGGTTTGCTCGATGTAAAGTATCAAGACATATTGGCTTGTTCCACAGTTAGCTTGCAAACATTTAAAACCAGAAAGTTTTGTTTTTATTGGGGGAATCTTCTGATACTCCTTTAGATTTAAGGATTTGGTAACACAGACATTGAAAAATGAGCACAGAGTGAAGATTCTCAGTGATTTGAGTTTAGAAGCATCTCCAGATACTAATCTCATCCCCAGTCTACAACTTACCTAAGATAATTATGAATGCCGCAGTTTTGTTTATTACTCCCCTTCTGCAATAGACATTCTGCTCTATCGAGTCAGTATTACAAGGATTTACTTCTGCTGATATTGTACTCTACAATCTTTTATTCCATCCCAGGAAGAAGACTGAAAGTGAACAGCCTAATTTTAATGCTCAGTTCTATTCCTGCAAACATATGAGGATTTCAAACAATAGGAAGGAGCCTATTTCTGTAAAGCAAGTTCTCCTCCTCAGTCCTTCTCCCAGTTGATGCACAGAGAGGAGAGGAGGTGCAGGGCCCATAGAGCAAAATATTTTCCTAGCACAGCATTTCAGAATGTGCATTAATATTCTATGATACTACTTTATAAAGCCTTAGTAAGACCACACCTAGATTGCTGCTTCATTTCAATCACCAAACTATAAAAAAGATGTTGAGATTCTAGAAAGAGTGCAGAGAAGAACAGTCAAGATGATTAGGGGACTGGAGGCTAAAATATATAAAGGACAGTTGCAGGAACTGGAACTATCTATCTCTAGTGAAGAGAAGGACCAAGGGAGACACAATAACAGTATTCGAATATTTGAGGCACTGCCACAGAGAGGACTGAAGTTCCAAAGCACTGAAGGCCAGACAATAAATAATGGATAGAAATTGAAGAAGGAGAGATTCAACCTGGTAATAAAGAGAAATGTTCTGACAGTGAAAACAATTAACCAATGAAACATCTTGCCTTCAGAAGTTGTGGGAACTCCATCACTGGAAGCTTTCAAGAAGAGACTGAACTGCCATTTGTCAGAAATGGTAGGATCTCCTGCTTGGGCAGGGGGTTGGACTAGATGACCTACAAGGTCTCTTCCAACTCTGCTAATCTGTATCTGTATCTGCTTACCTGATACAGAGATTGTCCCACCTTGGTTCACTTGCCCTCATTTTTTTAAAATATTAAAGTTAAAGTTAAAAGATCCCTGGTGGCTCAGTGGCTAGAATGCAAGCTAATTCTGCCTATAGTCTAGAGTTTTATCCTGTCAGGACTCAAGGTTGACTCAGCCTTCCATCCTTTCAATGTCAATAAAATAAGGACCCAGATTGTTGGAGGCAATATGGTAATTCTGGAAACCACTTAGAGAGTCCCATGAAGCACTAAGGAATGTTATATAAGTCTAACTACTGTTGGTAAAAACCTTTTGAAATATTTCAGTCTCAGTTATCTTTGCCTTACAGAATTGTCTCCTTCTGCCTTTATTTAATAAGTTTCTTCCATCATAATTTGATTTTGTGATCATATCTATTATCTCTAGGAGCAGACATTATGTAAGATGCATCATGTCTAAGACAGAAGAGGGAACTTATGTAATTTCAGCTACAGTTCTGTCATATTTGTCAGAGAACTGACATGGAGTTTTTCTTGTATTAGTTGCAACACATTAAGATGTCTTTGTATCAACATTTGAAAAATAGTGAATGCAAATTGTAAAAATAGCCATAAATCTGGTTTTGCCCCATAAAAACAAACATTGTACAAGGCCTTAGCAGAGAAATATATTAAAGCTTATTTTAGCTGACAGAATTTCACATAGTGAATTTCATCTAGTTAACCCTTCAGCCTTGTCCATATTTTCCCTGAGTTTCATATAGAGACATATTCAATATGTAACCCCACTTTTCTGCCATGAATACAACTTAAATTGACAGGAGGGTCTTTCATGTAAAACTTGAGGGAGTACATTCTTCCCCCTCAAAAAGATCAAGAAAACAACACCTCAGAATTGGATGAGGCTCTTTAAGTCTTAGAGTTTAATCCCTGACAGCCTGAAATATAATAAAATTTAATTAAACATTCTGTAATGATGGCTAGTTAACCCGGGCTTGAATACATCTAGTAAACAAAAAATGTAGTAACAAGCTCTGTGGCGGAATTTATAAGTTTTACTCATATTTCAGTAGAGACCATTATAGGTACCATATTTGGCCCCTATCCGGTACATTAATGAAACAAAAACAGGCTGATATCTTTTATCTATTGCCATTTCAGATACATGAAGAATATTTATCACATTCCTCTGAGTCAGTTCCAATTTATCTCAGAGCTTCCGAAAAGGTGATAATGAGAACTGGCCACAGCACTCACTTTGGCATCTGATCTATCCTGAGTTCAATATAAACATTACTTTCAGCTCCTGCAGCTCTGCAGCTGAACTACAAATGTATTGCTCTAACCTAAAATTGCATTGGCCTCTTTTTCAGTTACTTATATTGCTGATTCATGATCAGCTTTTGCTCAAAGCCACATTTCTAACATCTTTTTTCCCTCCAGATATGAACTAATGTGTCCCTTGTCAACCAAACTGGCTTGTTAATTGTGTAAGCCAGTCATTTGGCAATGTTTTCCAAGACCTTATGAAAGGAGAGAAAGACAGCCAAAAGAAGAAGAAAAAAGAAGATGCAAGAATGCTGATGTTCCCAAATTGATTAGGTTGCAGCACCAGAACTAGGACATTTCTGCCCTGCTACAGAGGAAAAGAAAGCTCGGTTACCACTTTGTTGTGACCTTGAAACCTGAGTAGTATATTTAAATAATTTAGCTATTCATAGCTGCAAATTGCTGTATTACTGTGTTGCAGTTTTGAAATGCTGAAGTCATGTAAATGTTGATGAGATTTCAAACTAAGCAAATCCTATCTGCTGTACTTCTAGATGCTAATCTGTTGACAGAAGTTGCTCAGACCTCTACATTTATAGCTACCATGTTAGCACTGCTAAAAATTCAAATATATGCAGAAAAGATGAATATATTTTGCACACAAGGTGTCATGCCAAATATGTCCCCTTTATATAAGCTGGAAATTTTAAACATTTATGGCGGAAACCAATTACACTGCCAAATGATAACAGTGCAGTCTCTTATTGTATTGCTTACAAAACATTTAATAGAGAAGAAAAGATGTACAGATTGTAAAACTTTAGCCACAGCAACAGTGGCTGAAACTTAAGAAGTTTCTAACTCCTTTAGCTCCAGACCTCTTCTTTGTCCTGATGTTAACAATATACCAAAATCTATTTGCTATCTGACAGTGAGAACAATCAACCAATGGAACAGCTTGCCCTCAGAAGTTGTGGGAGCGCCATCAGTTGAGACCTTCAAGAAGAGATTGGACTGCCATTTGTCAGAAATAGTATAGGGTCTCCCACTTGGGCGGGGAGTTGAACTAGATGACCTACAAGGTCCCTTCCAACTCTGATTATCTGTATCTGTACCCAACACCTGGGCAGAGAACTGGTTGTTAAGTTTTTTGAAGCCCACCTCTGGATGGATGGATGGATGGATAGGTAGGTAGGTAGATGAGAGAGAGAGAGACACACAGACACACTTTACACACAGACACACACACACACAGAGAGAGAGAGAGAGAGAGAGAGAGAGAGAGGGAGGGAGAGAATGTCTATTATATCCTTCAGAATGCTTCCCGTTAAATAATACCCAGAGGTCTAGATCATCATATGAGATCTTTGGGTGCAAGAACTGGAAATTTTGAAACAGAAATGCACAAGGGCACATTGATGTTCCTTCTACAGCCTGGCTTCCATGACATATTTGAAGTATCATTCATTTCATACCTAATTTTAAGAATGTGAGAAAGCCAGTTTAAGATCAATGGAGCTAATCACACACTATAATTAAAGCAGAACATGGTGGGGCAGAATCAGCATTTTGTGCATTTAAACCTTTAATGATCAGTCCTGTCTCTAAGATTCTATTGCATGGTTGTTCAGTTTAAGAAGAATATAGTTACTTAAGTCATGCTGTTAAAACCAAAACACCTTCATTTCCACCAATATAAAACATATTTATCCCCACATATTTATCCCCAGGTGGAATTACAGCTTAGTTCATTGCCAGTACTTTCTATCCACAAACCAACTGCTATCCAGGAAAAAAGTGTATCCAGTTCTTAGCAAATAATCTTTAACATTCCATGATGCTCCCTGATTTCATTTGGTTGGATGACAAATTGCATAGCACTACATTCTGTTTTATCCATGTTCTCTCTCTCTTTTTCTCTATTTGTCTCTTTCTCTCTCATGCTAAGGTTACTTTCTTTTATCACAGTGCATCTGATAAAAGCTGATCACAAAACATTACAAAGCAATCTTATGTCACCTTGATAACCATGCTAAGAGGATTAGAATGAGAAGAAGGAACTTTCAGAAACATCCTAGAAACTTCCAATATACCTGCATGTATCACTCCATGATAGATTTTAAAGCAGTTTTCTGGAGACAAGGACTGGTTCCCTCTTTTCCTTGACAGATACCCAAACTTTTCCCTTTCTAGATCTGTTGGAATCTAAGAAATTCAGATACAGTTTCCACTAAAATGCTTCCCCCTCAATAAGGAAATCAAGAAACTATGGAAAACAATAGGTATCTTCCACTTCTATATCTCTCTTGGTCTACAGGTGAAAGTCGAAAAATTAGAATATCGTGCAAAAGTTCATTTATTTCAATAATGCGACTTAAAAGGTGAAATATATGAGATAGACTCATTACATGCAAAGCAAGATAGGGCAAGCCATGATTTGTCATAACTGAGATGATTATAGCTTACAGCTCATGAAAACCCCAAATCCACAATCTCAGAAAATTAGAATATAGCGAAAAGGTTCAATATTCTAGGCGCAAAGTGTCCCACTCTAATCAGCTAATTAAGCCATAACACCTGTAAAGAGTTCCTGAGCCTTTAAACGGTCTCTCAGTCTGGTTCAGTAGGGAACACAATCATGGGAAAGACTGCTGACCTGACAGTTGTGCAGAAAACCATCATTGACACCCTCCCTAAGGAAGGAAAGCCTCAAAAGGTAATTGCAAAAGAACTTGGATGTTCCCAAAGTGCTGTATCAAAGCACATTAATAGAAAGTTATATGGAAGGGAAAAGTGTGGAAGAAAAAGGTGCATAAGCAGCAGGGATGACCGCAGCCTAAGAGGATTGTCAGGAAAAGGCCATTCAAAAGTGTTGGGGACTTTCACATGGAGTGGACTGAGGCTGGAGTCAGTGCATCAGGAGCCACCACACACAGACGGATCCTGGACATGGGTTTCAAATGTCGTATTCCTCTTGTTAAGCTGCTCCTGAACAACAAACAACGGCAGAAGTGTCTTACCTGGACTAAAGAAAAACAGAACTAGCCTGTTATTCAGTGGTTGAATGTCCTCTTTTCTGATGAGAGCAACTTTTGCATCTCATTTGAAAACCAAGGACCCAGAGTCTGGAGGAAGAATGGAGAGGCACACACTGCAAGATGCAGTGTATAAGTGTGAACTTCCAGTGTGAAGTACCCACAGTTTGTGTTAATTTGGAGAGCCATGTCATCTGCTGGTGTTGGTCCACTGTTCTTCATTAAGTCCAGGGTCAATGCAGCTGTCTACCAGGAGATTTTGGAGCACTTCATGCTTCCTTCTGCAGATGAGCTTTATGGGAATACTGACTTCAATACTGAGTACATATGCATGCTTATACAGTATTTTTCAGAGGTCCGATATTGTTCTTTGTACAATCCTTGTTTTATTGATTGCATGTAATATTTTAATTTTCTGAGATTGTGGATTTGGGGTTTTCTTGAGCTGTAAGCTATAATCATCACAATTATGACAAATCACAGCTTGAACAATCTTGCTTTGCATGTAATGAGTCTATCTCATATATTAGTTTCACCTTTAAGTTGTATTACTGAAATAAATGAACTTTTGCATGATATTCTAATTTTTTGAGTTTTACCTATATGTCAGTTGGCAGAGCTTAGGAATGCATCAGTTATGTTTTTAATATTTTACTTGTGCACCACCCAGAGTTTTTCTGGGAGGGAGATGGGTGATTCCTAATTTGATAGATAGATAGATGATAGATAGATGACAGATAGATAGATAGATAGATAGATAGATAGATAGATAGATAGATAGATGATAATCATATTCAAGTGAATGTATTTATGGTTTTTCTTCTGATCTATCAGATGAATTAATGGAAGAATCAGAGTGGTCAAGTGTTTCGGTCATTGGTTTAGTATTGGGGACAATCAGATTTACATCTACTTGTGGTTTTGGATCAGTAACTTTGATCTCAGTCCAACCCATGCCAGAGTTGTTATTTTATGCATAAAATTAAAGGATATTCCCATTTAAGCCACTTTGAGTTCTTGGATGAAAAGCAAGATATAAATCTTCTAAATAATTAATGGATTCAAAAGGGTTGGTATAAACATGTTACAAAACATAGGGCCTGGGAAAACATGTATAGACCCATCTTCTCCCTGAGTTTGAAGCTTTGACTTGTTTATTCAAATGCCTGAACAGAGATTGCTTATTTTTCAGATCCATGAAATATGTATGTCTGGGAAACTAATGTAGCCAACCCTTTATCGTGTTCTCTCCAAAACTTTGATTCTCATACAAGTAGGACTTAAAGGCATCACTTTTAACTTTAACCTTTTTTTGCATTCAATTCAACAGGAATGTAAAATGAGTTGAACTAGGATATTTTCAATGGGGAGGTCACGCTTTAAAAAAAAATTACTAGAAAAGGAGAAGTAGAAAATATTAAGTTTCTTTCAAATCATTTTTGTATCAATTAAGCAGTAGTCACATCTTTTACATGAGGTGTAGGGTTTAACTTCAGTTTTGAAAAGGCCAATATCTTCCTCATTTAGTTCCTATTTTCAGGGACTTATTCTTCAGGTGAATTTTTCCCATTACCTTCAGATGATTAGTTGCCACTTCTGTTGTTATAGCTTAAGTATCAAATGATGACACTAAGGTTATACACAATCTTGTCTCGATGTGCCTGGAATGACAAATTCTCTATGTTTTAATTAAAGTATAGGAGGAGGAGACATGTCAGAAAGAGAAAATTTAACAGAAAAGCTCTTCTTTTCTTTTCTATCTTTTTTCTTTTTAGCAGCATGCCAATTATCGAGCAGGCATAGCTATGCTAAAAAAGATTTGAGGTGATAAGATCATTTCTCAGCTAAGCAAAATTGATGTCTAGAAAAGAAGAATGTGCTAGAAAATGCAATTTCCCCTTTAGGGTGCAAAAAAAATGCATTTTTAAATTAATGCTAGGTTTAATTAAAAGTGCTTGTTACTGCCCTGCTCATTCCAATGTAAAGGTCAGGGGTTATGCAGGACTGTGGGTTCAAGGGCAAAAAGATACATTGACATGTTGTTGTGATATTCATCAGAAACTCCTTAACTCAAACTTGCCTCTTTCCAGGTTCAGATAGCAGCAGTGCCAATGCCAGAAATACTGTTGTCACTCTACTGAAGCTACAAACTGCCACATTCTGCACCAACTGCAGGAGGCAAACATCCACATTTTGTACCAACTATGGTTTCCAGATGATTGTAGTCTTCAAAGGCAGCCACAGTGGCTCAGGCTCTCAGTTCCAGAAAGAAGCACACCTGATACATCAAATGACCCTGAGCCAAGATGCTTTTTGGTTATGTCCTCCATTTGCTGTTTAGGGAACAGCTATGAACTCCTAAGTTGCAGGTCTGTTTCTTCATTCTGTGACCTCATTCAGAACCAACATCAGAACTAATAAAGCACCAGATTATTTCTAAATAAACACCATCTTTATTTCACAGATATTTCATCTTGTGGGCTGTCAATGGGGTCAATACTTTCCTTCTGTGCTGTTAAATATATATTAAACTACTTGAGGAAGTGCTCCATTGGTTTGTCTTCAGTTATAACTGGTGTCATATATACTTAACTATATATTTCTGTCTCAAATCAAGCAGACTGTGAAGAACTGGAAGGAATGAAACATATTCCTTGTTATGCTTTTCAGATAAAATCTAAACAAGCCCATTTATTTTTTCATATAGTCTGATTGAAAGTTAAATACATAAGATCTGAACTACAGTATTTTCTTTATCCAAAACATTTATTTATTTATTGGTTTGTTTGCTTATTTATTTCTCAGTTTGTTTATTTGGAAAATTTATTGGTCATCCATCTTACCTCAGGGTAACTCTGGAAGCTTACAATCATAAAAAAATAAAAACTGTATAAAGATTTAAAAATACATGAATAAAACACTGCACAAAACCAAACACAAGTCCCCCATTAAAAGATGGGCAGGACGGGAGGATGGGAGGGGGAGGGAGGATCTGTTGTTAATCAGTCAACCACCTCCACTGGAATGATCCCACATTGGAACCCTAATCCAACTGGCTAAGCCAGGTCTTTAGGCTCTTATAGAAAGTTGGGAGGGTTGGAGCCAATCAGTGGTGGGATTCAAAAATTTTTACTACCAGTTCTGTGGGCGTGGCTTGGTGGGCTTAGCAAGGGAAGGATACAGTAAAATCTCCAGTCAGAGGTGATATTTGCTGGTTCTCCAGACTACTCAAAATTTCCGCTACCGGTTCTCCAGAACTGGTCAGAATCTGCTGAATACCACCTCTGGAGCCAACATCACTCCAGGTGACAATATGTTCCAGAGGGAAGGTACAATGGCAGAGAAGACCCTTTTCCGGGATCCTGATAGCCAGAATGCTTGGGCCAATGTGACCTAAGCATGCCTCTTCTGCTGGTATGGGTGGGATGGGCCAGTCCCAGTGAAATGAGATGGTCCCTGAAATAGCCTGGACCCTTGCCATTAAGGACTTTAAAAGTAATTACCAAAACTTTTAATTGCACCTGGAAGCAAACTGGCAGCCAATACAGCTTGTGGAGCAAAAGTGTTACATGGGTCATTCTTGGTAAACTTATTCATTTCACTTTATTGGTAAAACTTAATGCTACATATGAGACATTTTGAACTAAGTATTTTAAAAGGGATGAGGATTTTTTTTTCTAGATATTTCATCTTTCAAAATTTCCTTTCTATTTATGTTGCACTATATTGTGCCAGAACTTAGTAGCAAAAAAAAGTGTATATGTATATCAAATAAAATAACAAAATCAATAGCACATAGACTTATATACTGCCCCAAATACAGCACTCTTGGAGCAGTTTACAATTTCAGCATAATGCTCCCAACAATCTGAAGCTTCATTTAATCGACCATCGAAGGATAGAAGCATAAATATATATATTTATATTATTTGGTGAAAATATTTTAATTATGTGAGTAGTCTTCTGGTTTCAGAAACCTCCATATTTTTGTGCTTTTTTTAATAGAAAAACCTGGCTTCTCATCAAAAGTATCATCCACAAAGAAAGAAGCTTTGTTATTGCTATTTTAATATGTCCTCTATTATAAAATCCTTACTAGGTGTAATAATAACATAAGATTAATTAACTAACAATTTCTTTTTGTGAGTTTGCTACAGCAGATTTTAGAAACAAATAAATGAAGAAGAGGATTTTTCTGAATGAGAAGAAATAATTGGCAACTATGCTTGGCAATTATTTGTGGCCCTGTGAAATATAAAGTTCCTGAAAGTAGTTAACCTGATGGGAACATGTCTAATGATGTGGATTTAAAAGTATAAATTTTCATGATTTCCTATGCTTTAGTTCAAGACACTTGACATTCTTTACAGCTTAAGCCCATGTCACACTGAACCAATGGATGCAAAGAGGATGTAAAACGGACAAAAAAGCTTGCCATCCGTTGGAAAACGTGATGTACTCACTGCCTCCGTTTTGCTTCCTAACTATCCGTCCAGCATCCGTTTATTGACGTTTCATCCACTCAAAAAGTTTTGAGCTGCTGAAAACTTTTGTGCGGAAAATGTATCCAGTTCGTTTGTTCTGCATCCGCTACGCATCCGCTAGGCATTCACTACGCATCCGCTAGGCATTCGCTACGCATCCGCTAGGCATCCGCTGGGCATCCGCTACGCATCCGATATATCCGCTAGGCATCCGCTACGCATCCGCGCAACTCCATCTGCCTGGACGTAAGGAGGAAGCAGAACGGATGCAGAACGGATGCAGAACGGATGCCTAGCAGATGCAGCACGGAAACAAAGCATTTAAAACGGAAAAAACGTTCGCAGAGGAGACCTATCTCGGATATTAAGGATGTCTAGAGGATGCCTAGAGGATGCCTAGAGGATGCCTAGCAGAAAACCTATATTTCCCATAAAAAGGGGAGCAACTCATCTGCATCTCACTTTCAGAACAGCAGCCCAGCGGTGCAGACCTCTGCAGCCTTCATCTGGCTCTTCCTCTTCAACAGCATCCAGTCATGTCCACCGTGGATTGTAACAAAGTCCTTTCGGTAGCCACTATTGTTCTGCAACAGTGCGAAGCCATCTGCAGGCTCTGTGAATTCTACTGCGAGAAGAAAAAGAGGCAGCCAAAAAGAGTCTGGGTCTGAAGATGGTTCACCACAAGAGCAGAGGACGGACTGTACAACAAGCTGATGGTGGAGCTCAGGAACGAAGACACTCGGGTGTTCCAGAACTTCATGAGGATGCCTCCAGCCATGTTTGACGAAGTTGTGCAGCGGCTGACACCCAGGTTGACCAAGGTAAAAGCCAGCTTCCGGCCCAGCCTGGAACCTGGGCTCAAGGTGGCACTCACTCTGCGCCACCTGGCCTCAGGGACCACCTATAGGAGCATGCAGTATGGCTGGAGGGTGCCACACAACACCATCAGCATTGTGG
This sequence comes from Laticauda colubrina, assembly GCA_015471245.1. Lineage (NCBI taxonomy): Eukaryota > Metazoa > Chordata > Lepidosauria > Squamata > Elapidae > Laticauda > Laticauda colubrina. Next base: position 103,764,864 of record BLBF01000003.1, on the reverse strand, counting down.
TCAGAGAAGTGGTGCAGGCCATCATCGAAGAATACAAGGAGGAGCTCCTCCAGTACCCCTCCACTGAAGAAGGCTGGAAGAAAGTTGCAGAGCAGTGGTATCAGAAGTGGAACTTCCCACACACCGTTGGAGCCATAGATGGCAAGCACGTGGCCTGCAAAGTGCCAGCCAAGTCAGGGTCCACTTATCACAACTCCAAGGGCTTCTTCAGCATCATCCTCTTCGCCATGGTCGATGCTGACTACAAGTTCATGTACATCGATGCTCCAGGCAACAGCTCATCTTCAGATGCCCAGGTATACAACGCCAGTCACCTCAAGGAGGAGCTGGAACGCAACCTCATGGTGGGCTTCCCAGATCCAGAACCCCTGCCCAACGACACACAAGATGTGCCCTACTTCATCGTAGGGGATGACTCCTTCTCCCTCACAACCTACCTCATGAAGCCCTACACTTCCAGACTCCTCACCCGTGAAGAGAGGATCTTCAACTACAGGCTGTCCAGGGCAACGCGGGTGGTGGAGAATGCCTTTGGCATCCTGGCCAACAGGTTCCAGGTACTTCTCACAACCATTCAGCATTGCCCAGAGACCGTGAGGAGGATCATGGAAGCTTGCTGCATCCTGCACAATCTCATGCGCACCCGATACCCAGTCTTGCAGAACAGGCTTGTGGACCTCCAACAAGCCAATGGGAACATGGAGCCTGGGGAATGGAGGCAAGGGCAAAACCTGGTAGACACTGAGGATGTGCAAGGCCCCAACAGAGCCTCACATGAAGCGAAGAAGCAGCGCAACCTCCTGAGACATTGGTGCAACTCCCCAGCTGGAGCAGTGTAGTGGCAAGACAGGATGGTAGATACTTAATGGATGCTTCCTTCAGCCTGTCTCATCACACTGATGAGATTGAGCCATGTATGTTTGGTTGGCCTACAATGAACGGGGCATTTAACAAAGAGTTGTGTCTATGTTGACATGTGTGGATAATTATTACATTATTATTGATAATAAAGGGCCGTAGGTGTGGCACCTGAGAGGGTGGACCATACAGTCCCACTATGCTTGCACTGGAGGTTTATCTATCCCACTGCTATCGTAACCCATCCCACAGCTATTACCCATCCCACAGGTATCCTAACCCATTCCAAAGCTATCCCTACCCATCCCACAAGCATGCAAAGGCTTAAACCATTAATAAAAGTTTCCACCAAGACTTTATTAAACAAAAGAAATGAAGCAAGTGTGTGAATCATAAATAGACTTTATTAACAACAAGCTATAAAACAAAAATGAGGCTCTGGCACTCCTCTTGGTCACTCAGTCTCAGGGGTGAAGGGTGCAGGTGCTGTGGAGGTGGCTGGTGCTGGAGTGCTTTTCATCAGCTCCTCCAGAAGCAGAAGCAGCAGAAGCGCCAGCCCCAGAAGAGCGAGCCCGTGCTGCAGAAGCCCCAGCAGAACCAGAGTGAGGGCCAGGGGGCGGGATGGTAGCCCTGTCCCTCTTGCAAGGGCTGGCAGCAGATGGCTGAGGCTTGCTGTGCTTCCGCTTGGTTGTGGGGTTGCTGGCTGGCAGGGAAGCTGGCAGGAACCAAGGCTGGCAGCAAGGCAGGCAGGGAGGCTGGCACCAAGGCTGGCAGAAAGGCTGGCAGGCAGGCAGGCACCAAGGCTGGCAGGCAGGCAGACAGCAAGACTTGCAGGAAGGCTGGCAGGAAAGCTGGCAGGCAGGCAGGCACCAAGACTGGCAGGAAGGCTGGCACCAAGGCAGGCACCAAGGCTGGCAGGAAGGCTGGCAGGCAGGCACCAAGGCTGGCAGGCAGACATGAACCAAGGCTGGCAGGAAGGCAGGCAGCAAGGCTGGCAGGCAGACCTTCTGGCAGCAAGGCTTGCAGGCAGGCTGGCAGCAAGGCTGGCAGCAAGGCTTGCAGGCAGGCTGGCAGCAAGGCTTGCAGACAGACATGCAGGCAGGGCAGGCAAGGCAGCCAATCCGTCTGGCAGCAGGTCTTTCCTCTGAATGGCGACCTGCTTCTGAGCTGCTTCCGTTATATCTGCGGGGCTGACGCAATGCATCCCCCCCCGCATGCACAATTAATGCCAGGCATCCGTTCGGCTTCCACTCTGCATCCGCTAGGCTTCCGCTGTGCATCCGCTTCATCCGTTCGGAGTCCGCTCTGCATCCACTCTATCCGTTCCGCGTCCGCTTGGCTGAGGTCCCCCGAAAGCCTCGCGGATGCGCTATCCGCTCTCATCCACTTCCAGCCACTGGGCTTCCATTCTGCATCTGCTTTCCATCCACCCTGCGTCCTCCCCGCGTCCGTGTTATCCGCTCCGGTTATGCAAATTTTTGCCCCTTTTGAGAGCAGATAACAACGGATGGAACATTTTGCTCGTCCGTTCTGTCCTTTTTGCATCCGTTGGGCAGTGTGACATGGGATTTAGGGCCTGGGTAACTCTGAAACTGCTTTCTCCAATTTAATCTGCTCATCAGATTGTTTTGAGTAGACAGCATGCTTGTAGTATCATAGAACTGAAAAGTCCCTTGGACATTTTCTAGTCCAACCCCTGTCCAAGTTAGAAGACTAGTGCTTCCCAGATAAATGGCTATTGAAAACCTCCAACAATGGAGCACCTTGGAGCCCCACCCAGGAGGTAAGCTGTTCCATTAATTAATTGTTCTTATGGGAAAGAAAATTTCCCTTAGTTTCAGATTGGATGTTTGTTTAACAATTTTCCACCCATTGCTTTTTGACCTGCTCTCAGGTGGTTTGGAAAATAAGTTGACCCTCTCCTTCCTGTGACAGCCCCTCAAGTACCGGAAGTCAATTATTATGTCACTCCAATCTTTCTCTTCTCTTCATTAGACTTCATATCAAGTTCCTTTTACTTTTCATCAAATTCATTAGCCTCTAGATCAGGGGTGGATTCTACCAGTTCACACCTATTCGCTAGAACCGGTTGTTAATATTCTAAGCAATTCGGAGAACCAGTTGTTAGAAGAAATTACTGGCCTAATCCTGTAAGGAAGGCAGGAAGGAAACATTCTGGTGTTGCTTATAGAAGCTTCCTCTCCATTAACCCTTGTTACATTCTTGGCAGGACTAGACTTCCTGTCTCAGGAACTTTCCGGAGTTTTTTTTTCCCCTTCTTTGCTGGTACTTTGCTTGTGTGGAGTGACCATTCAAAATTACAATGGCACTGAAAAATAACATTTTTTCACACTTATGACTATTGCAGCATCTCAACAGTTATGAGAGGCCAGGTTAGGAGATGCGTGCCTCGATGTGAGTGATATTGAGTTGGCCATGCCCAGCCAATAACATGACCACGAAGCAATGTCCACCCAGTCACATGACCACCAAGCCATGTCCACCAACTAAGCCATGCCCACAGAACCAGTTGTTTCCAAATTTGAATCCCATCCCTGCTCTAAACCCTTATCATCATTGTTGCTATTCTCTGTAGTCATTCTAGGGCCTCATCATCTTTTTTGTACTGTGGTGACTAGAACTGGGCACATTATTCCAAATGTGCCTCACATAGAATGATACTTGTTAGGGATAACATTGTTCACCCTAACTGGTTTAGGTGAAATAATAACTATGAATCATAGTTAGTGTATGCAGCTTTAACTGTGAAATAGCAATTGTGGGAGTGGTTATGAAAACCATTTAAAAGTAGCAAGTCTGCAGCTTGCTCACACTCTCTCTGGCTTTGATGATCCCTGATTACTGCTTGGAATCAAGACTGCATTGCTCGAACGGGAGAGACAACAAAGGACTGATTGTGTAAGTGAACTGACATAGGATATTCTACATGGACTTTGCTAAATGAATACCCCTGAATGGACTGACTACATGGTAAATGAATATTGGACTGTTATTTGACTATGCCATAAACTTATACTGGAATAAAATATATTCTTGATAGCACAAGCGTATCTGTTATTTTTACTGTATGTTAATAAACATACAAGCTTAGCTCACTCATTTATCTGTGTGCCTATCTGACTAACGCTGAACATTCTGTTTAGCTTGTCTACCTAACCCTGGTTGGGGAACCCAGGCTTAACAATACTATTACTTCTTGTGATCTTGAAGCCATCCCTCTGTTAATGCCGCCTAGGACTGTGTTGGCTTTTTGGCAGCTGTAGCACACTGCTGGCTCATATTTAAGTGATAGTCCACTGTGACATCTAAATCCCTGTCACAAATACTACTGCTGAGCCAAGTACCACCTATTTTATACCTGCTCATTTGATTATTTTTCCTGCCTGAATGCAGGACCACTGAATTGCATCTTGTTGGAAAGGGACCAATGCTCAAATCTGTCAAGATCTTTTTGAATCTTGAATCAATTTTCCCCAAGTTGGTATCATCTGCAAATTTGATGGGATCCTCCTCTGTTCTCTCATCTAGATGATTTATGAAGATATTGAAGAGCACTGGGCTCAAGATCAAATCTTGAGGTATCTCACTGTATGTATGTGCAGAAGCCTTCAAATATTTTGCTGAGACTCCATACATAAACCTTCTCAGTAATAGTCCTGTCTTTAGGCAGTCTCTCTCTAAATATTTTAGACTGCACCATCCAGTGGTGGGATTCATTTTTTTTCCCTACCAGTTCTGTGGATGTGGCTTGGTGGGCGTGGCAGGGGAAGGATACTGTAAATCCTCCAGTCAGAGGTGGTATTTGCCGCTCTCCAGACTACTCAAAATTTCGACTACTGATTCTCCAGAACCTGGTCAGAACCTGCTGAATACCACCTCTGGCACCATCCCTCTTACATTTTCAAAAAAAAAAAAAAACCATAAAAATCTGGCTCCCTGGAGACCATGATGTGCTTCTTAGTGCTTAGGAAGAAAGCTAAACTAAACAGAGCTATGAGAGTACACATACAGATGTATACACATATTCACATATCTTATTATTTGAGACTATTACAAAACTTATCTTAGAGAGGTAATTGTGTTTCTTTGTTGTAGCAAGCAAATAATTCTGCTTCAGATTTAAGACTGAATAAGTATATGAACCTATCAACTTATATAAGCTTCAGTTTGCTTCATTATATTTACATAGAAAAGAGCAGTTTAGAAGACATTTTTCCCAATTTATACAGTAATTGTTAAATATGCTCAATAGCATGTTATATAACTTATTCATATGTATGTATGTATGTATGTATGTATGTATGTATGTATGGTATTCAGCTTTGTTCGGGTATTTTCCCACGTCATTATAGTTGTGCTTTTAAAGTTGTAGTGATGTTTCGGCAGAATCTCATCTGCCATCATCAGGCTTATGTATAGTGTTCGTCTGTGAGTCAGACTTTCACAGCCGTTTCAGTTTTAAATTTGGTACTAGCTTACTGCTGTGTTAGAATGGGTTTTTCTTCATCCTGATTGGTTGGGCTTCTTGGTCTGTGTCTATTGGTCTTGGAGTTTGCTGTGTTCTGCTTGATTTGTGTTTCTAATATCTTCTGTATATTTTTTTATATAGCATTTTTTTTTTATCTTGATTGGCTGGCAACATTGTGTTTCCTGTGTTGGAGGCTTTTAGAGTGGCTTGGCTTCGAGTAAATGGATGGCACACTTCCTCACTAGTCCAACACATGAAAGCCACAGGCCATAGCACCAACTTCAATGGCAAAACACTAGCCACTATAGAGAACCCCAGCTACAGAATTATCAGAGAAGCCATAGAGATTAAAAAAAAGACCTGAAAACATGAATAGAAGAGATGACTCCACCAGACTGTCAATTATCTAGAAGCCTGCACTCTCAAACCAAAAATTCTCCACACCACAAGGCAACCAAACACCTGGGCACAAACATACTCCTCCTAATACCTCCAGCTCAGATACACCCCAACTAGGCACCCAGATGAAACCTAGCTTTTTAAGAAATGATAGCCGTCCATTTACTCAAAGCCAAATTACACTAAAAGCCTCCAATACAGGAAACACAATGTTGCCAGCCAATCAAGACAAAAAAAATGCTACAAAACAGACAGAAGATTAGAAACACCAATCAAGCAGAACACAGCAAACTCCAGGACCAATAAACAGAGACCAAGACGCCCAACCAATCAGGATTAAGAAAAAACCATTCTGGCACAGCAATAGGCTAGCCCCAAATTTAAAACAGAAACTGCTGTGAAAGTCTGACTCACAGATGAACACAATACAGAAGCCTGATGATGGCAGATGAGATTCTGCTGAAACGTTGCTTCAACTTTAAAAGCACAACTATTATGATGTGGGAAAATACCCGAACAAAGCTGAATACCATATATATAAATACCCGTGAAAACTTAAGAATATATCTCTATCTCTATCTCTATCTCTATCTCTATCTCTATCTCTATCTCTCTATCTCTCTATCTCCATCTCCATCTCCATCTCCATATCTATCTACCTATCATCTATCTATCTATCTATCTATCTATCTATCTATCTATCTATCTATCTATCTA
>BLBF01000003.1:103744478-103758391 GCA_015471245.1 Laticauda colubrina | reverse complement strand
CTATCTATCTATCTATCTATCTATCTATCTATCTATCTATCTATCTACACATACACATATTCATACACATACATATACAAATATGCATACACACACACACACACACACACACACATGCATATATGTATCAGTAATATGAAGGAAACAAGTTTGCTGATGTTTTGTTATTCAGGGAATTAAATTATTCAGGTAGAAGAAGGATCTATGTACATGAAGAAGAAGGCCAAGTAAAGGACTGAGCTTTTGACAAAGAAAACCACTTGAGCTTTTGATAAAGACGACCACCAACCATGTTTGGGGATGTAGGCTCAGAAAGCTTTATGCTGAGGTTGTGCAGTGCTTTTGATTAAATCTCTGAAAGATGTCTCAGATTTTGGAAAAACAGAAATGTAGCACCTGCCCCCAACATTTTAAGACAGTGTGTGATCCCTGAGAAATGTGTAAGTGTTGTAAAGGGTTGCAAAAAAGTGTTATAGTTGTCCTCTTGCACACTCTAAAGCAACTGTCAGAGGATGAATTCAAAGTACTGCATAGCCCTCCTTATTGACAGCACATACATTAATCCATGTACAGATATTAATCCAAATTTTATTTTCTGTACCCATTTGAGAAAGGTTCTTTGAATTTCATCCTTTCACAAACTATGTTGTATTTTTGATCTTTGGTTACAACTAAAGCCCATGTCACACTGCCCAATGGATGCAAAAAGGACACAGCGGACGAGCAAAATGTTCCATCCGTTGTTATCTGCTCTCAAAAGGGGCAAAAATTTGCATAACCGGAGCGGATAACACAGACGCATGGAGGACGCAGGGCGGATGCAAAGCGGATGCGGAACAGAAGCCTAGCGGATGGAAGCAGATGGGAGCGGATGGCACATCCACAGGCCTTCCGGGGGGTTTCAGCAAAGTGGACGCAGAATGGAAAGAGCGGATGCAGAGCGGAAGCCTAGCAGATGAAGCGGATGCACAGCGGATGCACAGCAGATGCACAGCGGAAGCCCAATGGATGCCTGGCGTTAATTGCGCATGCGGGGAGGATGCATTGTGTCAGCCCCACGGACATAATGGAGCAGCTCGGAAGCAGGTCGCCATTCAGAGGAAAGACCTGCTGCCAGACGGATTGGCTGCCTTGCCTGCCCTGCCTGCATGTTTGCCTGCAAGCCTTGCTGCCTGCCTTGCTGCCAGCCTCCCTGCCTGCCTTGGTTCCTGCCAGCCTCCCTGCCAGCCAGCAACCCCACAACCATGAGGAAGCACAGCAAGCCTCAGCCATCTGCTGCTAGCCCTGGCAAGAGGGACAGGGCTACCATCCCGCCCCCTGGCCCTCACTCTGGTTCTGCTGGGGCTTCTGCAGCACGGGCTCGCTCTTCTGGGGCTGGGGCTTCTGCTGCTTCTGCTTCTGGAGGAGCTGATGACAAGCACTCCAGCACCAGCCACCTCCACAGCACCTGGACCCTTCACTCCTAAGACTGAGCGACCAAGAGGAGTGCCAGAGACTCATTTTTGTCTTATAGCTTGTTGTTAATAAAGTCTATTTATGATTCACACACTGGTTTCATTTCTTTTTTTTAATAAAGTCTTGGTAGAAACTTTTAGAAATGGTTTAAGCCTTTGCTTGCTTGTGGGACGGGTAAGGATAGCTTTGGAATGGGTTAGTATACCTGTGGGATGGGTAATAGCTGTGGGATGGGTAAGGATAGCAGTGGGATAGATAAACCTCCAGTGCAAGCATAGTGGGACTGTATGGTCCACCTTCCCAGGTGCCACACCTATGGCCCTTTATAATCAATAACGATATAATCAATCATCCACACATGTCAACATAAACAGAACTCTTTATTAAATACCGTTCATTGTAGGCCAACCAAACTTACATGGCCCAATCTCATCTGTGTGATGAGACTGGCTGAAAGAAGCATCCATTAAGCATTTACCATCCTGTCTTGCCACTCCACTGCTCCAGCTGGGGAGTTGCACCAGTGTTTCAGGAGGTTGCGCTGTTTCTTCGCCTCACGTGAGGCTCTGTTGGGGCCTTGCACATCCTCATTGTCAATCAGGTTTCGCCCTTGCCTCCATTCCCCAGGCTCCATGTCCCCATTGCATTGTTGATGGTCCACAAGCCTGTTCTGCAAGACTGGGTAGCGGGTGCGCATGTGATTGTGCAGGATGCAGCAAGCTTCCATGATCCTCCTCAGGGTCTCTGGGCAATGCTGCATGGTGGTGAGAAGTACCTGGAACCTGTTGGCCAGGATGCCAAAGGCGTTCTCCACCATCCGTCTTGCCCTGAACACCCTGTAGTTGAAGATCCTCTCTTCACGGGTGAGGTATTTGGATGTGTAGGGCTTCATGAGGTAGGTTGTGAGGGAGAAGGTGTCATCCCCCACGATGAAGTAGGGCACATCTTGCTTGTTGTTGGGCAGCGGGTCTGGATCTGGGAAGCACACAATGAAGTTGCCGTCCAGCCCCTCCTTGAGGTGACTGGCGTATACCTGGGCATCTGAAGATGAGCCGTTGCCTGAAGCATCGATGTACATGAACTTGTAGTCAGCATCGACCAAGGCGAAGAGGATGATGCTGAAGAAGCCCTTGTAGTTGTGATAAGTGGACCCCGACTTGGCTGGCGCTTTGCAGGCCACGTGATTGCCATCTATGGCTCCAATGGTGTGGGGTAAGTTCCACTTCTGATACCACTGCTCTGCAAATTTCTTCCATCCTTCTTCAGTGGAGGGGTACTGGAGGAGCTCCTCCTTGTATTCTTCAATGATGGCCTGCACCACTTCTCTGACCACAATGCTGATGGTGTTGGGTGGCACCCTCCAGCCGTACTGCATGCTCCCGTGGGTGGTCCCTGAGGCCAGGTGGTGCAGAGTGAGTGCCACCTTGAGCCCAGGTTCCAGGCTGGGCCAGAAACTGGTGTTTGCCTTGGTCAACCTGGGTGTCAGCCGCTGCACCAGTTCGTCAAACATGGCTGGAGGCATCCTCATGAAGTTCTGGAACGCCCGAGTGTCTTCGCTCCTGAACTCCACCATCAGCTTGTTGTACAGTCCGTCCTCTGCTCTTCTGGTGAACCATCTTTGGACCCAGACTTTTTTGGGGTGCCTCCTTTTCTTCCCGTAGTAGAGTTCACAGAGCCTGTAGATGGTTTCGCACTGTTGCAGAAGGATGGTGGCTGCCAAAAGGACTTTGTCACAATCCACGGTGGACATGACTGGATGCTGTGGAAGAGGAAGAGTCAGATGAAAGCTGCAGAGGTCTGCACAGCTTGGCTGCTGTTCTGAAAGTGAGATGCAGGCAAGTTGCTCCCCCTTTTTGTGGACAATATAGGTGTCCCTTTGCATCCTCTAGGCATCCTCTAGGCATCCTCTAGACATCCTTAATATCCAAGATAGGTCCCCTCTGCAGACGTTTTTACCATTTTAAATGCTTTGCTTCCATGCTGCATCCGTTCTGCATCCATTCTGCATCCGTTCCACGTCCATTCCGCTTCCTCCCTGTGTCCGAGCGGATGCGAGTTGCACGGATGCGGAACGGATGCCTAGCGGATATAGCGGATGCATAACGGATGCGTAACGGATGCGTAGCGGATGCATAGCGGATGCGTAGCGGATGCAGAACAGACAAACTGGATACATTTTCTGCGCAAAAGTTTTGGGCAGCCCAAAACTTTTGGAGCGGATGAAATGTCAGTAAACGGATGCTGGACGGATAAAGAGGAAGCCAAACGGAGGCAGTGAGTACATTGCGTTTTCCAACGGATGGCAAACTTTTTTGTCCATTTTACATCCTCTTTGCATCCGTTGGTTCGGTGTGACATGGGCTTAAGATTGTTCTATCAGTTTGGGATTAGTTTGGATGACTTCATCATGCTTATAGCCACTAATGTCTCTTATATGGACATTAAGTTTGACCTAGATCATATTTAATGATTTTGTATTTAATCTAATTTAATACTTTTAGCTAGCTTTTCCTTTTACCTTTTTACTACCAAATATATTTTTTTTCAAACATGTAACTTAGGAGATCTCTTTTAGCTTTAAAATAATTATAAACCCAAAAATATTTAGAAAGTGAAGTTAGATGAACCTGATGTCTTTAAAGGCTCCATTGTTGTTGAGGGCTTGAGGGCTTCCATCGTTTCCTGGAACTCAGACCTGCTGGTCAACTTCTATCCTACAGTCTCTTCGTTAGAAATAGCCATCTGCTTGATTATAACATTCCTGCTTTTTTGTTCTTAAAGTATACAAATATTTACCTGAGGGTTTTCATTTTAAACTTCATATGAATAAGTTTAAAACCCTACTGATCACAGTCACCATGCTTCAATTCAATATATTGTCCAGTACTTGTTAGTAATTCACAAACTAAATAATTGAGCTAAAATGTCTTCTAGCAATAGCTTTCTTTTGCAATATTTAACATTCCCTTTCTGTAGACTGAATGAAAGGTAAGAAAATCATCTGAGCAGTAGGTTTTTGAATGTCCTTCATAGCAATCTAGGTATAGGAAAAAATCTCTATATTCAAAGATAAATATTTTTGCGTGCAAATTGCCATGGATTCTCTATAGGAGGGGTATCAAACTCAAGGCCCAGGGGCTGGATCTGACCCATGGGATGCTTATATTTGGTTGTGGGGAAATAGTGAAAGATTGGCCTGTGGTGCCTCTGCCAGTGAAAATGGAGCTTACGAGGGTCACACATGCCCCCTCCAGCTCTGTTTTCATTGGCAGAAGATTGCAGGAGCCTGTCACAGCAGAAAACAGAGCTTAAAAGCTCATTTTTGCTGGCAGAGCACTCAGGCTGCAACAAGCACCCCCAGCACAAGTGATGTGTTCCTGGCCATATCCCCCTGGCCACACCCCAGCCCCCAAACTCAAACACAACCCTCATGTGGCCCTCAATGTAATCAAGTTTGACACTCCAGCTCTACAGCATGTTGAGCCTGTAAAAATTCTATGCCATTTGTATGACCGTGCTATGGCCTAAAGAATAACAAGTTATTTTGTTAATAACAAAATAATTAATGTACCTACTATGATCTTTGCCAAGAAAAAAAAACAGGACAAGTGTAATTATCATGTCATTATAAGACTCTTTTAATAATGTCAGCCATTATATGCTACTAGATGGATTGTCTAGATCAGGGGTCGCCAATCCTTTGGACCTCAGGGACCACCAAGCCCATAATTTTAAGTCCTGAGGACCAGAGACCCTGGAAAAATCCCAACAAAAGTCTGCAGGAAAATTCCCCACCCCATTTTCCTACTGATCAATCATTCTTTACTTGGGATCACAGGATACCATCTCTAGCTCCATTCTCGGTGGGGGGGGGGGGAGAGACTTTTGGCTACATGCAAGGAAAGCAGCAGAAGTCTTTCTCTCCCCCAAACTCCACCAGAAATGAGGCAGAAATGAATCTTTGTGAGACTTGTCACGCCAACACAGCCTCTTGGAGCAGGATGCCTTGCACGGTCCCAAAGACTCATTTCTGGTGGAGTTTGGGGGAGAGAAGGAAAGACTTTTGCTGCTTTCCTTGTCTGCAGCCAAAAGTACAAGAAGTAAGAAGTGGAAAGAAGCAGCCTGAGGTGTGTGTGGTGAGTGGAGCAAGTTCTGCGCCCCTTCCCTCCTCCCATCTCCACCTCATGTTGTTCACAATGCAAGCGACACAAGCTTTGTGTTCTCATGCAGCCTGGAATAATTGCTTTGGGCGTTGCTTTAGGAGCATTTCTCTGCGGATCACCAAAATTTTCTCATGGACCACCAGTGGTCCCTGGCCCACCAGTTGGTGACCACTGGTCTAGATTATACATACGACACATTTTGTGTTTGTGCGTTTAAGTTACAACAGACTCTGGAAACTGCCTAGACAAGACTGCAGTTTTCTTGACAAGATTTATAAAATAGTTTGTTTCCTAGGGATGAGAGAGAGTGACTGTGTCAAAGTCACACAGCTGTGCATAAACTGGGACTAGAATTCATTATCTGCCACTTTTAGCCTGACCCCTTAACCATTATACCAAACTGGCTGTAAAGACACTGTGGTTGGGGTTAATTCTATTTCTCTTTCAATGACTGCTACCAAAAATAATGGCTGGGAGCTGCTTGCTTGACTATCGAACCTATTGTTTGCAATGAGAGTTTCCCCTCTGAGAAACTGGAAGTAAGCACTGGTTTCTGGCAAAAAAAATCTATCAACTCATGATAGATTTCTTAGCAAATTTCTGATGAACCTATCAGACAACCTGGATTCAAAATTCCAATGGTTGCTCCTCCCATTCTCCCCCCCACCCCCCACAGTCAACATGAGTGTACTTTGGATGTTTAGAAACTTGGTCATATAGTAAAACATTGGTTTGTTGAATGACCATGGATTTGCTTAAAAACATGGTTTATTTGGTCACCGACTGACACAATAAAATGGGGTTAAAATGGGGTTGGTCATTTAACAATTCTGCTTTATGATAGAAATAGCACTTAGACTTATATACTGCTTCAGGGTGCTTTACAGCCCTCTCTAAGCAGTCAATATATTGCTCCCAACAATCTAGCTCCTCATTATACCAATCTTGGAAGGATAGAAGGCTGAATCAATCCTGAGATGGTGAGAACTGCTGGCAATCAGCAATCAGACTGCTGGCAATCAGCAAAATTAGCCTGCAATACTGCATTCTAACCACTGAGCCATCACAGCTTATCATCATCTTCACGAGTTATGACTATGATGGATAAACTGACATAATTCAAGAACTATCTGTAAAGTACCAGTAAATGCAGGCTGGTTGTCAAACACACAAAATGTGATCATGTGACCACAGAGGCTGGGCTTGGATGTTAAAACTTTGAATTTGGATTGTTAGCATCTTTTTTGGGGGGGACTGTTGTATAATTTCAAATGGTCACTAGGCAACCAATTGTTAAGCAAGGGCTACCTATACGTGTATGCAAAATTGGTAATCTAAAAATTTTATTTGCAGCATAAGAACATGATATGCCATGACATGACTATGACATGATTATAAATTACACCCAAGTTGTCACCTAAAAATTGTCTTGTTGATACTTAACCTGCCCTCCCAGATTAAATATAGGGCCACTGGATGCCACATCAATAAATAAGAAACTAACAGCCATCCATACCTTGATTGTGAATGATTCTGTGGTTTGCATCACAGAGAACTAACTGAATGTGTTGAAGATAAATGAGACAAATTAAATGGATCCTTTGTTCCTGTGAAAAAAGTAGATTTTGTATTAGCAATGTATGCATTAATTCTATACAGTCTATATATTTGATGTGATTTTATATGATGTGAATTTTCTTGATGTGTTGCTTCAGTTCTTTTAACACTGTATACAGGGGTGGGATTCTACCAGTTTGCACCTATTCACTAGAACTGGTTGTTAACATTTTAAGCAGTTCGGAGAACTGGTTATTAGAAGAAATTACTGACCTAATCCTGTAAGGAAGGCAGGAAGGAAACATGATGGTGTTCCTTACAGAAGCTGCCTCTCCATTAACCCTTATTACATTCTTGGCAGGAATAGATTTCCTGTCTCAGGAACTTCTCTGGAGGTTTTTTCCCCTCCTTTGCTAGTACTTTGCTTGTGTGGAGTGACCATTCAAAGTTACAATGGCACTGAAAAATGACAATTTTTTCACACTTATGACTGTTGCAGCATCCCCACAGTCATGAGAGGCCAGGCTAGGAGATGCGTTCCTCACCATGTCCACCCAGTCACATGACTACCAAGCCATGCCCACCAACTAAACCACACCCAAAGAACCGGTTGTTAAAAAAATTGAATCCCACCCCTGATTGTATACTACATTATTTTGACATCTTACCAAATTGTTTCTCACAGAATTGCAACATGCTCAAGAATACTGATTAACAATATTCTTCTCACCACTTCTACTATAATCAAATTCAAAATCAAATAACAAGTAAAGATTTGGAATCTTTGTCATCTAAGCAATAATTCTTAATTTCAAATAATGAGTGTGAAGCATTTTTTTCCCTAAGGATTTTACCACTACCTCTTCACTTGTTATCTCCTACAAGTTTTAAAACCATTCTTGGACAGTTGAGCATGTTAAGTACATGCACATATTTGATTTGTCTTTGATCAATGTTTTATGTAATTTTTATTTTTGATCAAAGAATTATGTGACCTTTCAGTCTTTGCTTTTGGTCCTTCTGGGGTCAAGAAATCAATAACTCATGGTAACCTCTAGATTGGAAATAGGAAAACAATTATTGGAATTTCTTGGATGAGTTTTCTACTACTAGGCCTGAATGTTGTCCTTTTTGGCTCATAAAAATAGAGACTATTGTTGAAGTAATTCCCTGTGAGGAGAATGAGACGTATTTGAGAGTATTTGAATAATACACATACAGCATACAGATACACTGTACAGTAAATGTAGGTTTTTACTTCCAGAAATGGTTTAAGCAAAGTCCAAACAAGCAATCCAAAGTCATTCACAGGTAAATTCAGTCAGTTTTCATCCAAGGGTAATCCAATAACAAATTCCAGTGTCAAAAACAGTTCAGTATAGACTTACATCAAATCCAGAAATAGCAGTCAATTAGGAAAAATGAAGGAACGGCAATACTCTCCAACAGAAGGAAACAGAGATTCTTGACTTCACTGAGACTCTTTAGGCTAAGGCTAAACAAACCAGGTTTCTGGCTCCATCTTATGGCCATTTGAGTAACCACACCCAATTCCAGTTTTTAGCATGCTTTTAAACATACAGTATTAAAATGTTTATCCTGCTTTATATATTGTCCAACCCAAATACCTGATCGGTGACTTATATTCCTAACAACCATCTTGGCATTACCACTTCTGATCATAAATATATTTATATCATTCATGATAAAGTGTCTTCACATATCTTCTGCTCCTTCTAGAGAAAAAGATTCTTCTAACACAGTTAAATTTATCCAGCAGTTCTCCCACATTGTAAATTAATTTCTGATTCTGGGGAGGAGAAAAGAAGTGACAAAAGAGTGAGGTGAGACCTCAATTTTATGTATTGATGCTTCATTTTATAATTAGGAATCTTTTTGAAAGAACCTTTTGGTATCCTGTTACTGTGGAAGTTTGGAGATTATCTTTAATTTTCTTTGAAATTCAAAGTATTAGTCAAGTGTATAACTTTTATCAAAATGTATGTGAATAAAGGATTTTAAAAGGCCTGTCTTTCACAATACAATTCTCTGTGTAAAAAAAAAAAAGGTTGTTATTTGTTTAATTTAATTTAAGTCCAGTTTACAGCCTTCATGCTAGAATTCCATAAATAGGGAAATCAGTAACTCACAATAAGGCACCAGTTAATATTCATTTGCAGTTCGAATAACAAATGTAATTGTCCTTTATGAAGCCTTAAAGCAAAAAAGAAAATCTTCACATTATCCTACTGATATAATTTCTTCTATATGACTCCTTTGTATTTCAAACTCTAATAAATGGGTTATGATGCCAGGAATACAAAGTGAATGGTTATCTTATTAAATAAAACTTGCAAACCCACCCCAAACTAAAGAAACAAATGTGAGCATCCAATGTTTGGCAATAAAGCAGCTCTCTGTCATGCTTAATGGAGTTGAAGGAAGGTGGACAATAATGAAAGAGTCAAGTAGCAGTTAAAATATTAAGAATTGTAGCAAGTAGGAGCATACAAAATTACTTATTGAACATAATGGTATAGACATTGACTAACCATACAAGTTATATATGACTTCAGAGTGGAAGTAGAGTCAGGAGGCCTCTGAATAGCAAGAATTTAGCAAGATTTTCGCAGAGATTTCTGTGATCTACCAATGACAAACAGGATGCTGAGTTCAATCAGAGGTGAGGAACAATCCACAAATAAGGGAGGGGGAATATTGAGGTCATGGTAGTGATGCCATTTTATTGATTTTTTTTTTTTTCTGGGAGTTGAACATAAAAGCCTCTCTTCATTTCAGTTCCATGCTAACCTTGTACAGTATATTAACCAAACATGAAAAGATAATAATGCATCTACGTTTTATGTTTCAGAAAAATGTCATAATATCACCTGATGATTAAACATTAACTGGATCAGAATGCATCACCAAGGTCAATGGTGGGCATGTCTTGGCACGATTATGTGATATCCTTGCTTTATGAACCCAACTTTGTTTCTGGATAAAATTCAAGATGCTGGTTATGAACTATAAAGCTCAATGTGGCATAGGATCTGGCTAGTTGATAGACTGTCCAACCAGTGGCTGGCTGGCAAATTTGATCCAAGAGCATTGGTACACTGTGGGTACTTTTGATTTAGCAATGCCATATACCAGGACAATGGAACCATGCTCTCTCTGTAGAAGAGTTGCTGTCTGGCATGAGTTCCTCTGAAATCCAGATGGCTTCCATCTTGATGGCATTCTGGAAGGTCTTAAAGATCTGGATCATCTTCCAAGCTATGTGCTAGGCTAGTTAAAGCCCCTTATGGTAAGGAGGTAAAGTAGTTTACTATAGTAGTCTTTGCCAACTCTAGGGAGCAATGTTCATATCCCTTTCAAGGCCAGCTTTGTCTGAAGATATTTCTGTGGTCCTGTGGCCAGCATGATGTCAGGGAGCACTATTAATTTTCCACCAAAATAATACCTATTTATCTATTCACAGTTGCATGCTTTTAAACTGCTAGTTGGTAGGATCTGGGATGAGGACAGGGGCTCACCCCATTGTATGGTGCTTTGGTTTCAAACCTGGGCTGCCAGCTTTATAGCTGACAATCCTTAAGCCCATGTCACACTGAACCAATGGATCCAAAGAGAATGTAAAACGGACAAAAAAGCTTGCCATCCGTTGGAAAACGCGATGTAATCACTGCCTCCGTTTTGCTTCCTCTCTATCTGTCCAGCATCCGTTTATTGATGTTTCATTTGATCAGAAAGTTTTGGGCTACCCAAAACTTTTGCGCAGAAAATGTATCAAGTTCGTCCGTTCTGCATCCGCTATGCATCTGCTACGCATCCGTTCTGCATCCGTTACGCATCCGCTATATCCGCTAGGCATCCGCTACGCATCTGCACAATTCACATCTGCTCGGACATGGGGAGGAAGCGGAACGGATGCAGAATGGATACAGAACGGAGGTCTAGTGGATGCAGAATGGAAACAAAGCATTTACAATGGAAAAAACGTTCACAGAGGGGACCTATCTCAGATATTAAGGATGTCTACAGGATGCCTAGAGGATGCCTAGCGGAAAACCTATATTTCCTATAAAAAGGGGGAGCAACTCATCTGCATCTCACTTTCAGAACAGCAGCCCAGCGGTGCAGACCTCTGCAGCCTTCATCTGACTCTTCCTCTTCCACAGCATCCAGTCATGTCCACTGTGGACTGCAAAAAAGTCCTTTTGGCAGCCACCATTGTTCTGCAACAGTGCGAAGCCATCTGCAGGCTCGATGAACTCTACTGCGAGAAGAAAAAGAGGCAGCCAAAAAGAGTCTGGGTCCAAAGATGGTTCGCCAGAAGAGCAGAGGACGGACTGCACAGCAAGCTGATGGTGGAGCTCAGGAACGAAGACACTCGGGTGTTCCAGAATTTCATGAGGATGCCGCCAGCCATGTTTGACGAAGTTGTGCAGTGGCTGACACCCAGGTTGACCAAGGTAAAAGCCAGCTTCCAGCCCAGCCTGGAACCTGGGCTCAAGGTGGCACTCACTCTGCGCCACCTGGCCTCAGGAACCACCTACAGGAGCATGCAGTACGGCTGGAGGGTGCCATCCAACACCATCAGCATTGTGGTCAGAGAAGTGGTGCAGGCCATTATCGAAGAATACAAGGAGGAGCTCCTCCAGTACCCCTCCACTGAAGAAGGATGGAAGAAGGTTGCAGAGCAGTGGTATCAGAAGTGGAACTTACCACACACCGTTGGAGCCATAGATGGCAAGTACGTGGCCTGCAAAGCACCACCCAAGTCGGGGTCCACTTATTTCAACTCCAAGGGCTTCTTCAGCATCATCCTCTTCGCCATGGTCGATGCTGACTACAAGTTCATGTACATCGATGCTTCAGGCAACGGCTCATCTTCAGATGCCCAGGTATACAACGCCAGTCACCTCAAGGAGGAGCTGGAAGGCAACCTCATGGTGGGCTTCCCAGATCCAGAACCCCTGCCCAACAACACACAAGATGTGCCCTACTTCATCGTGGGGGATGACGCCTTCTCCCTCACAACCTACCTCATGAAGCCCTACACTTCCAGACTCCTCACCCGTGAAGAGAGGATCTTCAACTACAGGCTGTCCAGGGCAAGGCGGGTGGTGGAGAACGCCCTTGGCATCCTGGCCAACAGGTTCCAGGTACTTCTCACCACCATGCAGCATTGCCCAGAGACCGTGAGGAGAATCATGGAAGCTTGCTGCATCCTGCACAATCTCATGCGCACCCGCTACCCAGTCTTGCAGAACAGGCTTGTGCACCTCCAACAAGGCAATGGGGACATGGAGCCTGGGGAATGGAGGCAAGGGCGAAACCTGATCAACACTGAGGATGTGCAAGGCCCCAACAGAGCCTCACATGAAGCGAAGAAGCAGCGCAACCTCCTGAGACACTGGTGAAACTCCCCAGCTGGAGCAGTGGAGTGGCAAGACAGGATGGTAGATGCTTAATAGATGCTTCCTTCAGCCTGTCTCATCACACAGATGAGATAGGGTCATGTATGTTTGGTTGGCCTACAATGAACAGAGCGTTTAATAAAGAGTTGTGTTTATTATGTTGACATGTGTGGATAATTATTACATTATTATTGATAATAAAGGGCCGTAGGTGTGGCACCTGGGAGGGTGGACCATACAGTCCCACTATGCTTGCACTGGAGGTTTATCTATCCCACTGCTATCCTAACCCATCCCACAGCTATTACCCATCCCACAGGTATCCTAACCCATACCAAAGCTATCCTTACCCATCTCACAAGCATGAAAAAGCCTAAAACCATTTCTAAAAGTTTCCACCAAGACTTCATTAAAAAAAAAAAAATGACGCAAGTGTGTGAATCATAAATAGACTTTATTAACAACAAGCTATAAGACAAAAATGAGTCTCTGGCACTCCTCTTGGTTGCTCAGTCCCAGGGGTGAAGGGTTCAGGTGCTTTGGAGGTGGCTGGTGCTGGAGTGCTTTTCATCAGCTCCTCCAGAAGCAGAAGCAGCAGAAGCGCCAGCCCCAGAAGAGCGAGCCCGTGCTGCAGAAGCCCCAGTAGAACCAGACTGAGGGCCAGGGGGTGGGATGGTAGCCCTGTCCCTCTTGCAAGGTCTGGCAGCAGATGGCTGAGGCTTGCTGTGCTTCTGCATGGTTGTGGGGTTGCTGGCTGGCAGGGAGGCTGGCACCAAGGCTGGCAGGAAACCTGGCAGGGAGGCAGGCAGCAAGGCTGGCAGGCAGACCGGCTGGCAGTAAGGCTTGCAGGCATGCTGGCACCAAGGCTGGCAGCAAGGCAGCCAATCCGTCCAGCAGCAGATCTTTCCTCTGAATGGCGACCTGCTTCCGAGCTGCATCCGTTATATACGCGGGGCTGACGCAATACATCCTCCCCGCATGCGCAATTAATGCCAGGCATCCGTTAGGCTTCCGCTGTGCATCCGCTTCATCCACTGTGCATCCGCTGTATCCATTCCGCGTCCGCTTTGCTGAGGTCCCCCGCAAGCCTATCGGACGTGCCATCCCCTCCCATCCGCTTCCATCCGCTGGGCTTCCGTTCCACATCCGCTTTGCATCTGCCCTGCGTCCTCCCCCTGTCCGTGTTATCCGCTCCAGTTATGCAAATTTTTGCCCCTTTTGAGAGCGGATAACAACGGATGGAACATTTTGCGCATCCGTTGTGTCCTTTCTGCATCCGTTGGGCAGGGTGACATGGGCTTAACATCTTCAT
>BLBF01000003.1:103724554-103737710 GCA_015471245.1 Laticauda colubrina | reverse complement strand
GCCCGAGTGTCTTCGCTCCTGAGCTCCACCATCAGCTTGTTGTACAGTCCGTCCTCTGCTCTTCTGGTGAACCATCTTCGGATCCAGACTCTTTTTGGGTGGCTCCTTTTCTTCTCGTAGTAGAGTTCACAGAGCCTGCAGATGGCTTCGCACTGTTGCAGAACGATGGTGGCTGCTGAAAGGACTTTGTTACAATCCACGGTGGGCACGACTGGATGCTGTGGAAGAGGAAGAGTCAGATGAAAGCTGCAGAGGTCTGCACCGCTGGGCTGCTGTTCTGAAAGTGAGATGCAGGCGAGTTGCTCCCCCTTTTTATAGGCAGTATAGGTTTTCCGCTAGGCATCCTCTAGGCATCCTCTAGGCATCCTCTAGACATCCTTAATATCCAAGATAGGTCCCCTCTGCAAACGTTTTTTCCATTTTAAACGCTTTGTTTCCATGCTGCATCCGTTCTGCATGCATTCTGCATCTGTTCTGCGTCTGTTCCGCTTCCTCCCTGCGTCCGGACGGATGCGAGTTCCGCGGATGCATAGCGGACACCTAGCGGATATAGCGGATGCATAACGGATACGTAACGGATGCGTAGCGGATGCGTAGCGGATGCCTAGCGGATGCGTAGCGGATGCAGAATGGACGAACTGGATACATTTTCCATGCAAAAGTTTTGGCAGCCCAAAACTTTTGGAGCGGATGAAACGTCCATAAACGGATGCTGGACGGATAAAGAGGAAGCCAAACGGAGGCAGTAAGTACATCGCGTTTTCGAACAGATGGCAAGGTTTTTTGTCCGTTTTACATCCTCTTTGCATCCGTTGGTTCCGTGTGACATGGGCTTAATATTGTGCAAAAGCCAATCTGGCCACTGTCAAAATATATATTATTATATATTTCACTTTTTTTTGGTATTTGTTTATCAAAGATCCCAAATAGAAAGGACTCTGGTTTGAATTCAGTCTGTTCTCTCGTTATTTCCTCCAGCCAATTTCAAATTTTCTGCCAATATTTTTGAGCTTCTATACAGGACCACCACATATGGAAGAATGTTCCCTCTTTTTTTTTTTTTTTTTTGCATTTCCAGCAATTCGGACTCATATTTGGGTGCATCTTCACTAATCTTGAAGGAGGAAGGTGCCATCTGTAAAACATTTTATAGGCATTTTCTTTGTATGCTACCAATGTTGTAATTTTATTATTTCTACCCCAGACCTTTTCCCATTCTGTTATGGTGATACTACGTCCTATATTCCTACTCCAGGCTATCATGTTCCCTTTTACAATTTCTTCTTCTGATTCTACACCTAATAAATAATTATAAAATTTTGTTATATTTTTTTTTGCCTGATCCTAACAAAATTTTGTCTAATTGCTGGAGTTTATTGTTAATTCCAAATTTTTTCTTGTCCTGTTTATATCTACTTTGAATTTGAAGATGTGCCCACTGATAAATTTTTAGTCCCCGAACTTGAAGTTCTTGCCACGATTTCAGATTTCCTTGCATATCCAATAGGTCCTTATATTTAATCATTTTAGTAATATCCAGATTATTTAGGTGAATCATTACCTCCATTGTTGAAATCCAAATTGGTATTTTTTAAATAGTGTTTTTTCCATATTTTCTTCCAATAAGTCAATAATGAATCTCTGATTAGGTGTCTGTGAAAATATTTCTGGCTAGTTTTCCCAACATCCCATAAAAAAGCATGCCACCCCCTCTGCAAGTCATGCCTTCTATGTACAATATTCTCTTATTGGTTAAATTCACCCATTCCTTCAACCATACCAAAGAGGCTGCACTATAATACAGCTCCCAATTTGGAAGTGCCAGCCCTCCTCTGCTCTTCATATCCTGCATTGCCTTTAAGTTTATTCTAGGTTTTAGGGCTCTTCCAGTTTGCAAGGCTTTGGCAGCGGCAGGAATCCGTGATCGTGTGTGGTTCCTGCTGCGCTCGCCACTGTAGTGTCCCCAATCCAGCTGGATTTGGGGACTATAGTTACCCTGTAGAGGTAACTGAAGATAGGGGAGATCCAGCAGGGGTCTGGGGGAATCGCAACCCCCCCTCCTCAGCTGGCTTAACTCCTTTTTCCGAAAGTGGTGGAGCGGCGGTCAGCAATGGCCATCACAAAGAAGCTTTCATTCAGATAAGAATGTATAGGAGGAAGCTGAGAAAGTGAAAGTTTTTGGCTAACCAGGATGACAAGTAATATTTAAATACCCTGGAATTTAAGTTTTATTAAAGATACATCGTTCCCTATGAAGACAGAAGAAGTGGCGAATGAAAGTAAAAAGGGAAAGTTTTTTTTTTTCACTCTCCTTCTTTACGGTGATAGCAAGTGAATGGAGAAATCAGAAAAACCCATTTTGGCATCAGCAGGTAATTAAATTGAAAATTGATGCTAAGAGGACAATAAAGATTTCTGAGCATTGAAAAAAAAATTTTTTTTGCTATAAGTGGGAAGGGAGAGGAAAAGAACTAACATTAAGATTTTCTTGGAGGAGGCTGCTTGGAATTTATAAGATTAGAGCAAAATTGTAACAAAACTTCTAAAAGATATATTTCAACTATAACTGAACTATAACCCCAGGAAGAGAAAATATAAAAAGAAGAAAGTGCTAAATGAAACAGACTGTGTGTATTTGGATTGCTTGGTGACTTTTGGACTTTTGGAAATTATTATTTGAAAGACTAAAAATATTTGGGTTGTTTAAAAAAGCTTTTTACAATGGCACTACTTGTTGATGAACTGAAAATTGAATTTAAAAAGCTAAAAGAAGAGGAACAAGAAGGGAAGAGCTCTTCTGGATCTATTTTCCATTTTTTAGAAATGGCGATTTATACCTACCAGAAACTACAAGAACAAGAAGATTGGGATTAAGAAGAAGCCATCTTTAATGAACAAACAATTTTAGGCAGGGAAGAAAAGGGAAAGAGGGGAAAGAGAATGGAGAATTTAAGACTTAAAAAAACAACCAAAAAAGGGAAAAATAAGATGAAAAATCAATATAATGTTAGAAAGCAACAGAAAAGAGAAATACAGAAGAAGGTGGAGATTAAGAAGGTGGAGATTAAGAGACACGGGTGTGTGTGTAAAAAAACAGGATTGGAGAAGAAAGAAAGGGAAAAAGGAAAGAGAAGTTACAAAGGTTTAAAACAAGATGTAAAGAAACAAGATCTATTCAGAGATAGTGGGTAAAATATGATTAAAAAAGAGATTCTGCAAAGTACATAAGATTGTATTTTTGTATTTATATTTGAAATAATGTTAGAAAATTGGATTTAATAATACAGCTTAATTTGCTATGGATTATTGTTTTAATTATATTACAAACTTATTATTCTTTTCTATTTTATAATATAGTAAGTAACTTCAGAATGCACTAAGTAGAATCAAAATGAAAAGTATATATTATTCTAAGTATTAAATTTAGGGGAAAGATTTAAAGGCGTCATACTTCAATAAGTGATTATAGGAGAAATTTTGTGTTAATGAGAAAAGATAATAGAAAATTGAAATAGAACAGACAAAAGAAATATGCATATTGATTTAAATTGAGATGAAATAAATAAAGTAGAATTAAGAGAGTGAAAAGAGGGGAGAAGCTATATAGAAAATGTAGAATGGTAAATAAGATATGAAATCGGATAAAAAGTGAGCATGAATTTTGAATTTATGTCTGTATAAAAAGATGTAACCCGGGACTAAGCCGCTTTCCAAAAAGAAGTTTTATGCTTTGATGTTTTGTGTTTTGTTTGTGTATGTTTGTTGATTGAAAACTAATAAAAAAAAATATTAAAAAAAAAGTTTATTCTAGGTTTTTTCCCTTGCCAGATGAATTTTACCGTTATTTTATTAAGTTCTTTTAAAAAAAAATTGTGTACTTTGATTGGGATCATCTGAAATATATGGAGGAATTTTGGAAGAGTATTCATTTTAATAGCAGTGATCCTGCCTAATAATGAAAGTTAAAACTTGCCCCATTTTTCCAAATCCTTCTTTACCTGTTGCATCAATTTATCATAATTATTTTCCTTAAGGCTAGGTCCCACTGGCCGACAGACACAAAACGTATGCATAAAGGACACAGCAGACAAGCAAAATTTCAGGGATGGCTCCATCTGTTGTCATCCGCTCCAAAAAGTGGTGAAAATTTGCATAAACAGAATGGAAAAGAATGGAAAAGAACGGACGTGGGTAGTATGTAGCGGGGATGTTAAACAGATGTTCATAGGAAGCCTAGCGGATGTATATTGGATGCAAACCGTTCACTGCGCATCCTTTCTATTTCCGTGCTACTCACGCTGTGTAGATGTTCTGTGTACCTTTTGTTTCCTCCCTCTTTCCATTTTCAGCTGCAGCGGATGTGAGTTGCGAGGATGCCCAGAGGATGCAGAGAGGATACAGTGGACATTTAATGGATGATAAACGGACATAGAACATTTTTTGCTTGGCTGTCGCAGATTTACCTCGTACACAACGGAAAGTTCATCTGTTCACAAAGTTTTGTGCAGCTCAAAACTTCTTGCGTTGATGAAATCGCAGTGGATGGATGCTTGATTAATAGAGCGTATGAAACACATATGCAATGAGTACACAACGGATGCATAGTGTTTTCCAACGGATGGCAAGCTTTTTTTAACATTTTACATCCTCTTTGCATCTGTTAGTGCAGTGGGACAGGGGCTTTAAGTGTCTTACAATGTGCTGTCAACCATATTCCTAAGTATTTAACTTTCTTTATCACTTTTACTCCCATAATTTCTTCTAGTTCTAATTTCTGTTTTTCTGTTAAATTTTTGGTCATTAATTTTGTTTGCTTCCTATTAATTTTTAGTTCTGCTACTGATCCAAATTGTTCTAATTCATTCATCAATTTTTGTAGTCTTTCTATTGGTTCTTCAATGAAAAAAATCATATCACCCACAAACGCTTGCAACTGATATTCTTTCTTAACCTTTAATCCTTTTATGTCTGGGTTCTGTCTAATTCGTGCTAATAATGCTTCTAGTGATAATATGAAAAGCAGGGGTGAGAGTGGGCAGCCCTGTCTGACTCCTTTTTCTCTTATTATTGGGTGGGTATATTCCTCGTTTATTATAATATTAGCCTGTTGTGTGTCATAAATGGTTGTTATAATATTTTCAAATTTGATGCCTAAATTTATATTATAAATTTTTTAGATTAAAAATTGCCAATTTAAATTATCGAAGGCCTTCTCTGCGTCTAAAAACATAAGTGCAATTTGTTTTTTGGGGTGGGCTTCATAAAATTCTAAAACATCTAATACTATTCTTAAAGGCTAGGTCCCACTGGCCGACGGATGCAAAACGTATGCAAAAAGGACACAGCGGACGAGCAAATTTTCGGGGGTGTCTCCATCCATTGTTATCCGCTCCAAAAAGTGCCCCAAATTTGCACAAACAGAACGGAAAAGAACGGAAAGGAATGGACGGGGTAGTAGGTAGTGAGGATGGTAAGCGGATATTCGAAGGAAGCCTAGCAGATGGAAGTAGATGGAAGCAGATGACACATCCGAAGGGCTTCTGGGGGACAATTGCAAAGCGGACACATAGCAGAAGGAGCGGATGCGTAGCAGATGACGCAGATGCATCACGGACGCCTATAGGAAGCATAGCAGATCTGTAGCAGATGCATAACGGATGCATAGCAGATGCAAAGTGGTCATTGCGCATGGGGGAGGATGAATTGTGTCAGCTCCATGGATATAAAAGGATGCAGCTCGCAAGCAGTCAGCATTCAGAGGAAAGACGTGCTGCCACAGACATCTTCGAATAACACCATGGTTCGTCACTCAGGGAAGAAGAGGAAGCCTGTGCCTACTCCTGCCAGCCCTGGCAAGAAGGACAGAACCACTATCCCACCCCCTGGCACTGACTCTGAAGCTGCTGGTGCTTCTGCTGCTACTGGTGGTGGTGCTGCTGGTGGTGCTGGTGCTGCTGGTGCTTCTCCTGTTGGTGCTACTAGTGCTTCTCCTGCTGGTGCTACTGGTGCTGCTGGTGATTCTCCTGGTGCTGCTGGTGCTGCTAGTGCTTCTCCTGCTGCTGGTGGTGCTGGTGGTGCTGGTGGTGCTGCTGCTGGTGCTGCTGCTGGTGCTGCTGCTGGTGCTTCTCCTGCTGGTGGTGGTGGTGCTGCTGCTGCTGCTGTGGTGCATCCATTAACCATCTATCATCCTTTCTTGCCACTCCACTGCTCCAGCTGAGGATGATACTGAAGAAGCCCTTGTAGTTGTAATAAGAGGACCCTGAGTTGGCTGGAGCTTTGCAGGCCACGTGCTTCCCATATATGGCTCCAACGTTGTGGGAAAAGTTCCACCTCTGATACCACTGTTCTGCAACTTTCCTCCAGCCTTCTTCAGTGGTGGGACACTGGAGGAGCTCCTCCATATATTCTTAGATGATGGCCTGCACCACTTCTCTGACCTCTTTTTGATCTCCATTTGGGGCGTGGATTACCACTAAAAAAATTGGGATGGCGTTGATCCAGATCTGCAAAACCAGAGTTCTCCCTTCAGAATCCGACCATATTCAAATCCTCTTTAACATATACTGCAATCCCTTTCTTTTTCCCCACATCTGCTGGTCCAGTGAATGGCTTCCCTAATTTCTGACATTCTAAGTATTTTTCACCTGTTTTCTTTGTATGAGTTTCTTGTAGACATACTATATCAGCATTTTGTTTGGCTATTATCCTTTTCCTTTGTATTGTCGAGTTTAAACCATTTATATTAATTGATAGTAGTTTCTTTTCTTCTTCCATTTAATTAGTTCTGTTTCACTCTTTGTCTTGTAATGGCCCCAGTCTCTCCTTTTGCCTGAAGATGTGTCCTACTTTCTTCTCTCTCCTGTTGTTGTTGAGTAGGATATCCTGATGATTTCCGAGTAATTTCCCAAGTAATAACCAGCTTCCATTTTTGGAAGCTTTGGGGGTTCACCCACATATTGTCAGGTAGCTGGAAGAAAGCTAAGTAAGCAAGAAAGTAATTAAATAGACTTGTTCAAATGAACTTTCCCAGAGCTTTTTCACCTACAAACACATCCAAAGACAAAAACATCTTCCATCCTAATGGAAGATATGGATCTCACACCTTTCCCAATGCAGCCTTTAACTTCCCAAAATACTGGTATGGTTTCAGGAAGATTGTCCATCTTTGATATTATGTTCATATCTATGGCTGGGATGATTTCTCAACTGACATGTTAAATTGGCATGTCAAGAATTGACTTACGCACCTGGGTTCCCATTCTAACCTCTCAGCATTCCAGGAAACCTCCACTCCAAACAAAAACTCCCAGACAAATATCTTCTCAAAAGTTCTGTTTTATTTGGATAATAAACTGGTACATCTGGGGAATCCCAAATCTGAAAATTCTGGATTTCCTTGCAATAAGTAAAAAGACGTTTTAAAACATAGCACAGGTGGAATGGGCACCCTTTCTATAGACATTCCTTCTGCAGAAAATCCAGTGTTATGATTCAGAGCTTCTTTTTTAGCAACTAACTAACTAACTAATCCTTAAATAAAATGTCTTCCACCAAGTTTGGCTAGCCTTATGCTTTGAATCAAAATTTACTATTGTTTTATATGGTTGGGTATATAATCTAGGTTTTATGCCTTTCTTTGTTCTTTGTTTTGTGCAATGCAAGGAAGCCTTGGTGTGTTATGGCTTTGTAGAAAAGCTGGAAAGAAGTCACCATTTTTCATGAGGGATAAATGGTCTGTTCCAGCTCACAAACTGACTGCAATGCAATGACAGAAGCTATGTCTACTTGTGATCCTGGTAAATTGTTTTACCCTTCTCTGCAGCTATAATTTTAAAAGACAGTCTATGCAGAACTATATATTCTTCTCTAAGAAGTCTAGACGTATCATAAATAACATATAGAAAGGAGAGTTAAGTTATATGACTATCATTTCCAAGTCATTTTAAAAGCTGCCTTCAAAAATAATATGTCCTACAATAAATTTCAAGGACAAACTAAAGTTTCTATTTCCTTGGCCAAGAGCAGAATGTTAT
Organism: Laticauda colubrina; assembly: GCA_015471245.1. NCBI lineage: Eukaryota > Metazoa > Chordata > Lepidosauria > Squamata > Elapidae > Laticauda > Laticauda colubrina. The sequence continues at coordinate 103,729,677 of BLBF01000003.1, read as the reverse complement.
ATTTGACCAGTGCCAGTCAATTTGCCATGTAAAACAGAGTGATTTCTACATTTCAAAGCTATATTGTTCTTGAATCTTTACCCTCATTAGATAATTGTTATGTGTGTGGACTTCAATTTTTCTTTCAAGGAAATTTAACTTTTAAATGAAACCTCCTGAGCATCTTGTTTGAACTCCAATTATAAATAGTATACTCATAGGAGAAAAAAGGCTTTGAATATTCATGGAACCAATACCAAAAATGCATATCATATTCATTCCTGCATAAAAATCAGCACAGAGCAAATATAAATCTTGATAGTATGCTTCCATTTCTTCGTTCACTGTTTGGGAATAACAGGAATTAATATGATGTTGAAAGTATTTTGCCACTTAAATATCTAGCACTGGTTTCATCATGCTCAATATGATTATTAACTAAATAATTCAACAGTTTACCAGTATACAATGATAACACAAATAGAGAAAGCTATTGGTATTTGCAATAATATTGTCAATCACCTTAACAAATTGCTACAATATAATTTTACATACATTGAACCCAACATCATTTTTAATCAAAAACAACAACCAAAAAAAGGGTGAGTTGAGAAATACTTTAAAAAACTCTCATAGGAAGACAGCATCATTGGTCTATGAAAGCCCAAAGTCTCCAAGACTCAAGAAGCAGATTTTAAGTTTAAAAAAAATTATTACTAGGCATAAGATTTTCTAAGCTGCATCTCACTGCATCAAATGTGTGGAATAATTTCACTAAAAATAACACTTTTTCAAAGGTGATGAATGTAAAGATAAGCCACAAACATCAAAAAGATAGATTGAGGAAATCAAAAGATTCAAACAATATGCACATCAAAACAGATGGAAAATAGTCCTGATGGTCTGATTTGTATATTAATTTTATCCCTGTGTTTGGAGATGAATTCCTAACCTTATATACATATCCGTGAAATTTATAAACTAAGAGAGTCTAGATAGCATATAAAAACAACAGAAAAATTTCCAGTGCAGCATTAATATTTGCCTAGTGGGATCTGTTGAACAGTATTATTATTATTTTTGATTGCACAGTCAGCCAGAAGTTTAGACTGAATTTGGCATTTTTATCCACTGATCAAGTCTTTGGGTCTTATTGCCATTGTTATTATTTCAAATGTGTTTTAAAATAAAACACCACTCAGTTCCATAGACTCTACTACAACACTTAAGTCAGTTAACAGGAGTTTTTAAAGGCAGTTCAGATATTCCCAGTTGTATAGTTGAATCAACTATCAAGAAACAGAGATATCATCACTGAAATATGAAATTCCAATATGCTCCTTCTTAATTCCCTCTGAATCAGTTGTAATTGAGGAAATAGAGCAAGTCCTAATGGAATAATTCAGTCACAAAATTACAAGCTCCACCTCTTCCCTCTTATCTGTGAGGCCATATGGAAAGTTTGAGTGGAAAGTTTATCCATTTGGGCAAACAAAGTAGCATCCTCCTGTGGGATCATTATAAATCTGAAGCTTCAAAACCAGAATGCTTTTGTTCAAATTAGCAAGAGAGGAAGAATTGCACTCTGTGCTAAAAATATCCATTTTTCTTCATAAAGTCAAATTAATGAATATAGAAATGTTTCAGAAAGGAAAAATTTCTAAATTAAAATCAGTAGAGGAACAAATAAAAATGATGCAAACAGTTTTGTCCACTATTGTCAACTGAATGAAGATACAATTTCTTCCAAAAGTCAATTCAAATCTTTTAAAACAGGCATAAAGTCATAATAATGAGACACTTTAACCCAATATTTATGGGACGACAGCCTCTGCCAAATCACCTTACAGGGAAAATGGATGGTATAAACATTTAATACATACATACCTGCATACGTACATTCACATATACATACATGATTCTTTCAAAAATTCCTGGCATGCTTTTTGACAACTTTTATGAAAGACACAAAATGTTACTGTTTTTAACTTACAGTAATATTCATTAGTAGAGAAAACATAAGTTAGGAAGTGGAATAGCAGGGATAATGAATCAAAGTGATCACTAAGTGCAAAATTAATTTATATAGAAATGAATATTCAGGAAAATGAATAGCTTCTGAAAGCAAAACCTTGGAGTCACACATGGAGAATCCTAGCTGATAAAGAAAAGACAACATTACCTTTATTTTGATTCAGTCTTATATATCAAAAACAACAAAATGTATTTCACCATAACATTGTGAAAAATAGAATAAAGAAGCTGAAGATTGGGACTGATCAATAAATTGAAATTACATCTCCAGGACTGGATAAATGTCATCCTAGGTGCTGAAGGAATGAGTGGAGGGATGGATGCATCCTTATGTATTATTTATGAGAAATGCACAGCACCAGTAAAGTACTAAATGACTGGAAAATGCTGAATGGCTCCATCATGAAAAGAAGAAATTAAAAAGATACAGCAAACTATAGAACAGTCTGTCTGGTAAGGGTATCTGAAAACCCTTAAAAAGATTGTAAGCACCTCAAAAATAATAGAATACTGCATAGGTTGGTCAAAAATAAATGTTGCTAACCTAATTGTATCTCGTTTTTGCCACCTAATTTCCTTTGTAGATTTTGGGAATGATATAGACATAATATACCTAACACACCTGATAAAGCACTCTCTGTCATGCAGATGAGAAAGCTAATTAAATGTGGCCTAAATGATAGGGCAATTCTATGCATCATACTGAAAATAATCATTCTCAAAGTGTGCTGAACAATGGTTCCCCATCAAACTGGGCAGAGTTATAAAATGAAAAGAGCAGCACTACCAATGTTTTTTTTTTAATTAGTGACATTGATAAATGGTGGAAGAAATACTTATCGGATTTGCCACACAATGACAAACAATTAGATAGGATCGGTAATAACATAAAACAGCGATTCCGAAACTTACTGGCACCAGGGCCTAATTTCGGAAGAAAAATTATCTTTCATAGACTGGAATTGGGGAGGGAGGTGGTTTTGCATACTGTTGAAAGGCTGAAAGTACCTTTCTTCGAGGATTCAAATTTTCCCGCTGGGAGAGTTCTGGTGCAAGGATATGGACAATTGTTTGAAAGCTGGATGTTTTTATTTTCAGGAAGGCGAGAGACAGCGAGGCTGCGTTCCTGGGGCTAGCTAGCTTTGAATGGTAAGTTCCTGGTTTTTGATTCCTTTTTCCTCCCTTTGTGCATGAATGTTCATTCAGTGTTTAATGTTTAGATATTAAAATCCTGTCAGAGTTTATTTTTTCGCCAGAAGGCAAACTTAGTGAGGCATGGAAAATAAACTCTGTGGGGTGGCTTGATTGTGTCATCGGTTTTTTCCTAATCTCTTTTAGCTTTATAATGGTTCTTCCAATTTGTTTTGTAGTAATCTTCTATTCGTTTCCTTTGTGATTTATTTTGTAACTTTGTCTGTTTGTTTTGCTGATATGCATGTCCTGTGTTTGTAAGGGTTTTCTTTTCCTTGTTTCCCGAGCTTTCTTAATTACTTGGCTTTTGTCTAGGGGGCTTCTTTCAATAACTTTTATTTGATTTCTTTTCCTATGCAAGTTTGTTTTATGGCTGGCCTGATGTTCCCTTTGGGCTTTTCCTGCCTGGGTGACACCACTGTCCTCATGAAGTTCCCTTTCCACAGTACAAACCAGATTTTGCACATGTGCAGATAAAGCTTTGCTCATTACCTGTTGTTTGCACAGTTCAGTTCCTAATAGGCCATAGAAAGGTAGTGGTCCATGGCCCTCTAATTGGGAACCCCTGTCTTACAAGACCAGATTAAAATTCAAAGCAACTTTTATAGGCTCAAGAAATACATTGACAATAACACAAGGAAATGTGACAATGACAAGTACAGAATTCTTCATTTGGGGCAAAAAAAAAGTAAACGTTCAGGTGCATATTAATTATTACATTCTTTGCTTGACAGGAAGCAGTCAACAAATCCCTCAAGAATAGAAAATCAGCAGTTTGTAAATCAGAAACCATAAAAAGAATGATATAATAAAAAGCTATATAAATATGAGATCTTTTATGATCTCAGCAGGATTTAGATTTAGTACCAATTCAATCAAATTCACAAGTGCCCACCAGGCCTTTTCACCAGGATGGCTATTGAAAGCAGAGAAGCATCTGTGTTCACTTCCTGGAAGAGCTCCCAGATCATTGGATCAAATTTCCAGAAAAATTCATATGGCAATTTTCTTAATGTTTGTTCTACTGCCAGAAGAACACGATTTGATGCAACTATGTTGTCATAAAAAAATATCAGCCATCACTATTCCCCCCCCCCCCAACAATTCTCATTATGTCTGATGGTAAGAAAATTGTGTTGTTGGTTTTTTTCAATTTCTATTTACCATCCCCCCCCCAAAGGAATCACCATTTGCACTTCTTCAAGCAAAAGGTCACCAACGGATATGTGTGCAAATGTCCTTTATCATACAAACAAAATTTCAGTGCTATGTTAGTTCTCTGGCTTTACCCATTTCAGTTAAATCTCAGGGAAGATATTAGATGGGGACTCCTCTGAAAGATTTTTGCAGAATGGGATGTACAGACAGCCAGGAACCTTCAAGTTCAAATTCTAAGAATATGAAAGTAAAAACAGACATCTCATTCACAGGAAGAATTTGATATCTCGTTGCTCTTATCTAGATTATATCTAGATTATTGTCTTTTCTAGATTATACAGATTCTTAAAGAATCTGTATAAATATTATCTACTGATACAAGAACAAGATGTTGATTAAACACCAAACACATTTATCTTTCAATTTCAGCTGAAAACTGCTTACATTCAAGAACATTTCATTTCAATATTGTTAAATGACTTATTGGAAAATCCACTTAGTGTTAAATGTAAATGTCAGGTAAAGGTTAATTTGATAAATATAGTATAAAGTGACATAAAATGCTTCAGTGTGGCACGACAATTATTGAAGTGATTATTCTAAGGAAGCAAATTGAATCAATCATAATTTAGCATGTTAAATATAAAAGTTTATCTCAACTATATTCATATTATAATGTAGTTAAACAAGAAAATGACTTTGTTCATTTCTTATTATATATATATATATATATATATATATATATATATATATATATATAT
>BLBF01000003.1:103711469-103724544 GCA_015471245.1 Laticauda colubrina | reverse complement strand
TATGTGTGTGTGTGTGTGTGTGTGTGTGTGTGTGTGTGTGTGTTGTTCAGCTTCCTTCGGGTATTATCCCATTTCATTGTAGTGCTTTTAAAGTTGTAGAAACGTTGTATTGAGTTTGTATGTGGATCAGGCTATCACAGCCATTGGTTTTAAATTTTAGGCTAGCCTATTGCTGTCGCAGGATGGCTTTTTTAACATCTTGATTGGTTGGGAGTCTTGGTGTGTGTTTATTGTTCTTGGAGTTTGTTTGATTGGTGTTTCTGGTTTCTTCTGTCTGTCTGTGGCTTTGATTGGCTGGCAACACTGTGTTCCTGTATTGGAGGCTTTCAGTGCAGCTTGGCTTCACGTGAAAGGATGGCTATTATCTATTAGGAAGCTAGGTTTCATCTGGGTGCCTGGTTGGGGTGTGTTTGAGCTGGAGGTATCAGGGGGAGTCTGTTTGTGCCCAGGTGTTTGCCTGGCTTGTAGTGTGGAGATCTTTCTGTTTGAGAGTGCAGGCTTCCAAATGATTGACAGTCTGGTGGAATCATCTCTTCTATTCATGCTTTCAGGTCTTTTTTTCAATTTCTATGGCTTTTCTGATGATTCTGTGGCTGGAGTTTTCTATAGTGGCTAGGGTTTTGGTGCCATTGAAGTTGATGTTGTGACCTGTGGTTTTCAGGTGTTGGACTAGTGAGGAGGTGTGTTCCAGCTTTTTTACTGCATTTTTGTGTTCATCCAGGCGGGTACTTATTCTTCTATTGGTCTGTCCAATGTATGTGGCCAGGCATGATGCACAGGGAACTTTGTATATGCCTTGGTTTTCCAGGTCAATTTTGTCTTTGGGGTTTTTAAGGATGGCTGCTATTTTTTTGTCTGTTTTTAAGGCAGTCTTGATGTGATGCCTGTGTAGTATCTTACTGATTACTGTAGTATCTTACTACTTACTGTAGTACCTCTTATGTAGGGCAGGACAGCTGTTCCATAGGTCTGTTGATCTTCTAGGTCTCTATTACATCTTAGTGTGTTTTTGTGGTTCAAGCTAGTGATTTTCCTTTTGTGGAAGCCGTTGGCTGTCAGTACTTTAGTCAGGGTGCATAGTTCAGTCTTTATATGTGTCTTGTCTGCCAGGCGTTTGGTTCTGGTGATTAGTGTTTTGGCCATGGAATTTATCTGTGCTGGGTGGTGGTGGGATTGGGCATTGAGGTAGCGGTTGGTGTGTGTTTTCTTCTGGTATATGGTGTGTCCTAGTGTGCCATCTATTCTTTTGTAGATTAGAACATCTCGGAATGGTAGTTGTTTGTTTATTTCCATTTCCATGGTGAACTTGATTTTGGGGTGTGTGCTGTTTAGGTGTGTCAGGAAATTGTTTAGGTTTTCTTTTTCATCATATGTGCAGTAGAATCCAGTCTAACCAAATTAAATACAGATGAAGCTGACAGAATAAGACACCAGGTTACAAACATCTTATGAACAAGCAAACCACCGAAAAACTTGTAAAAAGATGAATTCAGAGTGCTAAAAACCCTGAAAAATGATAACAGCATAATAATACTCCCAGCAGATAAAGGGAATGCCACAGTAGTAATGGACAGAAAAGACTACAAAACAAAATTGACAGACCTACTCCAAGACTCCACATACAAACCTATAAACACAGACCCAACCACATATCTGGAAAAATTAACCAAGAAGAAAATTATAACCAGCCACATAGGCAAAGAAATCCAACAGACAATTATCCCAAGAGAAAAATCTTCCACATGCCACAAACTATACGGCCTCCCAAAAATACACAAAGAAAGCATACCTCTCAGACCCATAGTCAGCTGCAAAGGAGCACCACTAAAAAACCTAGCTAAACACTTTGCTAAAAAAACTACAGCCCCATGCTGAAACCGCAGCTTCATATGTACACAACTTATGCCACTTCTTGGAAATGATCAAAGATCTACAATGGAACAAGAAGATCTGCTTGTAAGTTTCGATGTTGTTTCACTATTTACTCAAGTCCAATAAAAGAAAGTCTTGAAATCATCAAAAATAAATACCAATCAGCTAAATACCTCATAGAACTAGCAGAACTCTGCTTAACCAAGACATATTTCATATACAAAGGACAAAGATACAAGCAAATTGAAGGAGCCCCTATGGGATCACCGCTGTCACCCGTCATTGCAAAACTGTTCATGGAAGAATTCGAATCTAGCTAATGCCACCCACAAACCCAAACTATGGTTAAGATACATTGATGACAATGTACACACCGTATACCAGAAGAAAATACACACCAACCACTACCTCAACGCCCAATCCCACCACCACCCAGCACAGATATAATCTGTGGCCAAAACACTAATTGCCAGAACCAAATTCCTGGCAGACAGACAAACATAAAGACTGAACTATGCACCCTGACTAAAGTAGTGATAGCTAAAGGCTTCCACAAAAGCAAAATCACTGGCTTGATCCACAAAAACACACTGAGACATAATGTAGACCTAGAAGATGAACAGACCTATGGAACAGCTGTCCTGCCCTACATAAGAGGTACTACAGACAAAATCAGTAAGATACTACTACACAGTCTACTATCAAGACTACTTTCAAAACAGATAAAAAAATAGCAGCCATCCTAAGAAACCCCAAAGATAAAATTGACCTGGAAAACTAATGCATATATGAAGTCCCCTGTACATCATGTCTTGCCAAATCCATTGGACAGACCAACAGAAGAATAAGTACCCGCCTGGATGAACACAAAAATGCAGTAAAAAAGCTGGAACACATTTCCTCACTAGTCTGACAGGTCAACAGGTCAATGGCACCAAAACCCTAGCCACTATAGAAAACCCGAGCCACAGAATTATCAGAGAAACCATAGAGATTGAAAAAAGACCTGAAAGCATGAATAGAAGAGATGATTCCACCAGACTGTCAATCATTTGGAAGCCTGCACTCCCAAATGAAAAAATCTCCACACCACAAGACAGGCAAACATCTGGGCATAAACAGACCCCCCCCCCGATACCTCCAGCTCAAACACACCCCAACCAGGCACCCAGATGAAACTTAGCTTCCTAATAAATGACAGCTGTCCATTTACTCGGAGCCAAGCTGCATTAAAAGCCACCAATACAGGAACACAATGTTGCCAGCCAATCAAGACAAAAAAAGCCACAAAACAGACAGAAGATATTAGAAACACCAATCAAGCAGAACACAGCAAACTCCAAGACCAATAAACACAGACCAAGACTCCCAACCAATCAGGATTAAGAAAAAACCATTTTGGCACAGCAGTAGGTGAGCCCCAAATTTAAGACAGAAATGGCTGTGAAAGTCTGACTCACAGATGAACACAATACTGAAACCTGATGATGGCAGATGAGATTCTGCCGAAACGTTTCTACAACTTTAAAAGCACAACTATTATGACCCTTAATTTGTACAAGCTCTTGTCAATACTATATTATAGAAAACAAATCTGGGCATGTTCAGAATAAATTTAGTTATGAATTGTTGAAACTGGCCTCATTTTTTCTGACTGATCCCAAGCCAGAGAATAATTGTGTGATAAAAATAATCAGTGCAGCATAAAGGCTAAAGAATACAAAAAGAAAAAAGAAAGAAAATACAAAAATATATACAGTAGAAACTACCAAAGCATTTTAGAAAGAACATGAGAATTCTAGAAACATATAGCCATGTCTACACACATGAAAACAGACAGACAGACACACATGTACACGTATACATACAAATCTATACAATTTAAAAGGGGTAATCTTCTTTCATAATTTTCCCAAAGGCCATTGGAGAGTATCATAGCTGTGCTAGTTAGGCATTTTGAATACAATTTAAAGTACTGATTTTTAAGTTTGAAATTTCGAATGGGGAAAGTATAGTTTTCTTAGAACTGAACTATAAGTGCCAGTATTTTCAATATTATACATGCTGGCAAGAAATGCGCCTATAGAAATAGGCGCGAATGACTTCATTATTTCAAACTGACAAAATAAGCATGACTACTCAGAATTGAGCATTGGACACAGAAAACACAAATAGTTAATGGTATGAGAGCAAACTTCCCTGAGTTTCAATAGCTCCTCAGTTTCTTATGGAAGTATCAATATTGCTATACATTTCATAAACACACAGTTAAGAAAATAGATCTTTTGAGTATAAAGTTATAAGAACTTGCACTTGCATTCCAACATAAATTTATGAGCATTTGGTCGGTATGAATGAACATATTTCTTCCTACAACAATTTATCTTCAATTCTTGAAGATAATAATTGATGCAAGTGAAAAGGATCTAGTGTATCTAAAACCTAAATGCTTCCCTGCATTCCCAGCTACAATTAGTTTCCACATGTCCCCCATCTTAAAAAAAATAATATTCCAAATATAGTTTTAACTGGCATCCAGATAAAGATTTTTGAAACTGATCATAGAAAAATAATGTAATTTTTTTTCTTTTCTTAAAAAATATGACATGATTTTGAGCTGATTTTGAACATGTTAGCCAGATCTTTCAATATAAGCCTTTGCATAAAATGAGACGTCCAATTTGGACAATTTTCATTCAGCTTCACAGTTCACAGGTGGTTGATCTAATGATCTTCATCTTTTTATCTCTTCTAATTGAACTGTGAATGTCTCAAACCGAGCAGTAGTGGTACAATATATTATTATTAGTTTAAAACTGAAACAATGTGTAGATTTCATTCTTTCAAGAACAATGATCTGTTTAATGTCCTATGCTATGAAACTAAAACTTTATAATGTTGTAAATGAACTGTGTATTGTAAGATTATGATGACTTGAGAATAGGAATTGATAACAGGAATAGCCTGGAACATATTATTATTTTACTAACATCTCATTAAAGGCGCAATGGCTCAGTGGCTAAAATAATGCTGGGAAAAGTCTGTGCTTCAGCAGTTCAAATCCTAGTACAGGAGTATATTCAGGACTATATTTAACTTTTAAAAGGCAAAGGCCACTCTTTTAAAGATAGCAAAGTCCACATTTTGGACAGAGAGGACTGCTGGTTTGAAAGAGGGGTTAAAGAAGCTATTTATATCAAAACTAAATAGCCCGCTCTCAACAGAGGAGGGATATGACATCATCTATCTCCAGCCTACAACACAGTCCCAAAAATGCTCCACAGTCCAGTGGTGGGATTCAAATTTTTTTACCACCAGTTCTATGAGACTGTGCTTTCCGTTTGCATGCTACATTCAAAAACCAAACATTTTAAGCTTAAAAACAGCTAAGGCATGGCAATCTGCTCTGCCTTGTGAATTAGTTGAGCTAAAAAATAAGGAAATATAGGATAGGAAAAGTAGGGAAATATGCCTTCTGGCAACTGAAGTTTAAAAAATCTGGGTGCTTTTAGTCCCTTAAGGACCTGTCACATAGGCCAACAGATGCAAAACGTATGTAAAAAGGACACAGCGGATGAGAAAATGTTCCATCCATTGTTATCCACTCTCAAAAGTGCCCCGAATTTGCATAACCAGAGCGGAAAACAACGGAAAGGAACGGACGTGGGGAGGATGTAGCGAGGATGTTAAGCGGATGCTCCACAGAAGCCTAGCAGATGGAAGCGGATGGAAGCAGATGGCACATCCTCAGGGCTTCTGGGGGAGCACAGCGAAGCAGACATGCAACAGAAGGAACGGATGCAGAGCGGATGCCTAGCGGATGAAGTGGATGCATCACAGAAGCCTAGCGGATGCCTGGCGGATGCAAAGCATTCACTGTGCATGCGGGAAGGATGCATTGTATCAGCCCCGCGGATATAAAAGGATGCAGCTCGCAAGCAGGTCACCATTCAGAGGAAAGACCTGCTGCCAGATGCAGCTCCAGCCAGCCAACAACCATGGGGAAGAAGAGGAAGCCTGTGCCATCTGCTGCCAGCCCTGGCAAAAAGGACAGGTTCACCATTCCACCCCGTGGCCCTGACTCTGCTTCTGCTAGGGCTTCTGCTGCTCGGGCTGACTCTTCTGGTGCTGGGGCTTCTGCTGGCAATGCTCCTGGTGCTGGGGTTTCTGCTGGTGCTTACTCTGCTGGCACGGCTCCTGGTCCTGCTGGTCCTACTGGTGCTCCTGGTCCTGCTGGTGCTCCTGGTCCTGCTGGTGCTCCTGGTCCTGCTGGTGCTGCTGGTCCTGCTGGTCCTGCTGGTCCTGCTGGTCCTGCTGGTCCTGCTGGTCCTGGTTTTGCTGCTACTGTTGTTGCTGCTGCTGCTGCTGGTGGTGGTGTGGTGGAGCAGCCCCTAGAATCTCGAAGCCCCTCTGATGAGGGCCCAGATGGCCCTGCCAGAGGAAGGAAGAGGCATATGTGTGAACAGGAGAGGAGGCAATACTCCATCGAAGAGGAACATGAGGATGAGATGCTGGAATGGCTGAGGGAGAACGAGTATCTGTGGCAGAAGGGACACAGGCTCTATCGAGACACCAAAAGGAAGCAGACTGCTTGGAGAGAGAAGGCGGAGAGCCTGGGCTACACTTCGGAGGTCCTCCTCGGCTGGTGGAAGCACATGCACACCTGGTACGGGAAGCTGCACCTCAAGAAATCTGGCCAGATCACGGTCAAGCTGATGGACCGGGAGACCTATGTGATGGCCAAGTGCAGCTTCTTGGAGACTGAGATCTGCAACTGAGGAGCAGCCCCTCTGACAACCCTCTCTCTCAGGCAGCCCGCAGAGAGTGAATCCTCTTCTGGCCAAGAGTCAGCTCCTGTGTCCAGGCAGCTGCACTCCCCGTGGCGGAGCGCATGGAGGACCCCCTGACACAGTGGGAGCAAGGAGAGGGCACTTCCACCAGAGACCAACCCACATCCACCCCCAGCTCCACCTCCACAGAAAGCAGGGAGAGAGCCATACCGGAGGGGCAGAGCCACAATGTCCTGCTGGAGATCAGGGACACCATCAAAAGCAGCGTAGATCTCCTCTCTCAGCTGGTACACTCCAACATACCATCCTCAAACCGCAAGCCCTTCCTCACCTATGTCAACCAGACCCTCCTGGACATGTCCAAATCACAGTACCAGGTAATCAAGGACAGGATCACCGGTCTTCTTCACAACCCTCCAGACCCAGCTGAACCTGTTCCCACCCAGTCCAGGTCTGCTCCTCCACCCCAGGTGATGTATTTCCATTCCAAGGTTTTCCACAGGCCCTCGCCTACCAAGGCTATGGCTACCAGGAGTTCCAGCAGCACAAGCAGCCCTTCCCAGTCCAGGAACAGGTACATCGTAGGCCACTGGTGCCACTGATGCCACTGATGCCACCGATGCCACCAACGCCACAGATGCCACCCATGCCACAGATGCCACCCATGCCACAGATGCCACCCACACCACAGATGCCACCCACGCCTCACCTCGCTCACCTGCAGACCAGACAGTCCCACTACACTCCTCCTTCCTCCACCCTACAGCCAAGCCCGGCCTCAGAACATCTGTCATTAGTCTTGGGACTGACACCCCATGTCCTGGAGGAAGGGGCTCTCAACATCACAGGACTGAGCCAGCTCTCTGAGAGCTTCCTCCACACACCATCCCCTGTTGTCCTCTCAGGGCCAGGCACCCCAATGGCACCTCAGACCAGCACTCCAGCAGCAGCCACCTCCACAGCACCTTGACCCTTCCCCCCTGAGACTATGGGCATGCCTCAGAGTGACTGGGAAGAGTGCCAGAGACTGGGTGGCTACCTGTTGACTTTATCTTTGCTTGGAACACTTTACTTGGGTCATTTTGCTTTTACAGTTTGTTATTAATAAAGTTTATCTTTGCTTCACACGCTTGATTCAGTTCTTTTAGTCAATAAAGTCTTGGTGGAAACTTTTAGAAATGGTTTAAGCCTTTGCATGCTTGTGGGATGGGTTAGGATAGCAGTGGGATGGGCAGGGATACCTTTGGGATGGGTAATAGCTGTGGGATGGGCAGGGATACCTTTGGGATGGGTAATAGCTGTGGGATGGGCAGGGATATCTGTGGGGTGGGTAATAGCTGTGGGATGGGCAGGGATAATTTGGGATGGGCAGGGATACCTGTGGGATGGGCAGGGATACCTTTGGGATGGGTAATAGCTGTGGGATAGATACACCTCCAGTGCAAACATAGTGGGACTGTATGGTCCACCCTCCCAGGTGCCACACCTATGGCCCTTTATTATCAATAACAATTTAATCATTCATCCACACATTTCAACAAAAACACAACTCTTTATGAAATCCCCTGTTCATTGTAGGGCCACTCAACCTACATGGCACAATCTCATCAGTGTGAGAAGCATCTGAAAAGGAAGCATCCATTAAGCATCTATGATCCTGTCTTGACAGTCCACTGCTCCAGCACCAGTGTTTCAGGAGGTTGCACTGTTTCTTCCCTTCACGTGAAGCTCTGTTGGGGCCTTGCACATCCACAGTGTCTATCAGGTTTCGCCCTTGCCTCCATTCACCAGGTTCCATGTCCCCATTGCCTTGTTGGAGGTCCACAAGCCTGTTCTGCAACACTGGGTAGCAGGTGCGCATGAGATTGTGCAGGATGCAGCAAGCTTTCATGATCCTCCTCACGGTCTCTGGGCGATGCTGCATGGTGTTGAGAAGTACCTGGAACCTGTTGGCCAGGATGCCAAAGGTGTTCTCCACCACCTGCCTTGCCCTGGACAGCCTGTAGTTGAAGATCCTCTCTTCACGGGTGAGGAGTCTGGAAGTGTAGGGCTTCATGAGGTTGGTTCTGAGGGAGAAGGTGTCATCCCCCATGATGAAGTAGGGCACATCTTGTGTGTCATTGGGCAGGGGTTCTGGATCTGGGAAACCCATGATGAGGTTGCGTTCCAGCCCCTCCTTGAGGGGACTGGCGTTGTATACCTGGGCATCTGAAGATGAGTTGTTGCCTGAAGCATCAATGTGCATGAACTTGTAGTCAGCATCGACCATAGCAAAGAGGATGATGCTGAAGAAGCCCTTGTAGTTGTGATAAGTGGACCCTGAGTTGGCTGGAGCTTTGCAGGCCACGTGCTTCCCATCTATGGCTCCAACAGTGTGGGGGAAGTTCCACTTCTGATACCACTGCTCTGCAACTTTCGTCCAGCCTTCTTCAGTGGAGGGGCACTGGAGGAGCTCCTCCAGGTATTCTTCGATGATGGCCTGCATCACTTCTCTGACCACAATGCTGATGGTGTTGTGTGGCACCCTCCAGCCGTACTGCATGCTCCTGTACATGGTCCCTGAGGCCAGGGTGGCACAGAGTCAGTGCCACCTTGAGTCCAGGGTCAAGGCTGGACCGGAAGTTGGTGTTAGCCTTGGTCAACCTGGGTCTCAGCCGCTCCACAACTTTGTCAAACATGCCTGGAGGCATCCTCATGAAGTTCTGGAATGCATGAGTGTCTTCGTTCTTCAGCTCCACCATCAGCTTGTTGTACAGTCCGTTCTCTGCTTTTCTTGTTATTCATCTTCGGACCCAGACACTTCTTGGCCACCTCCTTTTCTTCATGTAGAACAGGTGAAAGAGCCTGTAGATGGCTTCGCACTGTTGTAGAATGATGGTGACTACCCAAAGGAGTGTGTAATGATCAATGGTGGAGATGACTGGATGCTGTGGAAGAGCAAGATGAAGGCTGAAGAGGTCTGCACAGCAGGGCTGCTGGACTGAAAGTGAGATCCAGGTGAGTTCCTCCCCCTTTTTATAGGGAATATAGGTTTTACGCTCGGTGTCCTTTTGCATCCTCCAGACATCCTGCAGACATCCTAAATATCTGAGATACGTCACCTATACGAACGTTTTTTCCGTTTTAATGCTTTGTATGCGAGCTGCATCCACTTTCATCCTTTCTCTGTCCGTGCTACTATCGCTTTGTGTCCATTCCCTTTATGTTTCGCTTCATCCCTGTGTCCATTTTCCGCTGGAGCAGATGCGAGTTGTGCGGATGCGCAGCGGATGCCTAGTGGATATAGCGGATGCGTAACTGATGAAGATGGACATCTAACGGATGTTCCCCGTATGCGTAGCAGATGTCGAATGGACGCGTTGGATACATTTTCTGCTCAAAAAGTTTTGTGCAGCTCAAAACATTTTGAGCGGATGAAATGTCAGTAGACGGATGCTGGAAAGATAGAGAGTATGAAAAATGGACGCAGTGAGTACCGAAAGGATGCATCACATTTACCAACGGATGGCTAGTGTTTCTCTCCATTTTACATCCTCTTTCCATCTGTTGGTGCTATGTGACAGGGGCTTGAAGGACTGTTGGGTAGATAGACCAAAATTAAAAAAAAAAAAAGATTTAAAGCTGCCAACACCACTCTATCTCTGAAAAATAGAGGAGCAATCTAGCACCCATCTATATCAGCTAAGACTGAATAGAACAACTGGGGATGGTGGCCCAGAAGGGGTGTGTCTTCAGTTTTTCTATTCAGTCTATAGCCGAAAAGAGCTGAATACATCCCACACATGCATCCTGTCGAAACTATTCTGGAGAATGGTGGAGTTGGGTGGACGGGGCTAACTGCTCACTAGAACTATCAGTTTGCTAGAACCGATGTGAACTGACAGCATCCCACCACTTCTCCACACCCATTTGCACTATTCAAGTGATCCTGAGGGCACAGATACTTCTCCAGGTGGCCTCAACAACTCTCTAAAAGAATGCAAATGACTAACTGTCTACAAGGAGTATAAATCCTTTCATTTTCCACCATCCAATCAGAGTTGAGGAAGCTTCTTGGAAGGGAAGTGAAACTTCAAGGAAAGTCCAGTAGCCTCTTGAGAAAAAAAAATACCTTTGGGACATTCATACCTTGCTTTTCCTCTTAAGGAAATGATCCTACAATACTAGGAAAGAAAGAAAAAAACATCATGGTGGTAAACAGATTTAGGATTAAACTGGATTATGGATACATTGTTTCCCACTCTGCAGCACCATCTCATTTTATTGTGGTCAATCTATAGAAAAAAAAACCTATATTTAGTGTGTAGAACCGGTGGGATTCTTCCAGTTTGGTCTGGCTTTACTGAACCAATAGCTCCAAAGATCAGCTGAGAGGGAACTGGTTTGCTCCAACAATCTTCTGTTCTTCTGTTTAGTCCATCATTTCATGAGCCTCCTCCTGTCTGGCCCAGGATCTAGGCTGTCCTTTATTTCCTACTTTTTCAACCTCAGCTGCTTTGCACGGCACAAATACTTGCTGAACATGCTCTGTGTTACATACAGGACTTGTCGGAGAAGATGATTTTCAAACGCAAAGTGCACGCTTTTGAACAAATAGGAAGGAGGAGTATTAATCCCCTCCCTCTTTCTCTTTCTATGCCTGATGGTCTTATTGAAGACTGGGCAACCACATTCTTACCATAAAGTAAGCAAAGTGCATTTGCAACAGCTAAGACATAGTAATGAAACACAATACTTTAAGAGACCCAGTTTGGTCTAATGGTTAGGGTACTGGCCTAGAAACCTAGAAACTAGAAATGTGAGTTCCAGACCTGTCTTAGGCATGAAAACCAACTGGGTGATTTGAGCCAGTCTCTCCCTTTCAACCCGACCTACACACAGGATTGCTGTTGTGAGGAAAATAGGAGGAAGAAGGAGTATTAGGAATGTTAGCTGCTTTGAGTTACTGAAGTAATAAAAAAGAGATAAAAAAAATCAAACAAGACATGGGAACATTTAAAATTATTGGAGATAGTTTACTAGAAAATGTTTTGCAGTGTTTACATGTGGGTTCAATCTTAAAATGCTAAGAAGGAATTGGTTTCAAAAAAAAAGTCCATGAGTGAACAGGAAGATGGATTTTTTAAAAAAAAATTAAATTAAATATTGCACCTCTCAACAAGCATTTTGGGTGGTTGAATAGCAACCACAACCACAACAATAATACCTAATCACATATTAGAGCTGCCTTCTATGGTCCTTTTGCATCAGGCATTGGCTGCTACTCCTGTTTCTGCTGCAGTAATTTCTACTGTTTTAATTTCATAGGCATTATTGTCCTGGAAATTACTTCCTGCTTGGCAAGTGCCAGAGAAATCTGCTTTCTCCCTTGCACTCATGCTCTAGTACATCTAGCTGTTTGGATCTAAAGGGGCGAAAACATTCTTCACCCAGACAGCAGTCAATGTACAGTATCTATCTCTTATTTCAGCACTGACAGCAATACTAAATTCTACTGGAATAATATTCTAAATATAATATTTGAAATTCCCTTTGCAAAGATCTAACAAGATGATGATTTTTAACGCTTGGAAAGGAAAGATGAATATTTGCAGAAACAGCATTTCCAATGACATTATTCTGTACTTACATTTGCATAAACTACCATTCACATGCTGAGTTTCCCAACCAGAAACCACTTTGATTTGATTTTAAT
Source organism: Laticauda colubrina (assembly GCA_015471245.1). Lineage (NCBI taxonomy): Eukaryota > Metazoa > Chordata > Lepidosauria > Squamata > Elapidae > Laticauda > Laticauda colubrina. The sequence continues at coordinate 103,712,187 of BLBF01000003.1, read as the reverse complement.
TAGCTTGGAGCCAAAATGGACTTGCAGCATGTAAATGTGGATTACTGCTCATTGTGTTTGTAATACTTTGGGGAGGGTATAATAGAAAGGTTTTTTTTCCAAACAAAACAAAAATACAGAAGTGGTAGGAAATTGTTTGAATTAAAGAAATAACATTTGGTAAATGTTCCATCATCTATTGCTTTTCTACTCGTCTTTCCAGATCGTTTTAGAAGGTAGACCATTTGAGGATAAAAACCCACATATATTTTTATATTAAGTAAAAAAAAAGGATAGCAGCTGGTCAACCTTGTCTGTGCTTAGAAGCTAAGCAAGATTTGGCTTAGTTAATATGGGTATGGGAGACATGGGAGACATTCAAGGCTGTAAGCTAGATAGTGAGAAGAAATCATTCCTTTGTTCTTGCCCAGAATGCTTCAGGGACATGTCCATGGAAAGCTCAATTGCCTGCAACTTTACTTGTCAGTTTCTTTAGTCCTTAAGTGTACAATTTTTTTTAAATACAGCTCTTTCTATTATGTGTCTCTCTTTACTACTTGAATTTGTTGATCCAAACAAGCCAACGGAAGAAACTGTGGCTGTAAACTGAACATGGGAAAGCAGAAAAGCTTCTTCTTCTTCTTCTTCTTCTTCTTCTTCTTCTTCTTCTTCTTCTTCTTCTTCTTCTTCTTCTTCTTCTTCTTCTTCTTCTTCTTCTTCTTCTTCTTCTTCTTCTTCT
>BLBF01000003.1:103684164-103711369 GCA_015471245.1 Laticauda colubrina | reverse complement strand
CCTCCTCCTCCTCCTCCTCCTCCTCCTGATTTCTTTTTTCCCTAGCAAATGAAATAAGTATGGGCAAAAAATGCAGAAGAAAGTTGTAGTGCAGCATTTATTTATTTATTTATTTATTTTCAGTTTTGGACTCAGAAGAAAAATATCAGGGAAATTCACACTAATTAAATTGAAGAGTCTTTTTTTAAAAAAAAAGTAAAAGCAGCGTTTAATGCATAGCAAAAACCAATCTATGCATAGAACCTTAACATCTTTTGTAAAATTTATAATATGACTTAGCTTGATTTATCCAGAGCATTATTTAATCTGTTATAAAATGATCTTGCATGGGGTCCTTAAGAGTTTGATCATTTTTGGAAATGAGCCTAAAGTAACATTTTCTCACCATGATAATTTGATGGGTTTAAGCAGGAACCAATGATTATGGAAAAAAAAGACCCTTCTATTTAATTAGTGTGAATTTCCCTGATATTTTTCTTCAGAGTCCAAAACTGAATATAAATAAATAAATAAATAAATGCTGCACTACAACTTTCTTCTGCATTTTTGCCCATACTTATTTCATTTGCTAGGGAAAAAAAGAATTAATAGGTCTCACTCCAGTCTGTTTTTGGCAGATAATGCTATTGAATAATACGTGAAACGAAGCTAGATAAAAATTAAGATGTGTAGCCAGGCTGTTTATAAAAATAGGCAACACAAATAAAATATCACAAAGGGAAAGAAGCTCAGCAAGGCAGCTACTTATTTTAAGTATGACCCTATTGACCCTATTTTAATTTGCAATTGAAATAACAGGTGTGTGTCTATATGTGTATGTATGTGGGAGAGACAAAGAGAAAGGAGGGATAAAATAGAAAGATGCAGAATAAGACATTTATGTCAACAATATATAAACTAAACGTCTAAATAATTGTTCAGTATAACTCAAGAGTGGATGTACAACAAACAGAAGTTAATATTTTAATAAATTAATATAATAAAGTTAAAATTTCCAGACAGTGAGAACAATTAAAAAGTGATATGGATTGCTTCGAGAAGTTGTGGATGCTCCATCATTGAAAGTTTTTAATAAAAGATTAGACAGTCACTTGTCTGGAACAAGCTTGAGCAGGGGGTTGGACTATAAGACCTCGAAGGTGAGGGGTGGGATTCAAAATTTTTAAAATCAGTTCTGTGGGCATGGTTAGGTGGGCATGGCTAGGTGGGCATGGCTTTGTGACTGGGCATGGCTTTGTGACTGGGCATGGCTTCTTTTTTGCAGCATCCTTTTTTTTTTTTTTTTTTTCCCTCCAGGGCCTCAGGGAAGTATTTTTGCTCCCAGAAGGCTTCCCTGGGGCCCAGGAAGGCAAAATCGGACTGTGGGAGGGGGCATGCAGCAGCACCCCCTATGTGCCGCTTTTTTTGCCTCCTGGGACTCAGGGAAGCCTCCTGGGCAAAGCAATAAGGCAGCAAGGGGGATCCCAGTACAGCTGATCATTGGAACTGCTGGGGAAAAAAAAAAAGAAATACTTAAAGAGTGACTGGGCAGGGGAGAACATAGTCAGCAATGTCAGGCATGCACACAATGTCATGCATGTGCAAGAAGGATTGACCGGGCAGGGAGGGGAGGGGTTGGATGGAGAGGGGCGGGCCCAGCCGGGGCATGATTTGCTGGTTCTCTGAACTGTGCAGAAACATAACAACCAGTTTATAGAATGAACTGATAGAATCTCACCCCTCTCTAGGGTCCCTTCCAACTCCCTAATTCTGTTATTAATACATAGTTAATATTTGTAATATATCACTAATTTTTTTTTGCCCAACTATAAATCAACTATAAATCAAGTGCTGGTTGAATTTTGAAAAAACAAACAATAAGGTAGATATTCTGCAACTGGGCGAAATAATGTGTGTCCACTTCCTTATAACAAATGTGTTTTGGACAAAAGCTGAAATCTATCAAGTAACTTTGGACACTGGCAGATTTTTCTAACTCTTCTTGGAAGCCAGAATTTTTAAAGAATTGCCAACTCTATACAGAGTAACAAACTATTCTGCCAAAATAAGCTGTTGTAACATTTTTTATTTTGCTTAAGGCTAATCAAGAGAAGTGAATAAATCTTAGCCATTACTTTATAGGATATTTAGAGCTCATTTAAGAATGCTGTGAGGGGCTGGCAATGAAGTTAACTGTCTTTATGTTGCTTAAATGTGTACAGTTTAAAATGATGCATTTCTGGTGAGTTTTTTAATGGACAAGCCATCAACAACACAATAAATTCACTGAACATAATGCCATGTACACAAGACAAATAATATTTCATTTTTAATTTGTCATCAACAGCCTATTTTGAATATCCTCCTCTTCTTAGCAATGACAGTTTTTTTCTGAATTATTGGATGCTGCCTGGAATGTTTAAATGACATTATATATTCTTGGTTGATTCAGAATCCAATTCAAAATGTATTCCTGTGGAAAAATAGCCCAGGAGCTGCATGACAGATTGGGGTTAACTCTCTAATTTTAGAAGAAGTTCTCCAACCTCATAGGATAAATGCAACATCTATTTCTCACTCCTGCCCTTTTTCCCTCCTGAACTCCAGGGATGGTTCAGGAGTCCCCTGATAGCAGATGGATTTGTACAAGGAGGAAAATGGGAGCCACAACATATAGTTAAAGCCCCTGTCACACTGCACCAATGGATGGAAAGATGATGTAAAACGGAGAAAAACACTTGCAATCCATTGGTTGACGCGATGCTTCCGTTCTGTACTCACTGCCTACATTTTGCTTCCTCCCTATCCGTCCAGCATCCGTCTATTGACATTTTATCCGCTCAGAGGGTTTTGAGCTGCTCAAAACTTTTGAGCGGAAAATGTATCCAATGCGTCCGTTCTGCATCTACTAGGCATCCGCTATATCCGCTAGGCATCCGCTGCACATCCGTGCAACTCACATCTGCTTGGATGCAGGGAGGAAGCAGAACGGACGTGGAACGGATGCGCAGCGTTAGTAGCACGGATGGAGAAAGGAGGAAACCGGATGCACCTCGCAAAACAAAGCATTTAAAACAGAAAAAACCTTCGCAGAGGGGACCTATTTCAGATATTAAGGATGTCTAGAGGATACCTAGAGGATGCAAAAGGACACATAGGGGAAAACCTATATTGCCTATAAAAAGGGGGAGCAACTCACCTGGATCTCACTTTCAGACCAGCAGCCCTGCTGTGCAGACCTCTGCAGCCTTCATCTGGCTCTTGCTCTTCCACAGCATCCAGTCATCTCCACCATGGATCGTAACAAACTCCTTTTGGTAGCCACCATCCTTCTGCAACAGTGCGAAGCCATCTACAGGCTCTGTGAACTCTACTACAGGAAGAAAAAGAGGCAGCCAAGAAGCGTCTGGGTCCAAAGATGGGTCGGGAGAAGAGCAGAGTACGGACTGTACAACAAGCTGATGGTGGAGCTCAGGAACGAAGACACTCGTGCATTCCAGAACTTCATGAGGATGCCTCCAGCCATGTCTGACGAAGTTGTGCAGTGGCTGACACCCAGGTTGACCAAGCAGAGCACCAACTTCGGGCCCAGCCTGGAACCTGGGCTCAAGGTGGCACTGACTCTGAGCCACCTGGCCTCAAGGACCACCAACAGGAGCATGCAGTACGGATGGAGGGTGCCACACAAAACCATCAGCATTGTGGTCAGAGAAGTAGTGCAGGCCATCATCAAAGAATACCAGGAGGAGCTCCTCCAGTGCCCCTCCACTGAAGAAGAATGGAAGAAAGTTACAGAGCAGTGGTATCAGAAGTGGAACTTCCCCCACACCGTTGGAGCCATAGATGGAAAGCATGGGGCCTGCAAAGCTCCAGACAAGTCGGGGTCCACTTAATTCAACTACAAGGGCTTCTTCAGCATCGTCCTCTTCACTATGGTCGATGCTGACGACAAGTTCATGCACATTGATGCTTCAGGCAACGGCTCATCTTCAGATGCCCAGGTATACAACGCCAGTCACTTCAAGGAGGGGCTGGAACGCAACCTCATCATGGGCTTTCCAGATCCAGACCCCCTGCCCAATGACACACAAGATGTGCCCTACTTCATCATGGGGGATGACGCCTTCTCCCTCAGAACCTACCTCATGAAGCCCTACACTTCTAGACTCCTCACCCGTGAAGAGAGGATCTTCAACTACAGGCTGTCCAGGGCAAGGCGGGTGGTGGAGAACGCCTTTGGCATCCTGGAAAACAGGTTCCATGTACTTCTCACCAACATACAGCATCGCCCAGACACTGTGAGGAGGATCGTGGAAGCTTCCTGCATCCTGCACAATCTCATGTGCACCCACTACCCAGTCTTGCAGAACAGGCTCGTGGACCTCCAGCATGGCAATGGGGACATGGAGCCTGGTGAATGGAGGCAAGGGCAAAACCTGATAGACACTAAGGATGTGCAAGGCCCCAACAGAGCCTCACATGAAGGGAAGAAGCAGCGCAACCTCCTGAGACACTGGTGCAACTCCCCAGGTGGAGCAGTGGAGTGGCAAGACAGGATGATAGATGATTAATGGATGCTTCCTTCAGCCTGTCTCATCACACTGATGAGATTGGGCCATGTATGTTGGGTGGGCCTACAATGAACAGGGCATTTAATAAAGAGTTGTGTTTATGTTGACATGTGTGGATCAATGCTAACATTAGTATTGATAATGAAGGGCCATAGGTGTGGCACCTGGGAGGGTGGACCATACAGTCCCACTATGTTTGCACTGGAGGTTTATCTATCCCACAGCTATTACCCATCCCAAAGGTATCCCTGCCCATCCCACAGCTATTACCCATTCCAAAGGTATCCCTGCCCATCCCACTGCTATTCTAACCCATCCCACAAGCATGCAAAGGCTTAAACCATTTCTAAAAGTTTCCACCAAGACTTTATTGACATAAATAAATGAAGCAAGTGTGTGAAGCAAAGATAAACTTTAGTAATCACAAGCTGTAAAAGAAAAATGACCCAAGTCAAGCATCCAAATAAAGACTACAGGTAGCCACCCAGTCTCTGGCACTCCTCTTGGTCACTCGGAGGTGTGCCCAGTCTCAGGGGTGAAGGGTCCAGGTGCTGTGGAGATGGGTGCTGCTGGAGTGCTGGTCTGCAGCGCCACTGGGGTGCCTGGCCCCGAGAGGACAACAGGTGATGGTGTGTTGAGGAAGCTCTCGGACAGCTGGCTCAGCCCCGTGATGTTGAGAGCTCTTTCCTCCATGCCATGTGGTGTCAGCCCAAGTACTGAGGACAGATGTACTGAGGCCGGGCTTGGCTGTGGGGTGGAGGAAGGAGCAGTGTAGTGGGGCTGTCTGGTCTGCAGCTGGGTGAGGACTGACATTGGTGGCATCGCTGTCGTCGGTGGCATCATTCGCATGGGTGGCATCGGTAGCATCGGTGGAACCAGTGGCAACGGTGTCGCCTGATGACTCTGTGCCTGGACTGGGAAGGGCTGCTGCCTGTGCTGCTGGACCTCCTGGTAGCTGTAGCCCTGGTAGGTGAGGGCCTGTGGGAAGCCTTGGAATGGGAGGGACATCACCTGGGGTGGAGGAGCAGACCTGGACTGGGTGGGAGCAGGTGCCTTTGGGTCTGGAGGGTTGTGAAGCAGCTCGGTGATCCGGTCCTTCACCACCTGGTACTGGGGTTCCGTCATGTCCGTGCGGGTCTGGTTGACATTGGTGAGGAAGGGCTTGCGGTTGGAGGATGAGGAGTCGGTGTGGACCAGCTGAGAGAGGAGATCTATGCTGCTACGGATGGTGTCCCTGATCTCCAGCAGTACAGTGTGGCTCTGCCCCTCCTGTCTGGCTCTCTGCCTTTCTGTGGAGGTGGAGCTATGGGTGAATGCAGGTAGAGCTGTGGTGGAAGTGCCGTCTCCTTTCTCCCACTGCACCCGGGAGTCCTCCACGCGCTCCACCATGGTTAAAACACCTGTCCGCAGGTTCTCCGTCATGGCATGCTCCACAGAAACCTGCCTGGAGACAGGAACTGACTCTCGGCCAGAAGAGGACTGGCTCTCAGCAGGCTGCCGGAGAGAGAGGGTCGTGAGAGGGGCTGCTGCTGCTCCTCGGTGGTGGATCTCACCCTCCAGGAAGCTGCACCTGGCCATGACATAGTTCTCTCTGTCTGTCAGCTTCACCGTGGCCTGGCCAGATTTCTTCAGGTGCAGCTTCCTGTACCAGGTGTGCATATGTTTCCACCAGCCGAGGAGCACCTCAGATGTGTAGCCCAGACTCTCCACCTTCTCTCTCCAAGTAGCCTGCTTCCTTTTGGTGTCCCTGTACAGCCGGTGTCCCTTCCGCCACAGATAGTCATTCTCTCTCAGCCACTCCAGCACCTCATCCTCGTGTTCCTCCTCAATGGAGTATTGCCTCCTCTTCCGTTCCCGCATATGCCTCTTCCTCCCTTTGCCAGGACCAGATGGACCCTCATCAGAGGGGCTTCCAGTTTGTAGGGGCTGCTCCTCCACACCAGCAGCAGCAGCAGCAGCAGCAGGATCATCATCATCAGCAGCAGCAGCAGAAGCAGCATCACCAGCAGGATCATAATCATCATCATCATCAGCAGCAGCAGGTTCATCATCATCATCATCAGCAGCAGCAGCAGCAGCACGAGCAGGACCAGGAGCACAAGGAGGACCAGGAGCACGAGCAGGACCAGGAACACGAGCAGGACCAGGAGCATGAGCAGGACCAGGAGCATGAGCAGGACCAGCAGGATGAGCAAGACCAGGAGCACGAGCAGGACCAGCAGGACGAGCAAGTCCAGGAGCACGAGAGGACTAGCAGGACCAGCAGGACGAGGAACAGCTTCAGCAGAGTAAGCACCAGCAGAAGCACCACCGCCAGGAGCAGCACCAGCAGAGTAAGCTCCAGCAGAAGCACCACTGCCAGGAGCAGCATCATCAGCTCCTCCAGAAGCAGAAGCAGCAGAAGCCCCAGCTGCAGAAGAGCGAGCCTGTGCTACAGAAGCCCCAGCAGAAGCAGAGTGAGGGCCAGGGGGCGGAGGGTGGCCCTGTCCCTCTTGCCAGGGCTGGCAGCAGATGGCTGAGGCTTCCTCTTTTTCCCCATGTTTGTGGGGTTGCTGGCTGGCAGGGAGGCTGGCAGGAAGGCTGGCAGGCAGGCAGCCACCAAGGCAGGCAGGCAGCATGGCTGGCAGGATGGCAGGCAGCAAGGCAGGCAGGCAAGGCACTCAATGCGTCTGGCAGCAGGTCTTTCCTTTGAATGGTGACCTGGTTCCGCGCTGCTTCCCTTTATCTCTGCGGGGCTGATGCAATAAATCCCCCCCGCACGCACAATTAATGCCAGGCATCCGCTAGGCTTCTGCTCTGCATCTGCTTCATCCGTTGTGCATCCGCTGTGCATCCGCTTCATCTGCTCGGTGTCCGCTCTGCATCCGCTGTATCCATTCCGCATCCGCTTTGCTGAGGTCCCCCCGAAGCCTAGCAGATATGCCATCCACTCCCATCCGCTTCCATCTGCTAGGCTTCCACTCTGCATCCGTTTTCCATCCGCCCTGCGTCCTCCCTCCGTCCGTTCCTTTCTGTGTTATCCGCTCTGGTTATGCAAATTTTCGCCCCTTTTGAGATCGGATAACAATGGATGGAACATTTTTCTCGTCCGCTGTGTCCTTTTTACAAACGTTTTGCATCTGTTGGGTGCATCTAAAGGCCCTGCAGTGTGACAGGGCCTTTAGATATTAAAACTGCATTTCTTTGCATTGCTTGTAATGGGAATGATATCTTCTCCTCTGCCACCACTGCCACCTACAAAAAAGCAGGTAGTACAACAAATATGACCAACTGTGGTCTATTCATCAGAATCATCCTGATTCTGGATGATAGAAAGGTACAACAGGGCCAAGCCTGGTTACAATTTAGATGGGAGATTATTATGGTTATTCCTTTAAAAAAAAAAATCTGGCTAAAGAGGGAGAGTCTTGATTCAGTAAGTGTTATTTCTGGTTCTGGCAGATGTCAAAGAGCCTTGCAAAGTCCTTCAGGGAATATCAGGATTTGTAAGTTGAAAAAAATATCCCAGAAGAAGGAAATGGCAGATCAATTCCGTACCCATGCCAATAATTAGCTGAATAAATTTACATATTTTCTTGCTGGCTTCAAGGAGATTGTTACCTTAATATTTTGGCTTGTATTCAAGAATCACGGCTGTGATGCTTTATATATCAGGCTGTGTGTTTAATTATGAACCCTTGTGAAACTCCGCATGATGTACTGAATTGCATATGCATTCTCAAAATTCTTCCTCGCCACTCAAATAAGAAGCTTTAGGGACTGATGAGTAAGGATTTAAGCTTACAAAAGACTCTTCTTTTTTACAACTTCTCAAGAAACTGCTTTACTACTAATTTTTACCACTGGTTCACTGGGTGTGGCTTTGCACGTGTGCACATGCCTGCATGTGCGCACATGCCTGCATGTGCCAAACATTCACTTTGCGCAGGCACAGAGGTGTTTGCACAGGTGCAACTCACCTCCTGCAAGCTTGCACTCTCCCAGTCACTTCAGCAGCTGTTGCATAGCACTCTTCTGTGCCTGGGAGCCTGGGCAGATGGGTGGGCCCAACAGCAGAGCAGCGGAGAGAACCAATTTGGTCTCTACTGCTCATTGCCATTACCGGCTCGGCAGAACTGGGCCGAATCAGTAGCATACCACCACTGGTTCAATTCCACCTGAACATGGCAATAGAATTAAAAAGAAACAAAACCAATATTTTAATATTTTTATCTATGTTCTATTCTAGAGAAATCAACATTAGGAGTGCAATAGCAAGCAATGTGCATTTTAAAAGATTTTGATTGTACAAAATATACAAACTGAACTTAAAAAAAGAGAAGAGAATGGAGTAAAAATGGAAAAAAGATGGAACATGGAAAAAAAGAGGTGTAAAAAGTGCATGGAAAAAGAGGGAGAGAGAGAAGAAAAAGAAAAGAATATAATAAATCAAAACTTCATTTTTCAAGCTTGGTATCAGCAGAAATTCCATAAAGTTTAACGAAAACTAATAGTGTGTCTCTTTTTAACTTTGATCAAATAAACTCTTGCAGTCATAATCTTCAGTTTGTCATAAGACTTTATTTTTCTTCATTTCTTCATCCTTTCACACAGGTTTCTTCAAGCTTTAAAAAGCCTCTTTTGTAAATCCCTAAGGAGAAAAAAAATATCCAGGTCACTTTCTTGGTTTGTCATTGTCGTTTAATTTTTAAAACCTCATCCAGGTTCTTTTGTAGATCCAGTGAAACCTCTTTTTCTAAGCCATTCTCTTGGCCTGTCAGTTGTAAATCCACTTTCAATACCATCTTTATCTTGTCAGATAAATTTTTTCTACATCTGCCATTTCTTCAACAATATCCTTTGGACATAATCTATCCACAGAAGCAGATATTATTACTGGCATTGTTGATATTGTGGCTACTAGTTTACTACTCTATTTTTCAAAAGTTTATTCCAGTATTTTTCTTGTCATAATGTTTTACACCATCTTATGGGACTATATATCTATCATCTACCTAAAACTTTTTATTCCCTCTAGTATCCAGTATTTGAAATCATGAAGTTGCTTGTCTACATTATGTTTTGTTTATAAAATTAAGACAGGATCTATTTCCCATGATATGTTGTTTGTAATTCAAAATTAATTACAAAACCTTTTTGTAAAAATTTCAACATTCCAAAATTCATCTGATGTTTTCAAAGTTGTCATTATTCAGCTCTGCAATAGTTTACAATAATTAACGAGCCATTTCCAAAAGTTATTAGAAAGGGAGATTCAGGACCTTAGTGCCCTTTAAAGGTCTTCATGAGCAAGATGGTTAATTCTGTTGTCTTCCAGTGCTCAAACTCATGGAAAACTGCTGTTTTGTGTACACTTTACATGCAGTAGCTACTATGGAATACTTGTGGGTGATTTTTAATTCTTTCTTAATCTGGAGAGGTTCCAAGGGACCAGTCTACTCACCAGTTCCTTGGTCTTTGCCGCAGTTGTTGTTTTTTCCCCCCCACAAAACTGTCTTCAGTTTGTCATACCCCCCCAGCTGCAAGAATTGTGTATTTGTAGGGAATCTATGGGAATGTGATAATGTATATGTATGCATATTTTTCAAAAAGTAAAAGATTACCTATTCTGAAATCATTGCTGAATTTGGTTTCTGCTGATGCAAATCCATTACTCTGTTAGTATTATCCTGCTGGATCTGCTAAATGTGTGTCAGTTTCATTCTGCTTGATTTTTCACTCAGCAGGTTTCCATCACAGTTATTGGACCATAATGTTAAGCCCCTGTCACACTGCAGCAACGGATGCAAAGAGGATGTAAAACGGACAAAAAAGCTTGCCATCCGTTCAAAAACACGATGTACTCACTGCCTCTGTTTGGCTTCCTCTCTATCCATCCAGCATCCATTTATGGACGTTTCATTCCGCTCCAAAAGTTTTAGGCTGCTTAAAACTTTTGCACGGAAAATGTATCCAGTTCGTCCGTTCTGCTTCCGCTACGCATCCGCTACGCATCTGCAACGCATCCGCTATATCCGTTCTGCATCCGCTGCGCATCCGCGCAACTTGCATCCGCCCGGACGCAGGAAGGAAGTGGAACGGATTCGGAATGGATGCAGAACGGATGCCTAGCGGATGCAGCACGGAAACAAAGCATTTAAAATGGAAAAAACATTCGCAGAGGGGACCTATCTCGGATATTAAGGATGTCTAGAGGATTCTTAGAGGATGCCTAGAGGATGCCTAGCGGAAAACCTATACTGCCTACAAAAAGGGGGAGCAACTCGTCTGCATCGCACTTTCAGCCCAGCAGCCCAGCAGTGCAGACCTCTGCAGCCTTCATCTGCCTCTTCCACTTCCAAAGCATCCAGTCATGTCCACTGTGGATTGCGACAAAATCCTTTCGGCAGCCAACATCCTTCTGCAACACTGCGAAACCATCTACAGTCTCTGTGAACAGTACTACGGGAAGAAAGGGAGGCACCCAAAAAAAGTCTGGCTCCAAAGATGGTTTGCCAGAAGAGCGCAGTACGTACTTTAGGACAAGCTGATGGTGGAGCTCAGGAGCGAAGACCCTCGGGCGTTCCAGAACTTCATGAGGATGCCTCCAGCCATGTTTGACGAAGTTGTGCAGCAGCTGACACCCAGGTTGACCAAGACAAACACCAACTTCCAGCACAGCCTGGAACCTGGCCTCAAGGTGGCACTCACTCTGCGCCACCTGGCCTCAGGAACCACCTACAGGAGCATGCAGTATGGCTGCAGGGTGCCACCCAGCACCATCAGCGTTGTTGTCAGAGAAGTGGTGCAAGCCATCATCGAAGAATACAAGGAGGAGCTCCTCCAGTGCCCCTCCACTGAAGAAGAATGGAAGAAAGTTGCAGAGCAGTGGTATCAGAAGTAGAACTTCCCCCACACCATTGGAGCCATTGATGGCAAGCATGTGGCCTGCAAAGCTCCAGCCAAGTCGGGGTCCACTTATCAGAACTACAAGGGTTTCTTCAGCATCATCCTCTTCGCCATGGTCGATGTTGACTACAAGTTCATGTACATCGATGTTTCAGGCAATGGCTCATCTTCAGATGCCCAGGTATACAACACCAGTCACCTCAAGGAGGGGCTGGAAAGCAACTTCATGGTGGGCTTCCCAGATTCAGACCCGCTGCCCAGCAATACGCAAGTGCCCTACTTCATCATGGGGGATGATGCCTTCTCCCTCACAACCTACCTCATGAAGCCCTATACCTCCAGATGCCTCACCCATGAAGAGAAGATCTTCAACTACAGGCTGTCCAGGGCAAGGCGGGTGGTGGAGAACGCCTTTGGCATCCTGGCCAACAGGTTCCAGGTACTTCTCACCACCATGCAGCATCGCCCAGAGACCATGAGGAGGATCGTGGAAGCTTGCTGCATCCTGCACAATCTCATGAGCACCTGCTCCCCAGTCTTACAGAACAGGCTCGTGGACCTCCAGCAAGGAAATGGGGACATGGAGCCTGGGGAATGGAGGCAAGGGTGAAACCTGATCAAAACTGAGGATGTGCAAGGGCCCAACAGAGCCTCACGTGAGGCAAAGAAGCAGCGCAACCTCCTGAAACACTGGTGCAACTCCCCAGCTGGAGCGGTGGAGTGGCAAGACAGGATGGTAGATGCTTAATAGATGCTTCCTTCAGCCTGTCTCATCACACAGATGAGATTGGGCCATGTATGTTTGGTTGGCCTACAATGAACAGGGCGTTTAATAAAGAGTTGTGTTTATATTGACATGTGTGGATCAATGCTTACATTGTAATTGATAATGAAGGGCCATAGGGGTGGCACCTGGGAGGGTGGACCATACAGTCCCACTATGCTTGCACTGGAGGTTTATCTATCCTACAGCTATTACCCATCCCATAGGTATCCCTGCCCATCCCACAGGTATCCCTTCCCATCTCACAGCTATCTTAACCCATTCCACAGGTATCCCTTCCCATCCAACAGGTATCCCTTCCCATCCCACAGCTATCTTAACCCATCCCACAGGTATCCCTTCCCATCCCACAGGTATCCCTGCCCATCCCACTGCTATCTTAACCCATCCCACAAGCATGCAAAGGCTAAACCATTTCTAAAAGTTTCCACCCAGACTTTATAGAAAAAAATTAATGAAGCAAGTGTATGAAACAAAGATAAACTTTATTAATAACAAGCTGTAAAATAAACATGACCCAAGTCAAGTGTCCAAATAAAGTCCACAAATATCCAGGCAGCCAGTCTCTGGCACTCCTCTTGGTCACTCAGAGGTGTGTGCCCAGGCTAAGGTGTTAGGGAGCAGGTGCTGTGGAGGTGGGTGCTGCTGCAGTGCTGGTCTGAGGTGTTATTGGAGTGCCTAGCCCCGAGAGGACAACAGGGGACGGTGTGTTGAGGAAGCTCTCGGACAGCTGGCTCAGCCCCATGATGCTGAGAGGTCCTTCCGCCATGCCATGGGGTGTCAGCCCCAGTACTGAGGACAGATGTACTGAGGCCGGGCTTGGCTGTGGGATGGAGGAAGGAGCAATGTAGTGGGGCTGCCTGCTCTGCAGCAGGGTGATGACTGTCGTGGTTGGCAGCGGTGTCGCCCGATGACTCTGTGCCTGCATCTGTAAGGGCTGCTGTCTGTGCTGCTGGACCTCCGGGTAGCTGTAGCCCTGGTAGTTGAGGGGTTGTGGGAAGCCTTGGTATGGGAGGGACATCACCTGGGTGGAGGAGCAGACCTGGACTGGGTGGGAGCAGGTGCCTCTGGGTCTGGAGAGTTGTTAAGCAGCATGGTGATCCTCTCCTTCACCACCTGGTACTGGGGATCTGCCATCTCCTTGAGGGTCTGGTTCACATAATTGAGGAAGGGCTTGCGGTTGGAGGAGGAGGATTTGATGGGGACCAGCTGAGAGAGGAGATCTATGCTGGTGCGGATGGTGTCCCTGATCTCCACCAGGACCTTGTGGCTCTGCCCCTCCTGCGGTCCGGCTCTCTGCCTTACTGTGGTGGCGGAGGTGTGGGTGGATGCAGCTTCGGCAGCAGTGGACTCGATGTCTCCTTTCTCCCACCGCACCAGGGAGTCCTCATAGCTCTCCACCACACTTTCAACACCTGCCCGGGGATTCTCCGCCATGGCACGTTCCATAGATACCTGCATGGAGACAGGGACTGACTCTCGGCCGCCAGAGTACTGGCTCCCAGCAGGCTGCCGGAGAGAGAGGGTAAAGATTTGGGCTCCTGGTGCTCCTCGGTAGCAGACCTCACCCTCCAGGAAGCTGCACTTGGCCATGACATAGTTCTCTCTGTCCGTCAGCTTAACCCTGGCCTGGCCAGATTTTTTGTGGTGCAGCTTCCCGTACCAGGTGTGTATGTGCTTCCACCAGCCGAAGAGCACCTCCGAAGTGTAGCCCATACTCTCCGCCCTCTCTCTCCAAGCAGCCTGCTTCCGCTTGGTGTCCCTGTACAGCCAGTGTCCCTTCCGCCACAGATAGTCGTTCTCTCTCAGGCACTCCAGCACCTCATCCTCGTGCGCCTCCGTGATGTAGTACTGCCTCCTGTCCCGTTGTTGCATACGCCTCTTCCTCCCTTTGGCAGGACCAGATGGGCCCTCATCAGAGGGGCTTCCAGGTTGTAGGGGCTGCTCCTCCACACCAACAGCAGCAGCAGCAGCAGGATCATAATGATCATCAGCAGCAGGATCATAATCATCATCAGCAGCAGCATAATCACCAGCAGGATCATAAGCAGCAGCAGCAGCAGCAGCAGCAAGACCAGGATGAGCAGCAGCAGAGTAAGCACCAGCAGCAGGGTCAGCAAGACCAGGGGCACGAGCAGAACGAGCAGGACCAGCAGGACCAGGAGCAGCTTCAGCAGAGTACACAGCAGAAGCACCACTGCCAGGAGCAGCTACAGCAGAAGCTCCAGCAAGAGAAGAGCGAGCCCAAGCAGCAGAAGCCCCAGCAGAAGATGAGTCAGGGACATGGGGCGGGAGGATGGCCTTGTCCCTCTTGCCAGGGATAGCGGCAGGTTGCTGAGACTTTCGCTTCTTCCCCATGGTTGTGGGGTTGCTGGCTGGCAGGAAGGCTGGCACCAAGGCTGGCACCAAGGCTGGCAGGAAGGCTGGCACCAAGGCTGGCAGGAAGCCTGGCAGGAAGCCTGTTAGGAAGCCTGGCAGGAAGGCAGGCACCAAGGCTGGCAGACAGACTGGCTGGCAGGGAGGCTGGAAAGCAGGCTGGCAGCAAGGCTGGCAGGGAGGCTGGAAGGCAGGCTGCCAGCAAGGCTGGAAGGGAGGCTGGCCAGGAGGCTGGGAGGCAGGCTGCAAGGCAGGCTTGGAGGCAGGCTGGCAGCAAGGCTTGCAGGCAGACATGCAGGCAAGAACTCGAGGTATCCAGCAGCAGGTCTTTCCTCGGAATGCTGGCCACGTGCGAGCTGCTTCCCTTTATATCCGGGGGGCTTGCGCAATGCACCCCCCCCGCATGCGCAATTAACGCCAGGCATTCCTTTAGGCTTCCGCTGTGCATCCGCTAGGCTTCCGCTGTGCATCCGCTTCATCCGCTGTGCATCCGTTCTGCTTCCACTTTTTCCCTTCCGTGTCCACTTCGCTGAGGCCCCCCGGAAGCCTAGCGGACACGCCATCCACTTCCATCTGCTGTGCTTCCGTTCTGCATCCGCTTTGAATCCGCCCTGCGTCCTCCCCGCGTCCGTGTTGTCCGTTCCAATTATGTAAATTTTCGCCCCTTTTGAGCGCGGATACAACGGATGTAACATTTTTCTCTTCCATTATGTCCTTTTTGCATCCGTTGGGCAGTGTGACATGGCCTTTACTACGCAGTATCTAAATGTTCTTGCTACATTATTCCATGAGCAAACAGGTATTCATCAATTGACTGCTTGCAGTTTATTATACTAATACATGTAAACTGTTTTGAGCAACAACTTACAAGATTAAGGTTTTTAATAAAGTATATCATTTAGCCTTACAGGCTGAAAATAATTTTAATAAACAGCTGTTTGCTAACTGAATTTGAGTTTAATGGAGAATCTGCATGAATAGATTTTCATTACTGCCATATTAAAGATGATGCAATAACAAACGCCATAATAGTGTAGCTTCTGAAGAGATAAAGTTTATCATATGTATAAAAGAGAAAAAGAAGAAAAACATTTCCATTCTCCAGAAAAAAACTTATTTACAGTGAACACTGTTACATAGGAATACAAACAAGGTTAATGAGTCCACGTGGTTCTACTAAAGTACAGTAATTGGGAATGACCATTCTGTTGCTATGGTTATGGAAAGTATGATGTCATGCGACCACATCCACCAACTTACATCAACCATTGTGGCAATTCCGGTTTACATTATTACATTCTGTTCGTGGCAAGGACACTTTAAATATAACTCAGTATTCTAATATAAGATTTTATGTCTTTTCTTTTGTTTAAAGGTACATCAGTCAGATTGAGTGAAGTCTGCTGAAGTCTTTCTATCTCTAACATATCAATCCCAATGAAAATGAATGAGGGATAATATGAGGGAAATAGTTTAAATCTTGTAACCATACACTGCACAGAGAGGGATAAACCATGATTTTTCCTGTAGTGCATTCCTAATTTGTTGTTGTTGTTGTTGGTGGTGGTGGTGGTGGTGGTGATGGTGGTGTGTGTGTGTGTGTGTGTGTGTGTGTGTGTGTGTGTAGTTTAAATGAAACATATACTTGACATTGTCTGTTGATTGTAAGAGTTGTTAGACTTTTGGAAACAGATAAATAGATCACTGGGCAATTCCATGAAGAATAAGTTTCATTCAAAGAGAATATTTGTACTCAGAATTGAACCAGTGGGGTCCTCGATATGCCATGAGTTTTGTTGGGTTTTTTTTTTTTTTAGGATGTTTCATTACCCAACTAAATAATATCATCACTGCTAGGAATGAGTACTAAGAATGACTTCATCACAGGTTTTTTCCCCCACTGAACTATCAAAGCCATGTTAAGGGGGAAAAGACATTTATATATTTATTTATATAAAGAAACCAAAAGGCTTTGCAGTGCTGAATATACTTAGAAAGAAATTGGTCTGTTTCATCATAAATGCAAAAATGAACATTATGGACAAGTGTCCATAGAGAGTATGCCATTTGAATAGTCTAGGTAGGACTGCATGGGGAAGCAGTTCTGAGAGAAAAAAAACATTCTGTTCACAGAAGACAACCTGAGATGTTCATGAGCAGACCCACAAACTTATTTCTCAAAATTTCATCCTGTAGTTTATTCCTGGAGCCAGGATTCTTAGTCACAGTGGCAGATTTTTTTTTTCATGAAGTTGCATATAATCCTACACTTAGTTGTCTGAATAATTAACAGTGTGCTTTAGGGCATGTAATTCACCTTGCTTCTAAAAATGTGCATGTACTCAGTAAATACATTTCTACATCTGGGAGACTTACCATTCTGCCTTTGATTAATTGGGAGGTTCCATGGTATGTAGCTATGATACAAAATCAAAAAGAACTTAAATCCCAAATAGAGAAATGCATCAATAAATCTCTCCATGTAGAAGACTGATGATGACTTTCCTAGCAGGTACTACTATGAATAAATTGCTATTTTTTCATGTGAAACTAGTAGATTTCTCTAATTTAAAGATTTGAACTGAATTTTAATTGCAGAGAGTAAAGGTCTGGACTTGATGTTTTTCAAATCAAGAATTCTCCGACCTATTTTCAATTTTTCAGTCCCATCTTTCCTCCATCTACCCCAAATGACCTGGTATAATGTGGATGTGGAAGGGTTAGTTTGATGTAATGGGTTAAGGCACCAGGCTAGAAGCTGAGAAATCATGAGATCTAGTCCCACCTGAATCATAACATCAGCTGGGTGATCTTGGGCCAGTCCCTCTCATTCAGCCCTTGGAAGATCAAAACCTGGCACCTTTTGTAATGCCTGTATTTGGGCATCCAGCAGCCCATTAAACACATAGTGGAAAGCCAAATGGGCTGATTAATGCCCAAATACAGGAAGTTTCATAGATGACACTACACAAAAGGTGCCAGGTTTTGACCTTCCCTGCCATCAACTCTGAACAGGATCTATAAACAACATGGTATCTGCCAGGATTCATTGTTTAAGTTGGGCCTTGTCTCTACCACTCAGTGTGACTGTGGTGCTCCTCAACAAAATATCCATCACATTGTGTCCGAATGTCCATCAACAGCTTACACCAGTCCAATGTCTGTTTTTTTTCAACATAGACTATCCTGTCCTTGAATGGCTGGGTGGACTGGACTTTAACATTTGAACCATTATAAGTCCATGTATGTGCCATATGCTAAATAAAACAAGCCTTAGGAAGGAAGCAATGGTAAAGAGCTTGTCAAGAAAACTGCAGGGAGTTGTCCAGGAGGTCACCAGGAGGCAACACTGATTCAAAACTACAAACATAAAATAATAAAATAAATAATAAAATGTTTTTAATCATATATAAGTGATGACTATATGGGTGGGTGGGGCCTATTTCCGATCCACATCCACCTTCTGACACTTTTCAGGGGCTCAGCAATTAAGGAATTTCAGCTCTTATATCTTGGACCAGTCACTTTATGTATGATTCGTGTGATATTTTTCCATGTGGTATTTCTGAAAGTTATGACATTTAAAAAAAGAACAAGGATGGGAAGCTCACATTGGGTGAGAAGGTAAGTCATACATCTCAACTGGAACTTTCTTTGGATACCATGTTACCAGATTCATTGTCTTGTTTCCATGTGGAGATTACACTGTCAGATTGACTACATAGCTTAGATATTTTTGGATGGTGTTTTTTATCTCTTTTCTAGGATAACATAAATCCTTCCAGAGGAAAAACACCTGCATTATATATAAAGGATCAGGCTTATAGCATGTACAATTCTTGGGGCAGTAAATGTTTTTACTTGAGTTTCCATTCAGGGTGCAAGAATGAATAGTCTACTGTTCTAGTAATGTCTTTAAGAAACATTAAGGAAATGTATATTTACTTTAAGAAATAATAGAATCCAGTGATCTGTATACTTACATAATGAGATACTGTACACCTTAAGGTTCACTATTTGGAGGAAATATAACCTGGTTTTTAAAACCATGTTACTGGAATAATTTGATTTGTAAGAAGCTAACAGATGCCAGTCTTATTTAAAGAAAATAGTCTCGTAAAGCAAAGAAGACAGAGACCTCTAGGAGGTCTGAGGAGTTCTATAAATATCATAAAATGCATACATAAACAGGTGAGTATGCCAGAGAGCTAAGGAGGTGTTTTGAGAAAAACATTCTTAGAGGGGAAAAAACCCCTAGTTTTGGTCTCTTAAACAAATCTAGATAAGAGAACACAAGAACATCCCTTGCCCATGTTGACAGTGGCAACTAGGGCATTTTTGTAACAATAAAGGAATGAATCAAGGCCAAACATTCCCTCATCCATGTTCCACTACTTCCAAGAAGCAGTATACTGCATTTAAATCAAATAATAACCAATAAGACTTCTTTGGCTTTATCTCTTCATTTGTCTCACTGCCAGGCTTCAGCACATTGGCTGAACACCAGCTATCAGGACATTTTCATTGGCCAGTACTATCAAGAATTTGGGGTGAAAAACATTCCAAGCAGGAGCATTCAATTCTTGTGTCCATGATTGCAAGTACAATAGTATTAAGATGTCTAGCGGACATTGATTCAAATTCTTGCACTAAAGGTGGAAGGGATAGGTTTAAATTTACCACATGCAAATGCTTTTCTGCTGCTTGATAGACCTCTTTACTGCTTGCTAATTAATTAAATACTCCTGCAGGCATGTGAACTCCTGGGGATATTATTCCAGGATTAAAGAAATTGGACGTATGGAAATTAACTTGCCAGAAATTAGTACCAATACTTACTTTGTCATTATGGTCCTAATTTTCTTCACAGTTTAATTCAATGAGCCCAGGTCTGAAAAATTGATTGAATTCTTTCTGAGACAGAGTAGTGAGAATGGCTATTTAGACACTAAAAGACTGAACAAAACACAACAATTACAATATATATTCCAAGAGTTCAAATGAGTTTTAAATATATGAGAAAAGTAACACTTCCCAAAAAGACTAACCATACTCTTTATCAGAAAAGAAATCCCCTTCTCCAATTTTATGGGGAGGATGTAGAAAATGTATCTAAATTATAATCCATGAAAGGCTCTAATTTTTACCTTATGGAGCTTTATAAATTTTGCCTGAAGTGGTTCTGACAATTATTCCAATCTAAAGAATATAATGAGTCCTGAAATGTTATAGGATATTCTCCCAGGAAAATAGTAAAGGGATTTCAAGTTGAAGGTAGGCCCTTTATCCTCAAGGGAAGAAAATACTCAATTCCTCCAACAATGAATATCTTGATACTCAGACCTCTTCCCACTTATTCTTCTCTTGCATGATCCTTATAGGTATGAAGACCTATTTTTCTTTCAGGTGACATCTGTTTCCCACCACCAATACAACCATCTCAGTAAAATACCAATTCTGATGTGAATCTTCTTCATGGGGCAGAGTGACCAAGCAAAAATACTGTGGGCAACTTATATGTATAGTTCCCTTTCAAATCCCAAACTGAACCATCCCATTATTTTATTTTATTTATTATTTTTGTCAATTGCTTACAAGGTAATAGGTAAAGGAAAAACATAGTTATGAATACATGGATACATATAAGAAAAATAAAAAAAATAGGACAGAGATCGTAGGCATGTTGGTGCGCTTATGCACGCCCCCTACAGACCTCTTAGGAAAGGGGTGAGGTCAAAAGTAGATAGTCTAAGGTTAAAGTTTTTGGGGTTTGGGGAAGAAACCACAGAGTCAGGTAGAGTATTACAGACCACTCTGTTGCTGAAGTCATATTTCCTGCAATCAAGTTTGGTGCAGTTAAAGCCCATGTCACACTGAACCAACGGATGCAAAGAGGATGTAAAACGGACAAAAAACTTTGCCATCCGTTCGAAAACGCGATGTACTCACTGCCTCCATTTGGCTTCCTCTCTATCCGTCCAGGATCCGTTTATGCACGTTTCACCTTCTCCGAAAGTTTTGGGCTGCCTGAAACTTTTGCGCAGAAAATGTATCCAGTTTGTCCGTTCTGCATCTGCTACGCATCCACTACGCATCCGTTATGCATCCGCTATATCCGCTAGCCATCCATTCCGCATCTGCGTAACTCCATCCGCCCAGACGCAAAGAGGAAGCGGAATGGATGCAGAACGGATGCAGAACGGATGCCTAGCGGATGCAGCACGGAAACAAAGCATTTAAAACAGAAAAAACATTCACAGAGGGGACCTATCTCGGATATTAAGGATGTCCAGAGGATGGCTAGAGGATGGCTAGAGGATGGCTAGCGGAAAACCTATATTTCCTATAAAAAGGGGGAGCAACTCGCCTGCATCTCACTTTCAGAACAGCAGCCCAGCGGTGCAGACCTCTGCAGCCTTCATCTGCCTCTTCCACTTCCACAGCATCCAGTCATGTCCACTGTGGATTGTAACAAAGTCCTTTCGGCAGCCACCATCGTTCTGCAACAGTGCGAAGCCATCTGCAGGCTCTGTGAACTCTACTGCGAGAAGAAAAGGAGCCACCCAAAAAGAGTCTGGATCCGAAGATGATTCACCAGAAGAGCAGAGGACGGACTGTACAACAAGCTGATGGTGGAGCTAAGGAGCGAAGACACTCGGGCGTTCCAGAACTTCATGAGGATGCTTCCAGCCATGTTTGACGAAGTTGTGCAGCAGCTGAAACCCAGGTTGACCAAGGCAAACACCAGCTTCCAGCACAGCCTGGAACCTGGGCTCAAGTTGGCACTCACTCTGCACCACCTGGCCTCAGGGACCTCCTACAGGAGCATGCAGTACAGCTGGAGGGTGCCATCCAAAACCATCAGCATTGTGGTCAGAGAAGTGGTGCAGGCCATCATCGAAGAATACAAGGAGGAGCTCCTCCAGTACCCCTCCACTGAAGAAGGATGGAAGAAAGTTGCAGAGCAGTGGTATCAGAGGTGGAACTTCCCCCACACCGTTGGAGCCATAGATGGCAAGCACGTGGCCTGCAAATCTCCAGCCAAGTCGGGGTCCACTTATTTCAACTCCAAGGGCTTCTTCAGCATCATCCTCTTCGCCATGGTCAATGCTGACTACAAGTTCATGTACATCGATGCTTCTGGCAACGGCTCATCTTCAGATGCCCAGGTATACAACGCCAGTCACCTCAAGGAGGAGCTGGAACGCAACCTCATGGTGGGCTTCCCAGATCCAGAACCCCTGCCCAACGACACACAAGATATGCCCTACTTCATCATGGGGGATGACGCCTTCTCCCTCACAACCTACCTCATGAAGCCCTACACTTCCAGACTCCTCACCCGTGAAGAGAGGATCTTCAACTACAGGCTGTCCAGGGCAAGACAGGTGGTGGAAAATGCCTTTGGCATCCTGGCCAACAGGTTCCAGATACTTCTCACCACCATGCAGCATTGCCCAGAGACCGTGAGGAGGATCATGGAAGCTTGCTGCATCCTGCACAATCTCATGTGCACCCGCTACCTAGACTTGCAGAACAGGCTCGTGGACCTCCAACAAGGCAATGGGGACATGGAGCCTGGGGAATGGAGGCAAGGGCGAAACCTGATCGACATTGAGGATGTGCAAGGCCCCAACAGAGCCTCACATGAAACGAAGAAGCAGCGCAACCTCCTGAGACAATGGTGCAACTCCCCAGCTGGAGCAGTGTCGTGGTAAGACAGAATGGTAGATGCTTAATGGATGCTTCCTTCAGCCTGTCTCATCACACCGATGAGATTGTGCCATGTATGTTTGGTTGGGCTACAATGAAAAGGGCGTTTAATAAAGAGTTGTGTTTATGTTGACATGTGTGGATAATTATTGCATTATTATTGATAATAAAGGGCCGTAGGTGTGGCACCTGGGAGGGTGGACCATACAGTCACACTATGCTTGCACTGGAGGTTTATCTATCCCACAGCTATTACCCATCCCAAAGGTATCCCTGCCCATCCCACAGGTATCTCAACCCATCCCACTGCTATCTTAACCCATCCCACAAGCATGCAAAGGCTTAAACCATTTCTAAAAGTTTCCACCAAGACTTTATTAAAAAAAAGAAATGAAGCAAGTGTGTGAATCATAAATAGACTTTATTAACAACAAGCTATACAACAAAAAAGAGTCTCTGGCACTCCTCTTGGTCGCTCAGTCCCAGGGGTGAAGGGTTCAGGTGCTTTGGAGGTGGCTGGTGCTGGAGTGCTTGTCATCAGCTCCTCCAGAAGCAGAAGCAGCAGAAGCGCCAGCCCCAGAAGAGCGAGCCCGTGCTGCAGAAGCCCCAGGAGAACCAGAGTGAGGGCCAGGGGGTGGGATGGTAGCCCTGTCCCTCTTGCCAGGGCTGGCAGCAGATGGCTGAGGCTTGCTTTGCTTCCGCATGGTTGTGGGGTTGCTGGCTGGCAGGGAGGCTGGCAGGCACCAAGGCTGGCAGGAAGGCTGGCACCAAGGCAGGCAGGAAGGCTGGCAGGCAGGCAGGCACCAAGGCTGGCAGGAAAGCTGGCACCAAGGCAGGCACCAAGGCTGGCAGGCAGACATGAACCAAGGCTGGCAGGAAGGCTGGCAGGGAGGCAGGCACCAAGGCTGGCAGGAAGGCTGGCAGACAGACATGAACCAAGGCTGGCAGGAAGGCAGGCAGCAAGGCTTGCAGACAGGCTGGCAGACAGGCTGGCAGCAAGGCTGGCAGCAAGGCTAGCAGGCAGACATGCAGGCAGGGCAGGCAAGGCAGTCGATGTGTCTGGCAGCAGGTCTTTCCTCTGAATGGCGACCTGCTTCCGAGCTGCTTCTGTTATATCCGCGGGGCTGACGCAATGCATCCCCCCGCATGCGCAATTAACGCCAGGCATCCATTAGGCTTCTGCTGTGCATCCGCTTTATCCACTGTGCATCCGATCTGCATCCGCTGTATCCATTCCGCGTCCGCTTCACTGAGGCCCCCCGGAAGCCCAGCGGTTGTGCCATCTGCTCCCATCCGCTTCCATCCGCTGGGCTTCCGTTCCACATCCGCTTTGGATCCACCCTGCATCCTCCCCCCGTCCGTGTTATCCGCTCCAGTTATGCAAATTTTTGCCCCTTTTGAGAGCGGATAACAACGGATGGAACATTTTGCTCATCCACTGTGTCCTTTTTGCATCCGTTGGCCAGTGTGACATGGGCTTAACCTTGAGTTTGTATCTATTGTGTGCTCTTGTGTTGTTATGGTTGAAGCTGAAGTATTCATTGACAGGTAAGTCATTGCAATGTTTGATTTTATATGTTATACTTAGATCAGACTGAAGACAGCGTAATTCAAGGTTTTCTAGGTCTAGAATTTCAAGTCTGGTGGCTTAAGGTATTATACAATGAGTAGAGGAGTGGAAAACTCTTCTTGTGAAATATTTCTGGACTTTCTCAACTATGCTAATATCAGATACGTAATGTGGGTTCCAGACTGATGAGCTTTATTCGACTATTGGTATAGCAAATGTTTTGTATGCCCTTGTTAGTTGTGTGATATTACCAGAGAAAAAGCTTTGTAGGATAACAACACTTAATGCCTTTTTGGCTATGTAGTTACAGTGGGATCTAGCACTTAGACCATAAGAGATGAGTCCTCCAAGATACTTGACAGAGTTTGGATCATCAACAAGGTCTTGACTATCCAGCCTGTATTTTATTTTCTGATTTTTTTTGCCAATATGTAGGACAGAGCATTTTTTTGTTGAGATTTGAAGCTGCCATTTTTTTGACCATTCTAATACATAGTTGAGGTCTTTTTGAAGGGTAGCAATATTGTCTGTGGTGATGAATAGTTTTACATCATCAGCAAAGAGAACACAGTTGCTCTTAATGTGATCACAGAGGTCATTTATATAGAATATGAAGAGAGTTGGTCCTAGAATACTGCCTTGGGGGACACTACTGTTGACAGGTACAGAATTTGATAGGATGCTCTTGATAGGATGCTTTTGACCATTTGTTGTCTGTTTGACAGGAATGCTTCTGTCCAATTATGCAGTTGTCCAGAGATACCATAAGATTTTAGTTTTAGGAATCGTTTGTCGTGTTCCACTTAATCAAAGGCTTTACAGAAGTCTGTGTAGATTGTGTATATTGCTTTGCCCCGATTGAGTTGTGTAGACCATATGTTTTTGCGGTGTAAGAGTTGCAGATTAGAGGACAGTTTTTTCCTGAAACCAAATTGTTTATTGAAGAGTAGGTTGTTCATTTCTAAGTGGAGGATGATGGATTGGTTAATAATTGATTCCATGACTTTACAGATGGTGCAGCAAAAGGAGTTTGGTCCGTAATTTTCAACTAGACTGGGGTGTCCCTTTTTGAAGATGGGGATGACCATGGCCTGTGACCATAGTTTGGCAAGGAGATGGTTCTGAAAAATTTTTCAAAGATTATGCTTAGAGGTTCAGCTATGGCAGTGGATAGCTTTTTTAAAGAAGTAGGCACATATTCCATCCGGTCCAATAGATAGAGATGGTTTTAGATTGCGTATTGTTTTTTCAACATTGTCTTCTGTAAAATCGATATGTATTAGATCATTGTAGTTGTCCATGGTTCAACTAGGAAATACTGGGCATGATCCATTGTTGTTTACAAATACTGAGCCAAAGAATGTGTTAAAGAGGTTGGCTTTAATATTGTTGTCTTTGCAATCTTTACCATTAGGTCCTTTCAGGGGTGGGATGGACCTTGAATCTTTTCGTTTGTTGCTTTCAAAGTTGTAGAAAGTGTGGGTGGAATTGGTGCATAGAAGGTTTTCCTCTTGTTTAATGTGATAATTGGTGCATTCAGTCTTTATCTGGTGGCATAATTTTTTTTATCGGCTTTTGAAGTTGGCAATGTGACTAGATTTATTTTTCCAAAAAGTGATCTTTTTTTGGATTGAAGTTTCCTTATTGTTATGGGTAATCTGTTTTTTCTGGTTTCGGGAGTTGCTGTTGGTACATATAGTTTGATGACTCTTTTGACTTCAAGTAAAAATATGTTGTAATGGTCTTTTACAGTATTTCATCCAGTGAATAGAAATCTCTATCATCTCTCTATGAAATCCCTATCATATCTATATGGGGACTCAGCATAAAGCACTCTTCATGGTGTCATGATCAATTGGGCTCCAGAAATAAAGCTCTTCATTTGAGGAACTAGTGTGTTTTTCACTCTCTTTTTCTCCTTATCTTATTCATTTTTATCAAATTAACCCTTTTAAAACTGGTTCTCAAAAATTTACCCAAACTGAATAGATAATGCTTCTAAGACCAAGCATCATCTAATATCCTGCCACAGAGACATATAGAAATAGCATTTCATACTTCAGTATGTTTATCATTTCATTAAATGGGCTGACAAATAAAGTGGTTAATAAAAATAGCATTATTGTGTTCTAGATCTGTAGAAAAAAAACAGTTCTGTAATTTTGAAAAAATGCATTTCCATAATCTATTATATGAATGTGTGTGTGTATGTTGTGTGTGAACATGTATATTGTATGTATGTATGTATTTTTTTACTGTTGCCTTTGGGTTTGAATACATTTGTTCTAAGTTTGTCTAGTTTTGGATATCCTTCATTAAATTTCCTTTTAATATACTTGCAGTGTACATAAAAAAAGATGCATACTAATGTTATTTTAGTTGGATATTAGAGAAAAATGTTTGAATGTGATCTCCCCCTTGTCACATGGATTCATGTAAGAAAAAGATGCTGTCAAATGACCTCTACCTTTTCCAACAGCTATACAAAAATAAAATGTTACCTCAGTAAAGTTCATACAAAGCAGACGGTTTGGATGAAAGGTCACCTCATTCCCATTTGTACTTCTAAATTTTTGACGGTGCATATTAATCACTGTGATGTAAAGGCTAATCTAATTTAAAGCTTTTTATTTGCTTATTATCATATTCCTTTATGAAGAAGCATAGAAAAATACATGTGACAGTGAGCAAGGAAACTGCAATAAAGACTGTTCTTATGCTTCTTATACCACTTTATTCTAATACCACTTTATAATGCCTTGAGAAGGCCACACTTAGAATACTGCATCCAGTTTTGGTTGCCATGATGTAAAAAGTTTGTTGAGACTCTAGAAAGAGTGCAGAGAAGAGCAACAAAAATGATTAGGTGACTGGAGACTAAAACTTATAAAGAACAGTTGCTGGAATTGAGTCTGTCTACTTTAATGAAAAGAAGTAGTATGATAGACATGATAGAAGTGTTCTGATATCTCAAGGGTTGCCATAAAAAAGAAGTAAAGCTATTCTCCAAAGCACATGAGGGCAGAACAAGAAGCAATGGGTAGAAACTAATCAAGGAGAGAAGCAACCTAAAACTAAGTAAAAAATTCCTGATGATTAGAACAGTTAATCAGTGGAACAACTTGCTTCCAGAAGTTGTGAATCCTTCAGCACTGAAAGTTTAAAGAAGAGATTGGACAGTGATTTGTCTGAAGTGGTGTAGTGTTTCCTGCCTAAGCAGGGGATGGAAATAGAAGACTTCCAATTCTGTATTCTATTCTATCCTGTCCTGTCCTGTCCTACCCTACCCTACCCTACCCTACCCTACCCTACCCTACCCTACCC
>BLBF01000003.1:103659095-103684154 GCA_015471245.1 Laticauda colubrina | reverse complement strand
CCTACCCTACCCTACCCTACCCTACCCTACCCTACCCTACCCTACCCTACCCTATCCTATCCTATCCTATATTCTTACACTCAAACATTCATAGGAATGGTGACGATAGCCATGAAATAAAGAAATGCTTACTGCTACTTGGGAGAAAGGATCCAGATAAATTATTAAAATGCAGTAACATTACAATGATAGCAAAGGTACATTTTCACAAGGTCACATTTTCTCCAAAGAGCATGACTATGAAAGCCAGATCAGCAGAAAAGCTGAGGAAATTAAAAATTGAATTGTATTCCTGGAAGAAATTATTTGTAATACCTTGAACCACAAGAATGCAGGTTTCAGTGTTGTACTAGATAAAGTCAGACTTTTCACCAGAAGCATTAATAATGAAGTTATATTTAAATAATTAGGACATATAATTTCAAAGTCAAAAGTAATTTTAAAAAGGCAATAAAAAAGGTATTGACAGAAGAAAAATGAATGAATACTATCACTGATGACATGAACAAACTTACAGGAACTCAGACAAGCAATTATTCACAGATAGCCTTGATGAAATTTCCATCAAATCATAAAGAATTAATAGTGATAGAATCACTGTATAGTAAGGATCCAAGCATTATAATCAGATTATTCCATGAAGTTTTGCTGCCTGAACAGAAGATCTCTTTACCCCAATCCACTTAGCAAATTTGATTAAAAGATCAGTCCAATATTGCTTAATTATTCAATATTCAATCTGTTTATGAAAATATATGGATCTGAATGAAAATAAAATATATCCTCCTTGTCTATGAATCTTGCCTTTTCTATTTGAAAATTATTAGATTACTAATGTGTGATCACAGAACTGTTTTTATCAAATAACAGAGATGAATTTCCAAACAAAAATTATCCAAGGTATAGATTTTGGAGAATTAAACAAATACTTAAAAAGGTGGGGAAATTATTTGCTAATTGCTCAATTTTTATTTAATTAATCTAATGAGGTTTATCTGGTGTGCCAATGGGGGGTGAATATATTTTTGAATTTCAGCCTCCCCCCACCCCTCAAAAAAACCTTGTAATTACTTGTAATTATGGTAAGTAGAATGTGGCGGCTCAGTGACTAAGACACTGAATTTGTCAATCAGAAAGGCTGGCAATTCAGAGGTTTGGACCCCTAGCACTGCATAATGGAGTGAGCTCCCATTACTTGTTCTAGCTTCTGCCAACCTAGCAGTTCAAAAGCATGTAAAAATGTAAGTAGAAAAATAGAGACCACTTTGTTGGGAAGGTAACAGTGTTCTGTGTACCTTCTGTGTTTAGTCATGCTGGCCAAATGACCAATAGACGTCTTTGTACAGTACTGGCTCTTCAGTTTTGTAATGGAGATGAGCACCGGCCCTAGAGCTGGAAATGACAAGCATGTATGTGTGAGGGAAACTAATGTGTGTGTGTCCGGACTACTCAAAATTTCCGCTACCAGTTCTATGGTCTCGTGTTAATCTTGGTGTTAATCTATGCTCATTGAAATTGCTTCTTTATTGATCTTTGTATTTAATTTGGAATGTCCAAATTACTTTAAAGAAACTTCTATTTTTTAAAAAAATAGATATAGTGCAAAGATTATTGTTTGATAAAACTGGAAGAAGGATAGTAAGAGTTTGAGTGATAACTACAAGATACTTTGTTAGCTGTATTAAATATACTCATGTTTAAGCAAAGAAGTTAAAACTGATTTTGTAGCAGTTCCAGAAGGTAAAAGGAAACTGAGGTCAAACAGTATTGTTTTAAATGGTGACAAGGTAGTAGTTAATTTAGTAATGCATGGGTCAAAAAAAAGTATAAAGGAAAAACAATAATACTTCTATGGAACATGCTTTAATTACCTGAGAGAAGATGAAAAGATATCATGATGTTCCTGTAGCTGCTTAAATAGACGAAACAAAATGAAAATTCAAATCAGCCTGATGCACTGAGGAATATATGACAGTCTGCTGAAGATTCTTCAGAAAGAATAATATTGGATTGACTTTTGAAAGATGCAACATGCTGATGACTGAAAAAAACAAGAACAACCTTTTTCTCTGCACTGGTTCATTGGTTGTGAAAAAATTAGGTCCTGCAAGAAGGTTCAATTACTGTAAAATGAGACATGAATGTAATTGTTCATGCCTCTTGGATATACTGAAAATCCATTGCAACCTGCTAATTGATTCAGATGGCTATTAGAAATCCTTAGAAAAGTTAGGGACCATCTCTTCATCAAAATACTTGACTTAACTTCCTTCCTTCCTTCCTTCCTAACACTAAAGTGTACTATTTTGGTATTCCAGAAAATATGCTTTATTTTTTCCAAAAGCAGTACAAAACTTGTTCATGCATCATACAATTTTGTAAAATTATCTGGCAAAGAGTTTATCTTTTCAATAGGAAACTTTCCAAGCATACAGTTTCGGTTCACAAACAACAAAGTTAGTTATGCTGTTCTAAAATGCAAAGTAAAATAATGAAAAAAACTAAACACTTAAAATGATCTCATATTCTCTGAAATTGGCAGTATTTCATATTAAGGAAAATTTCCTACCAAATTAGGGAGATAAATAATCTTATTTCCTCCTCCTCCCCAAAAGGGAATTGTACCAAAGCTCAAAGTGAGTCAACTTGTTGGAAATTCATTGGAGATATAAAAACACATAGGTTTCTTTTTTCTAAGTACAACAAGTATAAAACTTTAAAAAATATATTTTTAGAGAGCTTGTTTAACACCAAAATCTCTCTTCTTGTTTCTCTGAAACTACTACTTACTCTTTCTTAAAATTATGTCTCAGTTCTTAGAGGGGGAGGTAAATAGATTGCAATCAATCAACAAGGGGCAAGATTGAATTGGATCCAGATTGAAGGCTGATTTTGAATTTTAGTGAGAAAGATAACAATAGCAATAGCACTTAGACTTATATACCACTTCATAGTACTTTATAACCCTCTGTAAGCAGTTTACAGAGTCAGCATATTTCCCCCAACAATCTGGCTCCTCATTTTACTGACCTTGGAAGGCTGGAAGGCTGAGTCAACCTTGAGCTTGTCAGGATCAAACTGCTGGTAGTTGGCAGAATTAGTCTGCAATATTTCATTCTAACCACTGCATCCCAAGGCTCAAGATTAGCATGCTTGTAAAGGCACTTGTCATATATGTAAAACAGAGTACAATTTTGTGTGTTTTTACATTTTTCTCATTTTGGGGGGATGTATGTGTGTGTGTATGAGGAACAGGATAGTATTATAGGGTGACCATAATATTATTAATTTATTCTAAGTCTTAAAGCTTCAGAACAATTCTAAAGATAAAACAAAAACAAGAATGAACACCTATGGGTGTGTAACAAACTGGTGGCAGTATATTGGGAAGTGTAATGTTAGGAACTATAAAAAGGGTGTTGAGGTAATTCCCCGTTAGGAGAATGAGCACATACAGGGAGACATATTTGAGAGAAGTGTTTGAATAATACACACACAGAACACAGATACACTGTACAGTAAATGTAGGCTTTTACTTCCAGAAACGTTAAGCAAAGTCCAAAACAAGCAGTCCAAAGTCATTCATTGGTAAATCAGTCAGTTTTTAAATCCAGGGATAATCCAATAACAAATTCCAGTGTCAAAAATAGTTCAGTAACAAACTTACATCAAATCCAGAAATAGCAGTCAATGAGGAAAAATGGAGGAATGGCAATACTTTCCAACAGAAAGTATTCCTTCCAACAGAAGGAAACAGAGATACACTCACACTCTCTTCTGAGACTAAGACTAAACAAACCAGGCTCCATCTTATGGTCATTTAAGAAACCACACCTAATTACAGTTTTGCATTTTCTTAAAGATACAGTTTGAAAATGTTTATCCTGGTTTACATATGTCTAATCCAAATAGCTGTTAGGTGACTCATATTCCTAACAAAGGGAGCTCAATATTTATTCTTTTCTTTATCAGATTTTTTTATAGCTGCCCAACTACAAAAAGACTCTGGGAGGCATAAAATATTAAAATATATAGTTTTAAAAATAAGAGATGAAATAGCATTAATTATATTTAGAAAAAATTCAACCTAGATAACAGAAACATCCTTAGCATAGGCTCAAGAAAGCTGATTTATAGTTTGTTTTCAACTTTGAATATCAAGAACTGTTATAGATAGATCACAGTATACTACAAGCAAAGAATTACATGGGGAAAATTTATTTAACTGTGTTTTCTATTGATTGACTGATTGATTTATTCAGTTTATAAAGCCAGTCATTTTGTCAGCATTCCAGAAAGCCTCCACTCTAATAAATAATTCTGGGACAGACATCCTCTCAAAAGTTCTGGTTTATTTGGATAGTAAACTGACACAACTGGGAAATCCTGAATCTAAAAGTTCTGGTTTTCCTTGCAATAAATAAAAATTACAAACCACATATACTCCAAGAAATTCCTCCAATCATCCAACAATTCCTCCAATCATCCAACAATGCATTTCCATATCTCTGCCAAAATGCAGACCCAAACTGGACAAATGTATAGCTCAATCTGAAAAAATTGATACCTTAGAAACACAAATAACATCTCTTGACACCATAATAGTATCCCTGGACTCTTTAAAAGAAAGGTTAAATAACCTTGAAAAAAAAAAAGACACAACACAAAAACCTGAACATTCAATAGCTACAAACCACATCTCTACCCAACAACCACAACCCAATCCATAACTCTCGCCCTCACTAAACCATACAACAATGTGCCCGCTCCTGTGCACTCCACAAAGAACTCAAAAAATGTCTACACAATGGAGAGAAGGACTTGTACATTGACTATTGTGCTAACTGTGTGAAAAGTAAGTCACACAGCCCACAACTCCACATCCAACCCTACTCCAACCAATCCACCATCACCCAAGACTAGGCACACATGCCCCTAACTACCTCAATTACAACTACAGCTGGCCTTAAATGCAAGGTACTTAATGCAAGAAACCTTGTAAATAAAATACCTGAATTCCTCCTCTAAGTCAGGCTAAATTTGACATCATATCTGTCTGTGAAACATGGCTCAACGCATCTCTCCCTGACTCCATCTACTTCTTACCACAGTAAGAAACTATCATGTTTACTGATCAGATTGTAAATTCTGTAGAGGAGGTGGTGTTGCTATCTTGGAGCTTGCTCTCATTACCCAGGAGCTTGCTCTTCCTGAGACTATCATCTGTGAACTGTCCTGAAATATCACATTTCGATTCTAACTATGTTACAGAGCCCCTGATTATGACATAGAATATGTAAACAAGCTAAATACACTACTAACATGAGTAGCATCCTGCCCACACATTCTTATCATTCTTGGTGACTTCAGTCTACCTAATATTAACTGGAGCCAAAATGAATGTAATATTGAACCCATACATGCAACCTTCTACAATGCTGTAACAAATCTAGGACTGGAACAACTAATAGTCAACAATACTAGACTTAACAACTGCCTTGATCTCATCTTCTGCAATAGTTTGAACTCAGTTTACAGAATACAATTTAAAGAACCTTTTCCAACAGCAACCACAACATTTATTGACTTTTGTCTCAACATATGTCTGCACAAAAATCATCACAACAACATGACCCCAATCATAACTTCAAAAAAGGCAACTATGATCTTATAGACAATGATCTCTCATCCCTTGATTGGCAATCTCTATTCACTAGATGCAATATTGTTGAAGACCATCACAACACATTTTTACTTGAAGTCCAAAGAGTCATCAAACTATATGTACTAATAACAACTCCCAAAACCAGAAAAAAACAGATTACCCACAGCAATAAGGAAACTTCAATCCAAAAAAAGATCACTTTGGCCAAAAACCAGATCTGGTCATGTTGCCAACTTCAAAAGCTGATACAAAAATTTATGCTACCAGATAAAGACTGAATGCACTAATTATTACATTAAACAAGAGGAAAACCTTCCATGCACCAATTCCACCTGCACTTTCTACAAGTTTGAAAACAACAAACGAAAATCATACATATTGATTTTTCAGAAGACAATGTTGAAAAAGTACTACACAATCTAAAACCATCTCTATCTACTGGACCGGACAGAATATGTGCCTACTTCTTAGAAAAGCTATCCACTGCCATAGCCAAACCTCTAAGCATAATCTTTGGAAAATCTTTCAGGACCAGCTCCTTGCCAAAACTATGGTCACAAGCCATGGTCATCCCCATCTTCAAAAAAGGAGACCCCAGTTTAGTTGAAAATTACAGACCAATCTGTATGTTGCGTCACCTGTAAAGTCATGGAATCAATTATTAACCAATCCATTATCCTCCACTTAGAGAGGAACAACCTATTGTTAAATCTATAAATCAATTTGGTTTCAGAGAAAAACTGTCCTGTAATCTGCAACTCTTACACTACAAAAACATATGGACTACACAACTTGATCAGGGTAAAACAATAGATGCAATCTACATAGACTTCTGTAAAGCCTTTGATTCAGTGGTATACAACAAACTACTCCTAAAACTAAAATCTTATGGTATCTCTGGACAACTGCATAATTGGACAGAAGCATTCCTGTCAAACAGACAACAAATAGTCAAAATTGGGAGTGTCTTATCAAATTCTGTACCTGTCAACAGTGGACAGTGTTCTAGGTCCAACTCTCTTCATACTCTACATAAATGACTTCTCTGATCACATTAAGAGAAACTGCATTCTCTTCGCTGATGATATAAAGCTATTAAACACCACAGACAATCCTCCTATACTTCAAAAAGACCTTGACTGTGTATCAGAATGGTCAAAAAAATGGCAACTTCAAATCTCAACAAATAAATGCTCTGTCCTACTTATTGGAAAAAAAATCAAAAAATAAAATACAAGCTGAATGGTCAAGACCTTGTTGATAATCCAAACACTGTCAAGGACCTTGGAATACTTATCTCTAATGATCTAAGTGCAAGATCCCACTGTAACTACATAGCCAAAAAGTCATTAAGAGTTGTTAACCTAATCTTATGTAGCTTTTTCTCTGGGAATATCACACCAATAACTCAGGCATACAAAACATTTGGCAGACCAATACTCGAATACAGCTCATCAATCTGGAACCCACATTAAGTATCTGATGTTAACACAGTTGAGAAAGTCCAGAAATATTTCACAAGAAGAGTTTTCCACTCCTCTACTCATTGCAGAATATCTTATGCCACCAGACTTGAAATTCTAGACCTAGAAAACCTTGAATTATTCCATCTTCAGTCTGATCTAAGTATAGCATACAAAATCATACATTGCAATGACTTATCTGTCAATGAATACTTCAGCTTGAACCATAACAGCACAAGAGCACACAATAGATACAAACTCAAGGTTAACCGCACCAAACTTGATTGCAGGAAATACGACTTCAGCAACAGAGTGGTCAATGTCTGGAACACTCTACCTGACTCTGTGGTTTCTTCCCCAAATCCCAAAAACTTTAACCTTAGACTGTCTACTGTTGATCTCACCCCTTTCCTAAGAGGTCTGAAGGGGGCGTGCATAAGTGCACCAAAGTGCCTACCATCCTGGTCCTATTGTTTATTTTATTTTTCTTATATGTACTCATTTCTTGTATCTATAACTATGTTTATCCTTATACCCATTATCTTGTAAACAATTGACAAATCAAATAAATAAATAAATTCTCCCCCTCCCATATTCCCAGGTTCAAGAATGTGGCCATGTGGAAACATCTGTTGTTAATATGGCTTCCAAAGTTGACACATTTTACACAAGATATTTCTAGATAATGTACAATAAAAACAATGATTCGTCTATATTATAAAAAATATTTAACAGTAACATTAATTATTAAAACCAGGATGATGGACAATCAACAGGTGAAAAAGTTTGATACATGAATAAGAAAGTGCTTCTTTTGGCAAGACATATAATGGTACCAGTCTTTTTGTTGTAGCTGCCCAATCCTTTGGAAGATACTTCCCATATATCCCCAGTGGTTAAAGATGCTAAACTTGTCCGCTGGAAAGCTGACAACCTGAATTCAAGCCTTGAGCACCATGCAACAGTGTGAGCTTCCATTCCTTGTCCCAACTCCTACCCACCTAGCAGATAGAAACATACAGATACAAATAGATTAATACGCACCACTTTGGTGGGAACATAACAGCATTCCATGTGCCTATGGCATATAGCCATGTTAGCCACATGACAACAGAAAATATATTTGGATAACTGAATCTGTCAGCCAAGAAACAGAGAGAAGCACCATGCCTGAGAGTTGGACACTACTGGACAGATAATTTTTTACCTTACTTCCCATGTAAAGGGGAATATCCTTTCCTCTGACATTTACAGAGGCGTTAACAAAACTTTTTAAAGTAGTCATCATTATTTTAAATTCTATTTAATTTCTATAGTTTTAATTCTGATTTGAAATTGATTTTTAAACTATGTTTAGTTCTAAATGCTGGCAAAACCATGGTGGTCAATCAGCAATATAATACATTTAATCAATAAAAACAAATAATACCCAGGAAAAGAAATGAGTGGTCATTAGGTTATCCGATTACTTAAATGAAGCATAATGTGTACATTCTGATAACTAAAATCATGAGTAATCCTTTAGGATTTATTAGACCTTGTTCCTGATTTAATAAACTAGAAAATATAACATAAGAAAGTGTAAAATTAATAGATAATATTTTGAAGATTATAAAATTCCTTTCATTTAAAAATGCCTGATTGCAGTAGGATTTGAATTTCTTTATTTATAATACTTTACAGAAGAATTGCATGCTATTTTGAATGCAAGCTACAAAATTGCATTCATTTTTAACATCTTCCCAAATGTCTCCTGCATTTTTATTTCATTAGATGTATCTTCTCTATTCACATCCATTTTTGCTTGGAACTTTTTTTTTTTCATTGCTGGTGACGATGCTGGCATAGTGACACACAGAAAAAAAAATATTCACATGTCACAATTAAACAAAATGAAACCAGAATGATTTAGCAAGAAAATAACCTTGTTAACAAACTAGATTTTAAACTGTCTTTAGTGGTGTATAAAACAGTTCTCTACAGCTACTGACTGAAAGGAGAAAAGAAAAGACAGGAAGTCAAAATGTTCAGTTCTCACTCTGTGAGCCTGAAATCTATCAAGATTTTATTGCTGAAAAAAGGGTCATTCAGGCCAACAATAGCAATAATAATAATATGGAACCAGAATTAAATGTTGGCTTTGACTGGGGATGGTGAAAAGTACATGTGAATCCTAAATGTTCTTGACACTCTCTAAATTGTTTTCTCAGGAGCTATGTGTTTTTAAATCAAATTCTTAAGCATTTTATTAGACAGCTTCAGTTTCATTTGAAGATTGGATTCTTCACCCATAGGGTAGGCCTGTTTTACCACCCTCATTCTGCTATTAGATTTATAAGTGCCTTCGTGGGGTTTTTTTCAGGCAAAACTAAAAACAAAAAGAAAAGACAAAGAACGCATACTAGCCCTTAAAGGGGAAAGCCACAGAATGGTAATACTAAATGGAACAAAAATATCCAAAGTTAAGGAACAAGTGGTGCATAATTTGTCTAGAGGAGAAGGAGAAGAAAGAGTTGACTCAGAATTCAGTCATGAAGCACTCATTAACTGACCTCAGAGATATCAGCCAATTCCTATCACTGACAAAAAGAAATTGTAATCTGATTTCTGGCTGATGTCACGACGAGACCAGAAGCAGGGAACCGAGGTCTCCATTCCTGTGCTGGCTTCTCACCATTCTCACCAGAGAATAGACATAACTATATAGTAGGATAATATTGTTATGAATTATATATTTTGTTGTTCATATATATAAGGTAACGAGGTTATAATGTTATGTGATTAATATTATTGGCTAAAAGAAAATATATTTGTGTAAAAATGAGATGAGGGAAGGGAATATACAGAAAATCGAATATACGCAACAGTGGCAAATGTAATATAGGGAGGTATAATGAGGGATAATATAAATTAAGATGAAATCTTGAATGGTCAATGAATGGTATGAATAGATTAAATCGTAAATATGGTGAGCATAAGAAATATATGATCAAGGAAGTTAGAGATTGATTAGAATGATTTTAATGAATTAAATGTTTTGTTATCCACTTGTACATGGTAATGAGGATATATTGTTATATTGTTGGCTAAAGAAAATAAGATGGAAAATATACTGGTGTAAAAATGAGAAGTTAGAGAGAAGGAAATACACAGAAAACAAATATATGTAATAATATTGGAAAGGGGATTTAATATGGAATAATATATAAATTAAGATGAAATTTTGAATGATTAATGAAATGATATGAATAGATTAAACTGTAAACATGTTAAATTTAAGTATATGATCAAGAAAGATAGAGACTGATTTATATAAAATAATTTATGAAAATATAAAGAAGAAAATTTGATAATAGATAATGATGTGATGTTAGAAAGCGATATTTGTGACTATGGATATGACTGATTTAAAATGTAAAACACCTGGAACCACACTATTCTCACTAAGATATATTTAAACAATTAAAAAATAAAAAACTTTAAAAAAAGAAATTGTAATCTGTGAAGGTTTGGGGAAATATCAATTTCTTTTCTGAGTTTCTTATGTTCATGCTAAATGACCATAGACAAGAAGAGTTTTTGGTGCCTTCTGAATTTGCTTGTTTTCTTGCAGATGTTTCATTACCCAAATTAGGTAACATCCTCAGTGCACTGATGAAATTAACTAGTGTGGATAATGAAACATCTGCAGGAAAACAAGCTCAGAGAGCACCAAGGATTCCTCTTTTCAATCCTGAGCTACAAATATTCTCCTTTATTGGAACCATAGAGATATGCCAACAGGAAAAGGTTGCACTATAGCTTTGTCTTCTCCATTGGAAATTGCTCACCATTTGAACAATGGATCCAAATGTAGAAAGTGATGCCCTAAATTTTAAAATATTTGCAAGCCTAATTTATTATCATATATTTTGAATTTTAGATTAATTAGAAAGAGGGAAGGGGCTTCAAAATCTCTTTTTTTTTTTTTTGAACATTTTAGACATTTTTCGGTATATCAATGATTGTTTTGCTATCTTAATGACTTCAGTTATGGAATTCCCTTTGTGAGTATGATGTTTAGTAGCATTTGTGGATAAAGTCCTAATGCTAATTATGAGCAAGTGGAAGTTTGGCTTGTGGCTTATTATTTTACCCATTATTATGAATGGTATGGTGAGACTTTAAAGACTGCCAGTTTACAGTACATGAAGACAAAATTATTTATGAAAAGGCCATGCTACAGAAATGGAAATAATTACTAGTAGATTTAAACTTTTCATTATTTTTTTTGCATTTTTTCCCAAAGCAAAGCACTTTTTCTATAAGAAATTCATTGCTAATGGGAAAAATTTAAGACAGTTTATACATTGTTATATTGAAAGTATAAGTGTCTTGAGTCTAGTTTAATCTGTGATCTCGACATATTTTCTTTTTCTGATCTGTTTTAGAACACTACAGAGAATAAAAGTAGAAAAATATCTTTTCTAGTTGAGTATTCTACTTTGTGTGAAGAGGAGCCTGATGGAAATGGACAATGTGCAGGATATCAACTGAATGAATGAATTCTTTATTGGCCAAATGTGATTAGACAAACGAGGAATTTGCCTTGGTGAGTATGCTCTCAGTGTATATAAAAAGAAAAGATACATTCATTGAGAACCATAAGGTACAACACCTAATAATAGTCATAGGGTATAATAAGCAATCAAACCATACTAGATGTACTATAAGACCAGCTTCTCTTGTCTACTGTAGCAATGTGATTTCACACCCCTATGGGTATTTCTGCTTTCATTGCAGATGGAATGAAATCCAGATGGAATCACCTGGCAACCCATTTTTTGTTTTGTTTTGTCAAATGAATATTGATTGGTGAATACTATAGCTATAGCATAGCTATACCTCATCCCTTTCCAAAGAGGTCTGTAGGGGGCATGCATAAGTGTACTAACATGCCTACCATCCCAGTACTATTGTTTCTTTTATTTATTTATTTTTATTTTTCTTATATGTATCCATGTATTCATAACTATGTTTTTTACTTTTACCTCTTATCTTGTTAGAAATCGTGTAAATAAATAAATAAATAAATGTTTGGAATTGAGTTGATTTAATGTGTTATTTAATTTCCTAGCTGTATTTTTGCCCAATCACAAGATTAGATAGATTCTTAGAGAGACACAGTGGAGACACTCGTCTCACACTCAGGAGGTTGAGAGTTCAATCCTAAGCAGTGACATATTTAAATATAATTTAATTTATAACTATGGGAGGAGATAAACAGGCTTCTCCTGTTACTCTTATTCCCATTCCATTTTTGGCATCTGAAATTCTAATAGAGCATGGACTGTTGTATATTTTTCTCATATTAGCAATGACTTTTGAATACAAAAGTAAGTCCTTCATTATTTTCATTTTGAAAATAATAGTCATCTCTTACTGAATACAATTTATCACATAGTATTTTTATAAGTTTTGTGTTAATCCTTCAACTTTTTCCACATTTGAAGAGCATCACATTGGAGAGTCGACATTGAGTTCTAGCTATTTGTATTAACTTCTATTTTAGAAGTTGGCCCTCCAAGTTTTTCTGTGAGAAATTACATGTATAATTCTGTCCAACCATTGTGGAAAGAAAACTTCATGAGGACAGTGGTGTCACCCAGGCAGGAAAAGCCCAAAGGGAACATCAGGCCAGCCATAAAACAAATTTGCATAGGAAAAGAAATCAAATGAAAGGTATTGAAAGAAGCCCCCAAGACAAAACCCAAGTAATTAAGAAAGCTAGGGAAACAAGGAAAACCCTTACAAACACAGGATATGCCAAATCAGCAAAACAAACAGACAAAAGTTACAAAATAAATCACAAAGGAAACGAATAGAAGATTACTACAAAACAAATTGGAAGAACCATTATAAAGCTAAAAGAGATTAGGAAAAACCCGATGATACAATAAGCCACCCCGCAGAATTCATTTTCCACACCTTGCTAAAGGCCCTGTCACACTGCCCAATGGATGCAAAACGGACTCAACGGACGAACAAAATGTTCCATCCGTTGTTATCCGCTCTCAAAAGGGGCAAAAATTTGCATAACCAGAGTGGATAACATGGAAAGGAACGGATGCGGGGAGGACGCAAAGCAGATGGAAAGCGGATGCGGAACGGAAGCCCAGCGGATGGAAGCAGATGAGAGCAGATGGCACATCCGCAGGGCTTCTGGGGGGCCTCAGCAAAGCGGATTCGGAACGGATGAAGCGGATGCAAAGCGGATGCACAGCGGATGAAGCGGATGCAGAGCGGAAGCCTAGCAGATGCACAGCGGAAGCCGAACAGATGCCGAGCATTAATTGCTCATGCGGAGGGGATGCATTGCGTAAGCCCCGCAGATATAAAGGGAAGCAGCTCGCACATGGCCAGCATTCAGAGGAAAGACCTGCTGCCGGATATATCGAGTCCTTGCCTGCCCTGCCTGCATGCCTGCCTGCAAGCCTTGCTGCAAGCCTTCCTGCTAGCCTTCCTACCAGCCTGCCTCCAAGCCTGCCTCCCAGCCTGCCTCCCAGAATCCTGGCCAGCCTCCCTGCCAGCCTTGCTCTCTGCCTGCCTGCCAGCCTTTGTGCCAGCCTGCCTTCCAGCCTCCCTGCCAGCCAGTCTGCCTGCCAGCCTTGGTGCCTGCCTGCCTGCCTGCCTTCCTGCGAGGCTTCCTGCCAGGCTTCCTGCCAGGCTTCCTGCCAGCCTTTGTGCCAGCCTTCCTGCCACCCTTGGTGCCTGCCAGCCTCCATGCCAGCCAGCAACCCCACAACCATGGGGAAGACGCGAAAGCCTCAGCAAACTGCCGCTATCCCTGACAAGAAGGACACGGCCACCCTCCCACCCCCTGTCCCTGACTCTGCTTCTGCTGAGGCTTCTGCTGCTCGGGCTCACTCTTCTGGTTCTGGAGCTTCTGCTGAAGCTGCTCCTGGCAGTGGTGCTTCTGCTGGAGCTTACTCTGCTGGTGCTGCTCCTGGCGGTGGTGCTTCTGCTGGTGCTTACTCTGCTGAAGCTGCTCCTGGTCCTGCTGGTCCTGCTCATGCTCCTGGACTTGCTCGTACTGCTCGTACTGCTCATGCTCCTGGTCTTGCTCGTCCTGCTAATCCTGCTCATGCTCCTGGTCTTGCTGGCGCTGCTGGTGCTTACTCTGTTGCTGCTGATCCTGGTCCTGCTGGTGCTGCTTGTGCTGCTGCTGCTGCTGCTGCTGCTGATGATGATGATGATGATAATGATCCTGCTGCTGCTGCCACTGCTGCTGCTGCTGATGATGATGATGATTATGATCATGATGATGATGATGATGATGATGATGATGATGATGATGATGATCCTGCTGGTGCTGCTGCTGCTGGTGGTGTGGAGGAGCAGGCCCTACTACCTGGGAGCCCCTCTGATGAGGGCCCATCTGGTCCTGCCAAAGGGAGGAAGAGGCGTATGCGACAACGGGAGAGGAGGCAATACTATATTGAGGAGGAACACAAGGATGACGTGCTGGAGTGGCTGAGAGAGAATGACTATCTGTGGCAGAAGGGACACCGGCTGTACAGGGACACCAAAAGGAATCAGGCTGCTTGGAGAGAGAAGGCGGAGAGTCTGGGCTACACATCGGAGGTGCTCCTCGGCTGGTGGAAACATATGCACACCTGGTAAAGGAAGCTGCACCTGAAGAAATCTGGCCAGGCCACGGTGAAGCTGACAGACAGAGAGAACTACGTCATGGCCAGGTACAGCTTCCTGGAGGGTGAGATCCGCCACCGAGGAGCACCAGGAGCCCCTCTCACTACCCTCTCTCTACAGCAGCCTGCTGAGAGCCAGTCCTCTTCCAACTGAGAGTCAGTCCCTCTCTCCAGGCAGGTTTCTGTGGAGCGTGCCACGGCGGAGAACCCACGGACAGGTGTTGTAACCGTGGTGGAGCGCGTGAAGGACTCCCTGGTGTGGTGGGAGAAAGGAGATGGTGCGTCCACCACAGCCGTACCCGCATCCACCCCCCCCCCCAGCTCCACCTCCACAGAAAGGCAGAGAGCCAGACAGAAGGAGGGGCAGAGCCACACTGTCCTGCTGGAGATCAGGGACACCATCCGGACCAGCATAGATCTACTCTCTCAGCTGGTCCACACTGACTCCTCATCCTCCAACCACAAGCCCTTCCTCACATATGTCAACCAGACCCTCAGGGACATGGAGGAACCCCAGTACCAGGTGGTGAAGGACCGGATCACCGAGCTGCTTCACAACCCTCCAGATCCAGAGGAACCTGCTCCCACCCAGTCCAGGTCTGCTCCTCCACCCCAGGTGATGTCCCTTCCATTCCAAGGCGTCCCACAGCCCCTCACCTACCAGGGCTATGGCTACCAGGAGGTCCAGAAGCACAGGCAGCAGCCCTTCCCAGTCCAGGCACAGAGTCATTGGGCGACACCATTGCCACCGGTTCCACTGATGCCACAGACCCCACTGATGCCACCGACGACAGCGATGCCACCCACGCCACCGATGCCACCCACCCCAGTCCTCACCCAGCTGCAGACCAGACAGACCTACTACACTACTCCTTCCTCCATCCCACAGCCAAGCCCGGCCTCAGTGCATCTGTCATCAGTACAACACACCGTCACCTGTTGTCCTCTCGGGGCCAGGCACCCCAGTGGTGCTTCAGACCAGCACTCCAGCACCAGCCACCTCCACAGCACCTGGACCCTTCACCCCTGAGACTGGGCACACCTCCGAGTGACCAAGAGGAGTGCCAGAGACTGGCTGGCTGTCTACCTGTGGACTTTATTAGGACACTTGACTTGGGTCATTTTTCTTTTACAGCTTGTTGTTCAATAAAGTCTATCTTTGATTCACACACTTGCTTCATTTCTTTTTTTTAATCAAGTCTTGGTGGAAACTTTTAGAAATGGTTTAAGGCTTTGCATGCTTGTGGGATGGGTTAAGAAAGCAGTGGGGTGGGCAGGGATACCTGTGGAATGAGCAGGGATACCTTTGGGATGGGTATTAGCTATGGGGATAGATAAACTTCCAGTGCAAGCATAGTGGGACTGTATGGTCCACCCTCCCAGGTGCCACACCTATGGTCCTTTATTATCAATTACAATGTAATAATCATCCACACATGTCAACACAAACACAACTCTTTATTAAATGCCCTGATCATTCTAGGCCCACCCAACATACATGGCCCAATCTCATCAGTGTGATGAGACAGGCTGAAGGAAGCATCCATTAATCATCTATCATCCTGTCTTGCCACTCCACCGCTCCTGCTGCGGAGTTGCACCAGTTTTTCAGGAGGTTGCGCTGATTCTTCCCTTCATGTGAGGCTCTGTTGGGGCCTTGCACATCCTGAGTGTCTATCAGGTTTTACCCTTGCCTCCATTCCCCAGGCTCCATGTCCCCTTTGCCTTGTTGGAGGTCCACGAGCCTGTTCTGCAACACTGGGTAGCAGGTGCGCATGAGATTGTGCAGGATGCAGCAAGCTTCCACGATCTTCCTCACGGTCTCTGGGCGATGCTGCATGGTGGTGAGAAGGACCTGGAACCTGTTGTCCAGGATGCCAAAGGCCTTCTCCACCACCCACCTCGCCCTGGACAGCCTGTAGTTGAAGATCCTCTCTTCCTGGGTGAGGCATCTGGAGGCATAGGGCTTCATGAGGTAGGTTCTGAGGGAGAAGGTGTCATCCCACACGATGAAGTAGGGCACATCTTGCGTGTCGTTGGGCAGGGGGTCTGGATCTGGGAAGCCCATGATGAGGTTGCATTCCAGCCCCTCCTTGAG
Source organism: Laticauda colubrina (assembly GCA_015471245.1). Lineage (NCBI taxonomy): Eukaryota > Metazoa > Chordata > Lepidosauria > Squamata > Elapidae > Laticauda > Laticauda colubrina. Next base: position 103,667,240 of record BLBF01000003.1, on the reverse strand, counting down.
GTCATTGGCGTTGTATACCTGGGCATCTGAACATGAGCCGTTGCCTGAAGCATTGGTGTACATGAACTTGTAGCGAAGAGGACGATGGCGAAGAGGACGATGCTGAAGAAGCCCTTGTAGTTGAAATAAGTGGACCCCGACTTGGCTTGAGCTTTGCAGGCCCCATGCTTGGCATCTATGGCTCCAACGGTGTGTGGGAAGTTCCACCTCTGATACCACTGCTCTGCAACTTTCTTCCATCCTTCCTCAGTGGAGGTGGCACTGGAGGAGCTCCTCCATGTATTCTTCGATGATGGCCTGCACCACTTCTCTGACCACAATGCTGATGGTGTTGTGTGGCACCCTCCAGACGTACTGCATGCTCCTGTAGGTGGTCCCTGAGGCCAGATGGTGCAGAGTGAGTGCCACCTTGAGGCCAGGTTCCAGGCTGGGCCAGAAGTTGGTGTTTGCCTTGGTCAACCTGGGTGTCAGCTGCTGCGCAACTTCGTCAAACATGGCTGGAGGCATCCTCATGAAGTTCTGGAATGCACGAGTGTCTTCGTTCCTGAGCTCCACCATCAGCTTGTTGTACAGTCCGTACTCTGCTCTTCTCCTGATCCATCTTCAGACCCAGACGCTTCTTGGCCGCCTCCTTTTCTTCCCGTAGAAGAGTTCACAGAGCCTGTAGATGGCTTCGCACTGTTGCAGAATGATGGTAGCTGCCAATAGGACTGTGTTATGATCCACGATGGACATGACTGGATGCTGTGGAAGAGCAAGAGTCAGATGAAAGCTGCAGAGGTCTGCACAGCTGGGCTGCTGGGCTGAAAGTGAGATGCAGGTGAGTTGCTCCCCCTTTTTATAGGCAATGTAGGTTTTCCCCTAGGTGTCCCTTTGTATTCTCTAGGCATCCTCTAGGCATCCTCTAGACATCCTTAATATCCGAGATAGGTCCCCTCTGCAAACTTTTTTTCCATTTTAAATGCTTTGTTTTCATGCTGCATCCGCTAGGCATCCGTTCTGCATCTGTTCTCCATCTGTTCCGCTTCCTCCCTGCGTCCGAGCGGATGCGAGTTGCGCAGATGCAGAACGGATGCCTAGCGGATATAGCGGATGCGTAACGGATGCAGAACGGATGCCTAGCAGATGCCTAGCGGATGCAGAACGGACGAATTGGATACATTTTCCGCTCAAAAGTTTTGAGCAGCTCAAAACTTTCTGAGCAGATGAAACGTCCATAAACGGATGCTGAACGGATAGAGAGGAAGCAAAATGGAGGCAGTGAGTATAGAACAGATACATCGCATTAACCAATGGATGGCATGATTTTTTGTCCTTTTTACATCCTCTTTGCATCCGTTGGTGCTGTGTGACATGGGCTTAAGTTTGCCTTCTGGCGAAAAAATAAACTCTGACAGAATTTTAATATCTAAACATTAAACATTAAACACTAAATGAACATTCATGCACAAAGGGAGGAAAAATGTATAAAAAACTAGGAACTTACCATTCGAAGCTAGCTAGTCCTGAATATAAAAAGATCCAGCTTTCAAGCAGTTGTCCGTATCCTTGTGCCGGAGCTCTTCCAGCAGGAAAATTCGAATCCTCAAAGAAGGGCACTTTCAGCCTTTCAACAATTGATGACCACGAAGATTTTCCAGCCAACCCCGCCACCAGACCGGGTCCGTGGATCCACTCACAACTGGCATGGACCTTCTTTGTCCAGGGACAACATCCACTGACTCAGCCTGGAAGGCATAAGGGTAGTTAATGGGAGTCCTTGGGCTTTTCCACTCAATAGCTGCTTTAAAGCAGGTGAGTACCGCTCCAAATTGATTATCTTACTAGGGAGGGGAGTGGAAGCATGAGTGTGACTGTGGGTTTTCTCTGCAGGTGTGTGACTGTGGGTTTTCTCTGCAGAAACAGCAGGACCTCACTTCCTCCATGATTGCCAACTGCCCCCCATCCAGCTGCTAGCTCCAACAAGCCATTTGGGAATGCAAGGGGTTATCATGGAGTGTGAGTCCTTCTGAAGGACATAAGAAAAACCGAGCGGGCTGAGAAAGGAACTGGTGTTGGGAAATAAATAGAAAGCAGGAAAAAACAGTCCTGGTGCATCCTGCAAGCAAAGCCCTAGCCAATCAGAATGGACCAGCCTCTAATTTGAAACCAGGAGCTGTGAGACCCACATCCATACAGAAGCCTGATGATGGCAGATGGGATTCTGCTGAAACGTTGCTACAACTTTAACAGAACTACAATGACGTGGGATAATACCCGAAGGAAGCTAAACAGCACACATGTAAGTACCCGCGAAAGCCTAAGAAAACAAATATATATAAAAATATATATATAAAATATATATAAAAAAATATATATAAAAAAAACAAAAAACATATATATATATATATATATATTTTCGTGGATACTTACATATGTGCTGTTCAGCTTATTGGAGCTGACTATGGGTCTGAGGACAGGCTCCTTTGGATCTGACTCTGGGTCTGAGAGGTATGCCTTTGTGTATTTTTGGGAGGCTGTATAATTTGGGGCATCTAGAAGATTTTTCTCTTGGGATGATCATCTGTTGGATTTCTTTGCTTATGTGGCTGGTTATAATTTTCTTCTTGGTTAATTTTTCCAGATATGTGGTTGGTTCTGTGTTTATAGGTTTGTATGTGTAGTCTTGGAGTAGGTCTGTCAATTTTGTTTTGTAGTCTTTTCTGTCCATTACTACTGTGGCATTCCTTTTATCTGCTGGGAGTATTATTATGCTGTTATCATTTTTCAGGGTTTGTAGCGCTCTGAATTCATCTTTTTGCAAGTTGCTTTTCGGTGGTTTGCTTGTGCATAAGATGTTTGTAACCTGGTGTCTTATTCTGTCAGCTTCATCTGTATTTAATTTGGTTAGGCTGGATTCTACTGCACATATGATGGATTCTGTGGGGATTTTTTTGGGTGCTATAGCATAATTGAATCCTTTGGTTAGGACATCTGTTTCTGTTTTGGTGAGTTCTCTGTTGGAAATGTTATATACTAATTGTTTCAGGTGTTGTTGTGAGTTATTGGGGGTTTTCTTGTCATGTTCTAATTTCTTTAGTTTCTTGAAGTGTTTTTCATATTTCAGTTTCAGCTCTCCAAGTTTTCAGTTGTTTTATCTTATCCCAAAGTAGAGGGTGGATTTTGCTGCTCAATTCCAAGTGTAGTGCGAGCAAATCTTTGTTTAACTGATCCAATTGGAATCTCTTACTGTGAACCTTGTTCCTGAGTAGAGCCATTTCTGTTTTTTTCAGGATACGTTTAGTGGCTACTGTGCTGTGATGAAATGTTAGTTTGAAGCAGATTGGTGTTGTATTGTTGTCTCTGCAGCTGCGTAGGAATTTCAGGTCACATAATATTCCTGCTCTTTTAACTTCCAGCTTCTCATAGCTTTTGATCTGGCAATTTATTTCCTCCCCATAGAGGTCTGATATTTGGTGGTGGTGGTATTGGGCATTGAGGTAGCAGTTGGTTTGTGTTTTCTTCTGATATACAGTGTGTCCTAGTGTGCCATCTGTTCTTTTGTAGATTAGTGCATCTAGGAATGGTACAATGTTGCTACAACTTTAAAAGCACTACAATGACGTGGGATAATACCCGAAGGAAGCTGAATTGCATTCATGTAACTACCCGCGAAAATTTATATATATATATATATATATTGCCTTCTCCATTTTTTGTGTATTTTTTTTAACAAAGAAGACACTTTCATAATTTTTTGATACTTGACCTATACTTTTTTAGATTTTTTTTCCACATTGTACAAATAAAAAAAAAAAGAGAGGGGAGGAGGGAAGAAAAGAAATCTACCAATGGGATACATGAAATGCAATATATACTATCTGTTATTATTTTCTGTAACAATTGTAACACTTGTAACACAAACAACTGGCTTCCTGGAACCAAAGCTTATCCCAGAGAGAGAAAAAAGATATGGGAATATTTTGCAAGAGAAATACTCAACACCACTAACTTTTGCCTAGCAGGTGGGAAATCAGTCAAGGATATGTTAACCACATGCCTAATGGGAGTAGCAACTAGGCCACATAACATCATTAACTACACCACATTTAGAAACCTTCCTGACTCATATGAAAGCATTTTTAGCTGGGGCCACTCTACAAAAACCAAGGACCATACCATGTACACCCTACACATTGCTGCAGTAACCATTTCTGAGAGATGCTTTAATATCATTGGGTGCAGCTCACCTAGGGTCACAGAATGCATTAGTCTTAGCAACACAGACCTAAAATACAACTACACAGAGACCATATCATTTTCATATAGTTACCTGAAGCTCCCACCAGTATGGTTTTTCCTTTGTGGCTTAAAAGCCTACTCATACATTCCTGCAAATGCCACAAATGCCCCCTGCTCCTTAGGAAGGTTAACCATGCTTATACCATACTTACAGAGACAACACAGGATAGCCTTCCAAACCCTAGACTCAGACTGTGACTCCAAAGTCTCCCTTCCTACAAAACAGAATACATCTCATTGGCAATATCTTTAGTAGGGGGTACCTGGATTGGCAGTGCGAAAGTCTAAAAATTTGAATAGACTAGCATGTACCCTGGCAAAAAGCTTGAATTTGACCTCCCATGCCCTGGATGCCCTTAACAGAGAACTGAGGGAGATTAGAGAAGCCACTCTGGAGAATAGGGCAGCAATAGACTTCCTTCTCTTGAAGCATAACTATGGCTGTGAAACATTCAAAGGGATGTATTGCTTCAATCTGAACAAAACCTCAGAACTTGTAGGGAGCGACATCCACCACCTGAAAGAGCTACCTCAAAATATTGACCAGGAGCAATCATTCCTGGACTTTTCATGGCTCTTCTCATGGATGCCGGATTTCCATTGGCTCAAAATTCTCATAACACCATCACCATTTGTGTCTTTGGGCCGTCATGTGTTGCCTCTGTTGGTGCATAACACCCTGCCTCAGCTGCTTAAAGGCCTGTATTCCCTTGAAAAGGAGAAAATTAAAAAGGGGACAGGCAACCATGATGATGATCCAGACTGATCATGAATACCAAGTATACCCAGACATTCAATCAGAAACCACCCCTTAGAGAAAAAAAAATATGAGGGATTGTGGAAAGGGAACTTCATGTGGACAGTGGTGTCACCCAGGCAGGAAAAACCCAAAGGGAACATCAGGCCAGCCATAAAACAAACTTGCATAGGAAAAGAAATCAAATAAAAGTTATTGAAAGAAGTCCCCTAGACAAAAGCCAAGTAATTAAGAAAGCTCGGGAAACAAGGAAAAGAAAACCTTTACAGACACAGGATATGCCAAATCAGCAAAACAAACAGACAAAAGTTACAAAATAAATCACAAAGGAAATGAATAGAAGATTACTACAAAACAAATTGGAAGAACCATTATAAAGCTAAAAGAGATTAGGAAAAAACCGATGATACAATCAAGCCAACCTGCAGAGTTTATTTTCCGTGCCTCGCTAAGTTTGCCTTCTGGCGAAAAAATAAATTCTGACAGGATTTTAATATCTAAACATTAAACACTGAATGAACATTCATGCACAAAGGGAGGAAAAAGGTATAAAAAAAACAGGAACTTACCATTCGAAGCTAGCTAGTTCCAGGAACACAGCCTAGCTGTCTCTCGCCTTCCTGAAAATAAAAACATCCAGCTTTCAAGCAGTTGTCTGTATCCTTGTGCTGGAGCTCTCCTCGAAGAAAGGCACTTTCAGCCTTTCAACACCACCAAGGGTCAAACAAAAGAGAACTCAAAATATAGGCCATGAAATTTCATTGAATCAAAATTCTCTTTGTAAGTTTATTCTCACTGAGTCAAAAGTCCCTGCAAGACAAATGTGTGCGTCTATTTTGCCAGGGTAATTTTATAATATTACTATTAAAATTCAGCCTGGGAGGGATTCAACATAGATTTTAAAGGTTCGTTCCTGCATGCTTTTTATTTCAAGTTGTTCTCAAACGTAATGATTTTGAACATGTATTTGGTTATGAGTCTTAACAAAATACATTGCATTCTTTTGGTGCTACTGCTTCTCTAATATCTAAAGAAATAAAGGTCAGAGGAATCCATGTTGTACATTGGAGTAATATATCCAAGCACTGATGGGTTCTGTTCAACAAAGACTTATGTAGAAGAATATGAGAAATGTAGTCCCCAAGCTTTTTGACACTACTGTTTTTATACCTGATTATTTCTCCATTCTACCCAATTATCTCTCTCCCTTCAGGATCTGGGACTTTGTAGAAATGTATTCCCAGGCTACAAAACAGATGCATTTCAAAAAATATATGATGGTCACTGAAAATTTGAAAATCAGTGTTGTTGTGGTGACTTTTGCAGGAGAAAAGTATATTCTATCAAAGTCCAATGTACAGGGTACCTAAAACATATTGCTATATTTTTTTTTATTAAAGATACAAGAAAAACTTTGCTGGACTTGACCAGAGTCTTAGTTTGGCATTTGTTCCTGCAATAGCCATTCAGAAGCTCACAGAATAAGGCTAAAATTCACAAGGCAAGGCAAGATCAAAATTCTTGCCAAGGTATCAAAACCCTAGGAATAGTTTGTAATGTAAGGAAAAATTGTGGACATAAAACAGGAACAATACTTCTAAAAGATTTATGTGGTGCCGTTCTCAGAAACCTGAGTTCAGAACAACTAAATACAGTGGGTAGCAATGCAATGTAGTCATAATATATTCAGAAGAATTTTGGCCTTCAAGGATGCAAGATTTTAGCCTTGAGCATGGATTATAATCAATATTTGTGTGTCTTGACCTTTTCTTCTGATTCTGAGATTAGGGGAAGGAAATGTTTGGTGTTCATTAAGTACAGATTTCCTGATTCTTTAATTTTGAATAAACCTAGATAAAAATGTATTTTCCTTTCTAGTGTTTATTTCTTTTTCTTAGCTCATATGTTGTACCTTCATTACTGTCAGATGGTTGTCTTTCAGATCATCATGAAACTCTGATTAATCATTTGTTAGAAGCCAAAATGTTAACTAAAGAGTATGAAACTTATGTTTGATCATGAAAGTCTTCTGTTATTTATTGTGTTCTATCAACAGATGATTTTAAAAAGATAAAACTTCACACGAGATTCTGTGATATGATAAAAGGAATAGCAGCCACAATTCACAAGAGTTTTACTATTTTAACAGGTTCTTGTGATGTCTCTCTCTCACACACACAAACACACACATAATTGTGGTTCAGTTACTTTATTAATATTCCCTAGCAATTCCCTTCACCAAGACTCAGAACTGTTCCAATTAAGACCAGCCACATGCAGGCTAAGATTTATCCACAAAGCAATGCCCAATAGTCCACAAAGTAATTGAAAGTTGATCAAACAAATAACTTCACCAATAAACTTAAATCCACACACAAGAGAGCTCATGAGGCAAGTAAATTCCAGAGTCTACTAGCATGAATCAATTCCAAACACAATGTCCATTCAGAGTGAAGTAGGAAACACAATGACCAAAAACTCACAGCTAGAAAACAAACATGTTCCCAGGAATGGCTCCCTCTGTCTACTTTGATAAATAGCTAGTTTTCCAGTGGAGCCCAGCAAGATAGGTGGAGCCTTCTCCTCTTGGCTGAGCTCCATTGTGCTTGCCTTTTCTTTGCCCTATGTGTTTTCTGATAAGTTGCAAAAGGCTGTCTGCCACTACAAGCTTTTCCCAGCTGAAGCCTCCTTCAAATCTCTTCCAGCTGACCATTCAATCAACTCAGTTCCTGACCTGCCAGGAACAGGCTCATCCTCATCTGAATTGACATCTGAGGAGGAATCTCAGTTCTGAGGGAGATATCACAGTTCTTTTATTCCTACATGTGAAAATGTAATATCGCTATCTCGACTTTTGGTGAGCATTTGAAGATGTCCAGGTATTTTTCACATAATGTTACAGAAATAATTTACCATTACCGCCTTTTTTTTAATCTCCTAGTTCAGATAATAGCTCTTAAATATGCAGATGATCCTCCATCCCAATAGTAACCAGAACCAACTGGTTCATATCAGCTTTTCAATATCAGCCAGGATATAGTTAATATTTGCTGGAATAGAATAGAATAGAATAGAATAGAATAGAATAGAATAGAATAGAATAGAAT
>BLBF01000003.1:103627263-103659085 GCA_015471245.1 Laticauda colubrina | reverse complement strand
GAATGGAATGGAATGGAATGGAATGGAATGGAATGGAATGGAATGGAATGGAACAAAACGGAACGGAACGGAACGGAACGGAACAGAATAGAATAGAATAGTTTATTGGCCAAGTGTGATTGTACACACAAGGAATTTGTCTTGGTGTATATGCTCTCAGTATACATAAAAGAAAAGATACATTCGTGAAGAGTCCAGAATCATAAGGTACAAACTTAACAATAGTCATAGAGTACAATAAGCAATCAAATAATACTAGGAAACAGTCAATATAAATCGTAATTTAGCAGAGTGATGGCATTTGGGGAAAAACTGTCCTTGTGTCTAGTTGTTCTGGTGTGCAGTGTTGTATAGTGTAGTTTTGAGGGTAGGAGTTGGAGTTGAAAGAGTTTATGTCCAGGATGTGAGGGGTCTGTAAATATTCTCACAGCTCTCTTTTTGACTTGTGCAGTATACAGATCCTGAATAGAAGGCAGGTTGGTGGTAATTGTTTTTTCTGCAGTCCTAATTACTCTCTGAAGTCTGTGTCTGTCTTGTTGGGATGCAGAACCAAACCAGACAGTTATAGAGGTACAGATGACAGACACAATAATTACTCTGTAGAACTGGATAAGCCACTCCCTGGGCAGTTTGAGCTTTCTGAGTTGGTGCAGAAAGAACATTCTTTGTTGTGCTTTTTTGATGATGTTTTTGATCTTAGGTGTCCATTTTAGGTCTCGTGATATGATAGAAGCTAGAAATTTGAAGGTATATTCTGTTGATACTGTGTTGTCCAGTATTGTAAGAGGTGGTAGTATGAGAGGGTTTCTTTTAAAGTCTATCACCATTTCTGTGATTTTGAGTGTGTTCAGCTCTAGATTGTTCCGGTTACACCATGAGGCAAGTTGTACAACCTCCTGTCTGTATGCAGATTCATCATTTTCTTGAATAAGACCAATCACTGTTATATCATCTGTAAACTTCAGTATTTTAATAGATGGATTATTTAAGATGCAGTCATTGGTATATTGGGAGAAGAGAAGTGAAGAAAGCACACAGCCTTGGGGGGGGGGCTGTGCTAATTGTACAGGTATCAGATGTCATTCTGCCTAGCTTCACCTGCTGCTTCCTGTCTATTAGGAAGCTTATGATCCACTTACAAGTGTATTCAGATACCGCTAACTGTTTTAATTTAGTTAGAAGAATGTCTGGAATTATGGCATTGAATGCTGAACTGAAGTCTACAAAGAGGACCCTTGCATAGGTATTTGGAGATTCAAGGTGTTGTAGGATGTAGTGCAGAGCCATATTAACAGCATCATCTGTCAATCTATTTTCTCGGTATCCTTCTTCCCCCTTTTGGGGGTTCTGTGCTAATTGTACAGGTATCAGATGTGATTCTGCCTTACTTCACCTGCTGCTTCCTGTCTGTTAGTAAGTGGTTTAAATTGAATTTCATTTGTTTCCATATGTTTTCAAAAGTTCATGTGTTACAAATTCAAGACTCAAGAGGGTTGGACTAAAAATGCAAAAAGGAGCAAACAAGAAATAAATATACCCAGGGGCGGAGCTGGCATCGCAATGATACAGCATGCTTACTCGGAGGTCTGAGATTGCAGCCAATATCTTTGGCCCTGGATGGTTTCTTTGGACCTAAACTGTCCCGAAGAGACAGCGAAAGTGAAGAGCACATCCTGCTGATCCCAGGGAAACTGCACAATCTCTGGTCAATCCAGGAAAAGCTCTTCTTGCCAGCGGCAAAGAGGCAGCCATTAAAGCTGCTGAAGTTGGGACAGCTCTGAAACGGAAGAAATAGGAAGAGAAAGTGTGCCGGTTTGGTGAGAACTTTTTTTTTTTCTTATCTTAAGTTTTGAAAGGACATCCTAAAAGAAAGAAGAAATCTGTAAAAGTGTTTGACAGAAATGATCTAGCAGTGATTTTAAACGGAAGGGTCAAAGTAAGGTTTTTTTTTTTTTTTTTTTTAGGATAGCCAGATTTTTGATCTTGTACTTTGAAATGGGACTGGCTCTTTTATATATATATACATATTTGCTTTTTTCTTCTCCTTTTTAATTTTGTGATTTTGTAATATTTCAGGCTAGAAGCTCCCTTTAGTTATTTAGTTATCTCTTTTTAAAAAAAATATTTTCCCTTTTTTGGTTAATTTTTAATATATTTTGCTGAGAAAGGAGGGGGAAAGTGAGAGTAAAAGAAACTGTGTAACAATGCCAACTAGAGGCTTGGAAACACCTTATTTTCTGTGATCAGACAAAGCTGAGAAAGCTGAGAAGAACTGAGACTTTGTTTCAAGGACACTGCTACTTGATAAGATAGAGGGAAGAGCATGGGAGAGTGTTATTGCAGGTGTTCTCCTGGATTTCTATTAACAGTTGAAGTCTGGTGTTGAAGCTTATGGAAAGAAAGGTGGTAATTTTTTGGAGAAGAGTTATAAAAAGAGCCTTGGACAATGAAACAAAGTGCAGTGTGTCTTTTACTAAGCTGTGACACTCCTTCTTACTATCTTTATTGGATTTCTTTTTTTTCCACTGACCTTTTTGGTGTTTGCTTTTGTCTTTTTTTTTTTTTTTGGAAGACCAACTTCCATGCTTATTTTTTATTTTAAAGGGAAAGCCTTAAGCCTTTTTTTCTTCTCTCTTTTTTGCTTCTTTCTTTTTTTTTTTTTAGTATATTTGTTCTCTCTTTTTTATTCACCTTTTTGGTTTATTTCTATATTTTTTCTTCTTTTTTATTTGAGACCCTATGACTGGATTAAGGTGTTGAAGAACCTGAAGAATTTTTCCTTTTCTTTTTTCTTCCTTTTTTTTTCCCCCTCATAAGTACTTTTTGATTGGATTAAGGTTTACAAGAACCTGAAGAAATTAATTTTGGGGGGGTATTTTTTCTCCTCACTATTTTTATTCTTATTTTGAATTTTAATTGGCTATTTTATAACTTGGATTAAAGTTTAGAAGAATCTGAAGATTTTAAATTACTTAAAATGAGTAGGAAATTTACAACTGCTGGTTATTCAACTTCTACTCCTTCCTCTCCAACATCTGGAGGACAACGCTCAATGCAGACAATGTTAAATCAAGAAAAAGAGCAAGACAAAGTTATTCAGCAGATGATTATGCAAGGAATCCAAGATATTTAAACAAGATCAGAGAAAATTGAAAAGAAAATAGATAACATTGAACAAAGAACAGAGAATATTGAACAAAGAACAAGGAAGACTGTTGAAAAAGTCGAGACCATCCAACAAATGATGTAGAAATATGATGAGAGATTCCAAAAAATTGAAGAAGAAGATAAAGAAAAAGATAAGAAGATTCAAGATATTGAAAATAGATTAATGGTGATTGAACAAGATAAAAGTGGTATGTTGAGATGGGAAAAGGATAGATCAGAATTTTAACTCAGATTTCAAAATGTAGAGGAAGAAAAAGAACAAAATTTAGCCGAAATAATGATAGAAATGCTTGCTGAAGCTTTGGAAATAACTCAGGAGAAGATGATGGATGGAATAAATGAGGTTTATTGAGTTTTTACAAGATATGCAATGAGGAATAACCTACAAAGAGAAATCCACATCAGATTTACAAAAAAAGCTATCAAAATGCAAATATTGCAAGCGGAAAAAGAGAAAGCATTGAAATATAAAGACAAGGAGATTGTGGTTTTAAAATAAATACCTAGAAGAGTGAGAGAGATGAGAAGAGAACACCAATTCTTGACCAAAATCCTACTTTAAAAAGAGGTGAATTATAGATGGCTGATCCCAGAAGGGGGATCATATGGCAAGAACAGAGACATAGAATTGATTCAATTGAGAAAGTGGAATTATTCTATGCAGAAATCTTTGGAAGGAAAGAAGAGGAGGCAGAAAAAGAGATCTCATTAATTGAATTCCAAGATGACTGTCAAAGGGTGACAGAAAAAGAAGAAGGCGCAGTAGGTGGAAAGGTGGATGCCAAAGAACAACGTGAACTAAGATCTATGAGTGCTGCCAAACCTAATTATAAAATATAACCATGGAAGAAAAAAAATTGATTACAATTAATATAAATGGACTTAACTCAATCGCCAAAAGGAGGAATTTTTTTCATAAATTAGAGAAATTAAAATTTGATATAATTTGTCTACAAGAAGTACACATTAAAAAACAATATGAACAATTGTTGGTACAACCAAAATTAGGGAAAATATTTACTACCTTGACCCAATGTTAGAAAAGAGGAGTGGTTTTATGTATTAAAGAGACCACCCCAGCAAAATTGATCTGTACTGATGAAAATGGAAGAATATTAATGGTGGAAATAATGGACAATAATATGAAAACACTCCTAATTGCAATCTATGCTCCGAATGATAAACAAGAAGAATTTTATAAAAAATTACATATGAAAATAATTGAACTGGACTATGCTAATATAATTATGATGGGAGATTTTAATGGAATTGTAGACAATAAATTGGATTGGACAGTAACAGCAACAAAGCAAAATAGAAGGACTCTCCCAAAATACTTTTTTAAAATGGTTGATGAAATGAACTTAAAAGACACATGGAAAGAAAGAAATGCTAAAACCAAGGAATATACCTTCTATTCAAATAGATATTTATCATGGTCTAGAACTGATATGATATGGATGTTAAAAGAACTATTATCTAACATTCAAGAAATAAACATTGAAACAAGCACTTGGGCAACCACAATCCAATGACAATTAAATGGAAAGGGCAAAAAAGAAGATTGAGATGGGCATTAAACAATTCTATTTTAAAGGAAAAAGAATTCACACAATGGATGGAGAAAGAATTAGCTCTTTTTTTAGAGAAAATAAGAAAGAAGATACATCAATTCAGAATGTATGGGACATAATGAAGGCGTATGCTAGAGGCTTAATAATAGATTATATAAGGAAAAGGAACATTAAGAAAAGATTAGCCTCTAAGGCCTGAGAGGATGAACATAAAAGACTTGAAAAAGAGCTACAGAAAATGCCACAGAAAAAAGATATTAAGTTAAAATTGGACATAATTAAAACACAAAATGGGTCATATAGAAAAAGAAGAATTAGCACAGAAAATTAGAGGTGCTAAACAGAACTACTTTGAAGATGCAAACAAACCAGGTAGATGGTTAGCATATAAACTGAGAAAGGAGAAAGAAGCAAAGAAAATATTGCAGTTAATAGATGACCAAGGTCAGATCTGTTATGGCAGTAAAGAAAAGAAGGAAATTATTCAAGATTTTTATGGGAAATTAAAAAAACAAGAAAATATTTATGAGGAAAGAGTTTAGCAGTATTTACAGAATGCTAATTTACCTAAGATACCCAAAGAGACTGAAAAAATGTTAGAAAGCAATATAACCATGATGGAGCTAACTGAAGCACTTAAGAAGCAAAACAATGGAAAGACACCAGGCCCAGATGGACTTCCAGCAGAATTTTATAAAACATTACAAGAATCGTTGAATCTCCCATTGTTAGAAGTTATGAATGAAGCTATGCTAAAGAAGAAGATACCTAAATCATGGTCAGAAGCCTATATCACTCTCATTCCAAAAGAGGAGGCCAATCCACTGCAAATCAAGAATTATAGACCTATTTCTCTACTAAATGCAGATTACAAAATGTTTGCTTCAATACTAGCAGAAAGACTTAAAAATATTTAATTAATTTTATACATCCTGATCAAAATGGATTTCTGCCAAAGAGACAAATTAAAGATAATATGAGAGTAATTCTGGACACACTGGAATACTATGAAGCACATCCTGAAAAACAATGGCTTTGATATTTTTAGATGCACATTTAGATGCGATTCATGTTACTACTGTTGGAACACAGTAGGTTTTGCCAGAAAATTTATTCAAGCAATAGAAGCTATATATCATGAGCAAACAACAAAGGTAATGATAGAGGGAGACCTGACAAACTCTACTGACATAAGAAAAGGAACAAGGGTGCCCACTGTCACCTTTATTGTTTGTGTTAACTTTGGAAGTACTAAACATAAATATTAGAGATGAAAAGAGTATAAAAAGAATCAAAATTAAAAAGGAAGAATTTAAGTTACAAGCTTTTGCGGATGACTTGGTTTTTATATTAGAAGACCCTTTAGAGACAGCACCAAAATTGTTGGAAAAGATAAAGACATATGGCAAAGTGGCTGGTTTGAAAATAAACAAAGACAAGACAAAGATTTTGACAAAAAATATGTTATTAAGACAAAAGGAAGAATTGACAGACCTATTGAAAATTCAAGTTACGAACAAGATTAAGTATTTGGGGATATATTTGACAGCAAGATGCAATACATTAAAAGAGAATAACTACATTAAACTTAAACAGCAGATAGCATTAGATTTGGCGAAATGGGAAAATTTGCAACTGTTACTAATAGAATTTCAACAATCAAGGTGAATATACTATGCAGAATTGTATACTTTTTTCAAACAATTCCAATTAGACTTGGAAAAGACTAGTTTGAAAAATTAAAAAAAATTGTGGCAAAATATATATGGCAAGGTAAGAAAGCAAGAATAAAGTTGAAACTGTTGCAAGATGCTAGAATTAGAGGAGGTTTTGGCTTGCTTAACTGGGAGCTGTATTACCAAGCAACAAATCTGATGTGGGTTAAATAATGGATAACATTAAGAAATTATAGATTGTTGACACTAGAAGGACATGATTTGCTGTTGGGGCAGCATGCCATTTTATGGTATAAAGGAACTAAAACACAAGGATATTTTAGAAGACATTATATAAGAGAGTCTTTGTGGTTAAATTGGGAGAAAATTAAAAGACAATGTTATCTGAAAATACCAGTCTGGTTATTGACTATTGAAGCATTTTCTTATCCTATAATATATAAGAAGGAACAAACAGTTAGATATGCTGAAATATTGAATGAAAAGGGTGAACTTAAATCTTTTCAAAAACTAGAGGAACAAGGTATAAAGATGAATTAGTTTTCATATGTGCAAATACACTCAAGGTATGCTGAAGATTCTAAAACAGAAGGTTTTTATGATAAATTGACTGATCTATATAAGATTTTGACAGGTACTGATGAAAAGATGATTAAAAAACTGTATGAATATTTACTAGAAATTTAATTAGAAGAAGAACAAGTTAAAGAAACTATGATTGCCTGGGGGAAGAATTTTGGTTATGGAATTAACTTAGAGAAGTGGCAAAAATTGTGGTCTCAAAATTATAAAATGACAATGTCAACAGCTTAGAAAGAAAATTTGTGTAAGATGTTTTACAGGTGGCACTTTCCCCCAACAAGGATAGCAAGAATGTTCAGGAATAAATCTGAAAAATGTTGGAAATATCATCAGACACCTGGTTCATATTACTATATGTGGTGAACTTGTGCGGTCTAAAAATATTGGACTAAAATCAACACGTGGTTGGAAAAAATGACAAAAAAACATATAGATTTGAAACCAGAGATATTTTTATTGGTAATCTTACCTGAAATATATCGCAAAGATTTGAAATATTTGATTGTAAATGTGTTAACAGCAGCTAGGATTGTATTTGCTAAAAACTGGAAAAATGAGAAAATACCATCGCAGGAGGAAATTATTAAGAACATTTTGGAATGTACTGAAATGAGTAGATTGACATTTGAAATTAGAGAGCAAGAGGAGAAACAATTTTATGAAATTTGGGAACTTTTTTACCAATGGTTAGATAATAAAATACAGTAATGTAATATGTAGATTTTTAGAAAATAATAAATATATTAAGATGTACTTTTTTCATATCTGATGTTGTAACTATGTATCATTCATGTGTTTGCAACTGTGTATCATTGCAACTATGTATCGTTCAGGCATTTGCAACATTGTATCATTCATGTGTAATCATTGAGCTTCTGTCTCCTCAGTGACCTTTTGCAGAGCACGTACAGGGACAAGGAGCTAAACATCTGTAGAAATAGCTTATTTACATTGTGAATAGTTTGTCTGGCATGCAGCTTTGTAAAGAAGGAATATCCTGATCGAATTATAAATCTTGCCATCCTGTCTGACCTGGTATCTTGCCTTATCTGAGCTATTGTAAATCCTGTATATCCTGTCTGACCTGGGCTTGACCTAGGCTCTGAATAAACAATCACCCCCTTTTGAATGAGCATAATAAAAGAGTGTGTACCCAGACATTCTGGGCGCACTCATCCCGAGGAACTTCGTCTCCTGTCGTTTCTTTCTCCTTTCGCTCCCTATCATGAGACGCCCATCTGATGCGGGATAGCAGATACCGCAATCTACAAAATGATTTTAGCATAGATTTGGGGTGATAATATGAAGTGTTACAAAATAAATTAAGTAAACTATAGTTACCTCCTAAAATATCAATGAATAAAATGAGAGTCAAATGTTGGATTGATAATGATACTAAGGTACTTAATTTTTTGATTGATAATATGATTTTTTTTATGCAATCTAATTGTAATCGAAGACTAAAAAATTGATGCACAAAATAATTTGTAAACCAATCGACACACTGTTTGTATACCTATGGAAGAAAGTTTGATGTTTTTATGTTTTTATGTTTTGTTTGTTTATGTTTGTTTTTAACAAAACCCAGTAAAACTTGGGGGAAAAAAAGAAGTAAAAATACCCTATGAGCCTTCAAAATAAACATGGAAAGGTCACCAGAATTCAGATCCAGGGTCTATAAGAATGACACATAATAAGTTATATCCATAAACATTTATTGAGCTGCTTGGGTAAATTGGATATGATGAAAGCTTTCTTTGACTTTCTATTCTAGTGAGACTTCTGTGAACAATGCAATATTTTCCATTTTTGAAATTTATCAATTATTCAATGATATACTGCTAATAAGAGGAATCAGTAAATTTTCAGTTTTGTGGTACATATATAATTTAGTTCACATTTTTTAAAAAAGAATGGGCCTATAAATTCTAGGAAAACAATTTTAGGACAGATTTATTGTATCATTTTAATAAATCTGCCTGAAATATAAACTACAGCATGTTTGGAAACTTTAAATATGAAATAAAATCAATTGTCATAAAATATGCTGGAGTATTAGAAGATATGAGGTTCCTAATTCAAGATTTTGGGAATAAGACTTAGTGATCCCTGCATAATATATTTCTCCAGTGTTCTTGGAGTTTCTGTGATATTATATACATAAACTACAGATAAGAAACCTACTGCAAGAATTGAATACTTTATGTAATAAAATATATTTATATGGGTTAAGTCAATGTTCACATCCATAGTTCCTTTGCGTTTTCAACAGACTACCCTCCAAAAGGCTTCTGTCAGAAGCAGAATCAATCTACACTGCAATTTTTCTTCTACTTCTTTTAGCACAAACTGCTTTCTTATTTAAAATAATATTGCAGGATATCTAGATATATTTGTTTTTATCCTTCTTGAGATGATTTAGGAGGTATCATTCCTTCTGGATGGTCACCAAAGGCAAGTTCAACTCAGTGACAAATGTTAGGTCACAAGAATAAGCAGATTTTAAAGATTGATGTTACCAGGAAAAGCACATTAAAGCTTGACAGCAATCCACAATCTGGTTAAGTTGAAGAGCGAAAGACCATGTCACACTGCACCAACAGATGGAAAGAGGATGCAAAACAGAGAGAAACACTTGCCATCCGTTGGTTAATGAGATTCATCCATTCTGAACTCACTGCCTCCGTTTTTCATCCTCTCTTTCCGTCCAGCATCCGTCGACTGAGGTTCCATCTGCTCAAAAAGTTTTGAGCTGCTCAAAACTTTTTGAGCGGAAAATGTATCCAACGCATCCGTTCTGCATCCACAACGCATACGGGGAACATCCGTTCTACATCCGTCGTCATCCATTACGCGTCCGCTATATCTGCTAGGCATCCGCTGCGCATCCGCACAACTCAAATCCGCTCCAGCAGAAAACGGACACAGGGAGGAAGACAAACGGATGCGGAATGGACGCGCAGCATTAGTAGCACGGACAGAGAAAGGATGAAAGCATATGCAGCTCGCATACAAAGCATTTAAAATGGAAAAAAAGTTCTCAGAGGGGACCTATCTCGGATATTTAGGATGTCTGCAGGATGTCTAGAGGATGCAAAAGGACACCTAGTGGAAAACCTATATTTCCCATAAAAATGGGGAGGAACTCACCTGGATCTCACTTTCAGTCCAGAAGCCCTGCTGTGCAGACCTCTGCAGCCTTCATCTGGCTCTTGCTCTTCCACAGCATCTATTGATGTCCACCATGGATCATAATACAGTCCTTTTGGTAGCCACCATCATTCTGCAACAGTGCAAAGCCATCTACAGGCTCTTTCAACTGTTCTACGGGAAGAAAAGGAGGCGGCCAAGAAGTGTCTGGGTCCGAAGATGGATCGGGAGAAGAGCAGAGTATGGACTGTACAACAAGCTGATGGTGGAGCTGAGGAACGAAGACCCTTGTGCATTCCAGAACTTCATGAGGATGCTTCCAGCCATGTTTGACGAAGTTGTGCAGCGGCTGAGACCCAGGTTGACCAAGAAAAACACCAACTTCCGGCCCAGCCTGGACCCTGGGCTCAAGGTGGCACTAACTCTGCGCCAACTGGCCTCAGGGACCACCTACAGGAGCATGCAGTACGGCTGGAGGGTGCCACACAACACCATCAGCATTGTGGTCAGAGAAGTGGTGCAGGCCATCATCAAAGAATACTTGGAGGAGCTCCTCCAGTGCCCCTCAACTGAAGAAGGCTGGAAGAAAGTTGCAGAGCAGTGGTATCAGAAGTGGAACTTCCCCCACACCGTTGGAGACATAGATGGGAAGCACGTGGCCTGCAAAGCTCCAGCCAAATCGGGGTCCACTTATTTCAACTACAAGGGCTTCTTCAGCATCATCCTCTTCACCATGGTCAATGCTGACTAAAAGTTCATGTACATCGATGGTTCAGGCAAGGGGTCATCTTCAGATGCCCAGTATACAATGCCAGTGACCTCAAGGAGAGGCTAGAACGCAACCTCATAATGGGCTTCCCAGATCCAGAACCCCTGCCCAACGACACGCAAGATGTGCCCTACTTCATCGTGGGGGATGACGCCTTCTCCCTCAGAACCTACCTTATGAAGCCATACACTTCCAAACTCCTCACCCGTGAAGAGAGGATCTTCAACTACAAGCTGTCCAGGGCAAGGCGGGTGGGGGAGAACGCCTTTGGCATCCTGGCCAACAGGTTCCAGGTACTTCTCACCACCATGCAGCATCGCCCAGAGACCGTGAGGAGGATCGTGGAAGCTTGCTGCATCCTACACAATCTCATTCGCACCCGCTACCCAGTCTTGCAGAACAGGCTCGTGGACATCCAACAAGGCAATGGGGACATGGAGCCTGGGGAATGGACGCAAGGCCGAAACCTGATAGACACTAAGGATGTGCAAGGCCCCAACAGACCTTCACGTGAAGGGAAGAAGTAGCGCAACCTCCTGAGACACTGGTGCAGCTCCCCAGCTGGAGCAGTGGAGTGGCAAGACAGGATGATAGATGGTTAATGGATGCTTCCTTCAGTCTGTCTCATCACACTGATGAGATAGTGCCATGTATGTTGGGTGGGCCTACAATGAACAGGGCATTTAATAAAGAGTGGTGTTTGACATGTGTGGATGATTGATTACATTATTATTGATAATAAAGGGTCATAGGTGTGGCACCTGGGAGGCTGGACAAATACAGTCCCACTATGCTTGCAGTGGAGGTTTATCTATCCCACAGCTATTACCCATTCCAAAGGTATCCCTGCCCATCCCACAGCTATTACCCATTCCAAAGATATCCCTGCCCATCCCACAGCTATTACCCATTCCAAGGTATCCCTGCCCATACCACAGCTATTACCCATCCCACAGGTATCCCTGTCCATCCCACTGCTATCCATACCCATCCCACAAGCATGCAAAGGCTTAAACCATTTCTAAAAATAAAATGAAGCAAGTGTGTGAAGCAAAGATAATCTTTATTAATAACAAGCTGTAAAAGAAAAATGACCCAAGTTAAGAGTCCAAACGAAAGATAAAGTCAACAGGTAGCCACCCAGTCTCTGGCACTCTTCTTGGTCACTCTGAGGCATGCCGAGTCTCAGGGGTGAAGAGTCCAGGTGCTGTGGAGGTGGCTGCTGCTGGAGTGCTGGTCTGAGGCACCACTGAGGTGCCTGGCCCCCAGAGGACAACAGGGGACGGTGTGTTGAGGAAGCTCTCAGACAGCTGGCTCAGCCCCGTGATATTGAGAGCCCCTTCCTCCATGACAATGGGGTGTCAGCCCCAAGACCAATGACAGATGTACTGAGGCCGGTCTTGGCTGTGGGGTGGAGGAAGGAGCAGTGTAGTGGGGCTGTCTGGTCTGCAGCTGAGTGAGGACTGGCATCAGTGGCATCTGTGGTGTGGGTGGCATCTGTGCCGTGGGTGGCATCGGTGGCATCAGTGGCACCGGTGGCATCCAATGTACCTGTGCCTGGACTTGGAGGGCTGCCTGTGCTGCTGGACCTCCTGGTAACCATAGCCTTTGTAGGGGAGGGCCTATGGAAAGCCTTGGAAGGTCAGTGACATCACCTGGGGTGGAGGAGCAGACCTGGACTGGGTGGGAGCAGGTTCATCTTGGTCTGTAGGGTTGTGAAGATCGGTGATCCTGTCCTTCACCACCTGGTACTGGCATTCTGACATGTTCATGAGGGTCTGGTTGACATAGGTGAGGAAGGGCTTGTGGTTGAAGGATGCAGCGTTGGTGTGTACCAGCTGAGAAAGGAGATCTACGCTGCTCCTGATGGTGTCTCTTATCTCCAGCAGGACAGTGTGGCTCTGCCCCTCCGGTCTGCCTCTCTGTTGAGGTGGAGCTGGGGGTGGATGCGGGTTGGGCTCTGGTGTAAGTGCCATCTCCTTTCTCCCACGGCATCAGGGGGTCCTCCACGCACTCCGCCAGGGGTAGTACAGCTGTCAGGGGTGTCTCCGTCATGGCATGCTCCACAGATACCTGCCTGGACACAGGAGCTGACTCTTGGCCAGAAGAGGACTGGCTCTCAGCAGGCTGCCTGAGAGAGAGGGTTGTGAGAGGGGCTGCTCCTTGGTGGCGGATCTCACCCTCCAAGAAGCTGCACTTGGCCATCACGTAGGTCTCCCGGTCCGTCAGCTTGACTGCGTCCTGGCCAGATTTCTTGAGGTGCAGCTTCCCATACCAGGTGTGCATGTGCTTCCACCAGCCGAGGAGCACCTCCGAAGTGTAGCCCAGGCTCTCCGCCTTCTCTCTCCAAGCAGCCTGCTTCTTCTTGGTTTCTCAATAGAGCCTGTGTCCCTTCTGCCAAAGATATTCATTCTCCTTTAGCCACTCCAGCACCTCCTCCTCATGTTCCTCTTCGATTGTGTATTGCCTCCTCTCCCGTTCATGTGTCTGCCTCTTCCTCCCTTTGGCAGCACCATATGGGCCCTCATCAGAAGGACTTCAAGGTTGTAGGGGCTGCTCCACCACACCACCACCACCAGCAGCAGCAGCAACAACAGTAGCAGCAAAAGCAGGACCAGCAGGACCAGCAGCACCAACAAGAGCAGGAGCAGGAGCAGGAGCACTGGCAGCACCAGCAGGACCAGGAAAACGAGCAGGACCAGGAGGACCAGGAGCAGCATCAGCAGAGTAAGCACCAGCAGGACCAGCAGGACCAGGAGCAGTGCCAGCAGAGTAAGCACCAGCAGAAGCAGCAGCACCAGGAGCAGTGCCAGCAGAGTAAGCACCAGCAGAAGCACCAGCACCAGAAGCAGCAGTATCAGAAGCACCACCACCAGAATCAGCATCAGCAGAGTAAGCACCAGCAGAAGCACCACCACCAGAAACAGCATCAGCAGAAGCACCAGCACCAGAAGAGCGATCGTGGGCAGCAGAAGCCCCAGCAGAAGCAGAGTCAGGGCCAGGGTGTGAGAGGGTGGCCCTGTCCCTTATGCCAGGGCTGGCAGCAGATGGCAGAGGCTTCAGTTTCTTCCCCATGGTTGTTGGGTTGTTGGCTTGCTGGCTGGCTGGCAAGCTGTGTCTGGAAGCAGGTCTTTCCTCTGAATGGTGACCTGCTTGCGAGCTGCTTCCCTTTAAATCCACAGGGCTGACGCAATGCATCCCGACCCCATGCACAGTGAACGCTAGGCATCCGCTGGGCATCCGCTAGGCTTCCACTAGGCTTCCACTCTGCATCCGCTTATCCCTCGGCATCCACTCTGCATCCGCTCTTTTTGTTCCGCGTCCACTTTGTGTGCTCCACCGGGAGCCTTGCAGATGTGCCATCCGCTTCCATCTGCTTCCATCCTCTAGGCTTCCGTGGAGCATCCGCTTTCCATCCGCCCTACATCCTCCCCCCTTCCGTTCCTTTCCGGTTATGCAAATTCGGGGAACTTTTGAGAGCCGATAACAACGGATGGAACATTTTGCTCATCCGCTGTGTCCTTCTTACAAACGTTTTGCATCCGTCGGCCAGTGTGACAGGGCCTTAAATTGACTGAGACTCAAGTATTTTGACTTAAGCCCATGTCACACTGAACCAACGGATGCAAAGAGGATGTAAAATGGACAAAAAAGCTTGCCCTCCATTGGAAAACGCGATACATCTGTTGTGTACTCACTGCATACATCTTTCATACGCTCTATCCGTAAAACATCCATCTACTGCTATTTCATCCACTCAAAAAGTTTTGAGCTGCAGATGATCTTTCCGCCACGTACGATCTACATCCACAACACATACAGGAAACAAACGTTCTACGTCTATTGTCATCAGTTACACATCCGATGTATCCTCTTGCCATCCTCTCGACATCCTCGCAACTCACATCCACTCCAGTGGAAAGCGGAAAGAGGGAGAAAGCGAAAGTATGCGGAACGTCCACACAGCGTTAGTAGCACGGACATCGAAAGGATGAAAGCGGATGCATCTCATATATAAAGCACTAAAACGGACAAAACATTTGTATATGGGACACATCTTGGATATTTACGATGTCTGGAGGATGTCTAGAGTATGTGGAAGGATACCTAGTGGAAAACCGACATTTCCTATAAAAAGGGGGAGGAAATCACCAGGATCTCACTATCAGTCCAGCAGCTGTGGTGTGCAGACCTCTTCAGCCTTGCACTTGCTCTTCTACATCACCCATTGATCTCCACCATGGATCATCGCACACTCCTTTTGGTAGCCGCCATCATTCAACACCAGAACCAAGCCCTCTTCAGACTGTTTCACCTTTTCTACGCAAGGGGAAGAAGGAGACGTCCAAGAGCTTTCTGGGTCCGAAGATGGATTGGGAGAAGAGTGGAGTTTGGACTGTATGACAAGCTGATGGTGGAGCTGAGGAATGAAGACTCTCGTGCATTCCAGCACTTCATGAGGATGTCACCAGCCATGTTTGATGAAATTGTAGAGCATCTGAGACCCAGGTTGACCAAGGCAAACACCAACTTCCATCCCAACCTGGACCCTGGAATGAAGATGGCACTAACTCTGCACCATCTGGCCTCTGGAACCATGTATAGAAACATGCAGTATGTGTGGAGGTTGCCACACAACACCATCAGCATTGTGGTCAGAGAAGTGGTGCAGGCCATCATCGAAGAATACGTGGAGGAGCTCCTCCAATGTCCCACCACTGAAGAAGGCTGGAGGAAAGTTGGAGAGCAGTGGTATCAGAGGTTTCCCCACACCATTGGAACCATAGATGGGAAGCAAGTGGCTTGCAAATCTACAGCCAACTCAGGGTCCACTTATTTCAACTACAAGGGCTTCTACAGCATCATCCTCTTCACCATGGTTGATGCTGACTACAAGTTCATGTACATTGATGCTTCAGGCAAGGAGTCATCTTCAGATGCCCAGATATACAACGCCAGTGACCTCAAGGATGAGCTGGAATGCAACCTCATCATGGGTTTTCCAAATCCAGACCCCCTACCCAACGACACACAAGATGTGCCCTACTTCACCATGCGTTATGATGCCTTCTTGCTTAGAACCTACCTCATGAAGCCCTACACCTCCAGATGCCTCACCCGTGAAGAGAGGATGGAACAACTACAGGCTGTCCAGGGCAAGACGGGTGGTGGAGAACGCCTTTGGCATCCTGGCCAACAGGTTCCAGGTACTTCTCACCACCATGCAGCATTGCCTACAGACTGTGAGGAGCATCGTGGAAGCTTGCTGCATCCTGAACAATCTCATGCGCACCCACTACCCAGTGTTACAGAACAGGCTTGTGGACCATCAACAAGGCAATGGGGACATGGAGCCTGGTGAATGGAAGCAAGGACTAAACCTGATAGATACTGTGGATGTGCAAAGCCCCAACAGAGCTTCACATGGAGAGAAACAGCAGCGCAACCTCCTGAAACACTGGTGCAACTCCCCAGCTGGAGCAGTGGAGTGGCAAGACAGGATGGTAGATGCTTAATGGATGCTTCCTTCAGCCTGTCTCACCACACTGATGAGATTGTGCTATGTATGTTGAGTGGCCTTACAATGAATAGGGCATTAATAAAGAGTTTTGTTTATGTTGAAATGTGTTGATCAATGATTAAATTGTTATTGATAATAAAGGGCCATATGTGTGGCAGCTGGGAGGGTGGACCATACAGGACCCACTATGCTTGCACTGGAGGTTTATCTATTCCACAACTATCCTTACCTATCCCACAACTATCCTTATCCCACAGCTATCCCTACCCATCCCACAGCTATCATTACCCATCCCACAGCTATCCATCCCACAGCTATCCTTACCCATCCCACAGCTATCCATCCCACAGCTATCCTTACCCATCCCACAAGCATGCAAAGGCTTAACCCTTTTTTCAAAGTTTTCCCCAACATTTGATTAAGTAAAAAAAAATGAACCAAGTGTGTGAAGCAAAGATAACCTTTATTAATAACAAACTATATGACTTTATTAAAAAGCAAAATGTCCCAAGTAAAGTGTCTTTCAGAAAAGATAAGGTGAACAGGTAACAACTCAGTCTCTGGCACTTTTCTCAGAGGCATGCCCATGATCTCAGATGTAAAGGGGCCAGGGACTGTGGAGGTGGCTGTTGCTGGAGTGCTGGTCTGCGGCGCCATTAGGGTGCCTGGCCCTGAGAGTACAACAGGAGATGGTGTGTGCAGGAAGCTCTCAGAGAGCTGACTCAGTCCCATGAGTTTGAGAGGCACTTCTTCAAGTACCTGGGATGTGAGGGCCAAGACTGATGACAGATGTTCTGAGAAAGGGCTTGGCTGTGGGGTGGAGGAAGGAGTGTAGTGGAGCTGTTTGGTCTGCAGCTGGGTCAGGTGAGGTGTCTGTGGCGTCTGTGGCATCCGAGGAACTTGGGTGTGGACTGGGAAGGGCTGCCTCTGCTGTGGGAAGTCCTGGTAGTGGTAGGCTTTGTAGGTGAGGGGTTGTTGAAATTCGTGGAAGGGCTGTGATGTTGCCTGGGGTGGAGGAGTAGACCTGGAGTGGGTAGGAGCAGGTTCAGCTGGGCCTGGAGGATGGTGCAGAAGAGCTGTGATCCTCTCCTTCATCACCTGGTACTGGGCCTCGGGCATGTCCATGAGGGTCTGGCTCACGTACGTGATGAAGGGCTTGCAGTTGGAGGATGGTATGTCAAAGTGGACCCCCTGGGAGAGGAGATCTGTGATGGCTTTTATTGTGTCCCTGATCTCCAAGAGGACAGTGTGGCTCTGTCCCTCCGGTCTGCCTCTCTGCCTGATTTCTTTGGAGGTGGAGCTGGGTGTGGGTGTGGGTTGGTTTCTGGTGGCTGCTTCTTGCTCCATCTGAGACAGGGGATCCCCCACATCCTCTGGCACGGGAAGTGCAGCTGTCAGGGAGATCTCTGTTGTGGGGCCCTTCAAAGACACCTGCCTGGACACTGTAGCTGTCTCCTGGCTGGAAGAGAAGTGGCTCTCTGTGGGCTGTCTGAGGGAGAGGGTTGACAGAGGGGCTGCTCCTCAGTAGTGGATCTCACCCTCCAAGAAGCTGCACCTGGCCATGACATAGGTCTCCCGGTCAGTGAGCTTGACAGCGGCCTGCCCAGATCTCTTCAGGTCTAGCTTTCCATACCAGGTGTGCATATGCTTCCACCACCCCAGGAGGACATCTGAATTGTAGCCAAGGCTCTCCACCTTCTCTCTCCATGCTCCTGCTTCTGCTTGGTGCTGCAATAGAGCCTGTGGCCCTTCCTCCACAGGTACTCATTCTCCCTCAGCCATTCCAGCACCTCCTCCTCATGGTCTTCGGAAATGGAGTACTGTTTCTTTCACCCTTCTCCTTGCCTTGCCTCTTCCTCCCTCTGGCCGGGGCTTCAGGGCCTTCAGCAGCAGGGCTTTGAGGTCTTTGGGGCTGGTCCACCACAGCAGCAGCAGCAGGAGAAGCACCAGCAGTAGCAGCAATAGAAGCACCAGCAGCACCAGTAGCACCAGCAGCACCAGTACCACCAGCAGCTTCAGGGTCAGTGCCGGGAGGTGAGATGATGGTTCTGTCCTTCTTGCCAGCACTAGCAGGAGTAGGCACAGGCTTCCTCTTATTCCCCATGGTGTTCCCTCAACATGTCTCTGGCAGCATGTCTTTCCTCTGAATGGTGACCTGCTTGCGAGATGCATCCTTTTATAACCATGGAGCTTATGCAATTCATCCTCCCTGCATGCGCAGTAAATGCTTTGTATCAACTACGCATCCGCTATGCATCCTATCGGCGTCCGTGATGCATCCACGTCATCCACTACGCATCCCCTCCTTCCGCTACGCATCACTTCACTATTCTCCCCCGGAAGCCCTGCGGATGTGTCATCCGCTTTCATCCGCTTTCATCCATTAGGCTTCCTAAGAACATCCGCTTTACATCCCCACTATATCCTCCCCACATCCGTTCCTTTCCGTTGTTGTCCGCCCTGTTTATGCAAATTTGGGGCACTTTTGAGAGCAGATAACAACGGATGGAAAATTTGCTCATCCTCTGTGTCCTTTTTACATACTTTTTGCATCCGTCGGCCAGTGTGACCTAGTCTTTAAATGAGATATGAAACTGAATGAGAAATTTCCTTAAAGTATTCTTCAATGCAGCAAAAATGAGCCTGGGTGATTTTATTAAACTTCTAAAAATACTCTGTTTTTGCTAAAGACAAAAAATTTCTATCAGGCAACAAAGAAAAAGAAGAAGAAAGAAAGAAAGAAAGAAAGAAAGAAAGAAAGAAAGAAAGAAAGAAAGAAAGAAAGAAAGAAAGAAAGAAAGAAAGAAAGAACCCCATTATTGTTAGAGAAGGAAACTTTATGAATATTCTTCTTTTTTTAAATCTACAAGAGACAAGCAGTATCATTTTAACCCCCAAAGAAGAACAACATAATTTTGCATTTAAATCTGGAAGCTCCTCACTTTGCTCTTTCTCTGTAAAAGTCCCCCCCCCCCCTTTTCCCATTGATTATCTATCTATTTCCTACAATGGAAAAACCTTATACGGTTACAAATATGTAGACTAGTGCAGCATGCTCAAAATGGTTCTGTGTCAGAAAATGCAATTGGTAAAAAATGTAACAGCCCAGCAGTTAACTGAGATAAACAGTTTAATAGTGTAACACTAGTGCATGGGGTAATTCTTCTGGTTAGCAATAGATCTGGGGTTCAACTCAATGTGCTTGTTTTATCCTATAAGGTCCTACAAAGTTGCCATCTATTTAAATTGCTCGTACAGATTTAGCCCATTCATCCCTCTTCATCTATTGAGCATAAGTAATATGACATTGATGGAGAAATATAGACAGAAAGGATCAAAGCACTTTTAAAATTCAGAAAATGAAAACATTCATAAGCAAGGCAGGCAGATGCTCCCTGATGCACTAAATTATAAGAGAAGGAGGTACAGCATATTCAGACTTCCAAGATTCTGTAATAATATAATAATACATGATAATAATAAAATGTAAAAGTAGTTTCAAACTTCTTATCTAGTCTGACTGACTTTGAGCCTAAGGTAGGACTAGAATCCACAGATTTATGGTTTCTAGCCTTGTACCTTAACCACTAGAACAAACTGGCTTTCTAATGGGTCTGATATTGCCGACTATGATGAGAAGAAGATGGAAACTGGATGCACTCTTTCATGGGTGGGGTGCATTATGCATTATGTTGCTCCCTAGGTCCTGAGGGCTCCCAAACCTTCATAAGATTATAAAGGTTGTGTTGTTCCAGTGACTATTTAGCTCTTTCATTTTGATTTGATATATTTTTTTGCAAATGTATCTATTTACATATTTGCTAATGGTCTCTTTGTGGTATTTCTGGGCTAATTTTATTATTGGAGGTAGTGGTGGAACAATGTTAAGGCCCTGTCACACTGCCCAATGGATGCAAAACGTTTGTAAAAAGGACACAGCGGATGAGAAAAATGTTCCATCCGTTGTTATCCGCTCCCAAAAGGGGCAAAAATTTGCATAACCAGAATGGATAACACAGAAAGGAACGGACGGGGGGAGGATGTAGGGCGGATGGAAAGCGGATGCTCCACGGAAGCCTAGCGGATGGAAGTGGATGGGAGCAGATGGCACATCTGCAAGGCTTCTGGGGGACCACAGCAAAACAGACACGGAACGGAAAGAGCAGATGCAGAGTGGATGCAGAGTGGATGCCGAGCGGATGAAGAGGATGCACAGTAGAAGCCTAGCGGAAGCCTAGCGTTCACTGGGCATGTGGGGAGGATTCATTGCGTCAGCCCCGCAGATATAAAGGGAAACAGCTCCCAAGCAGGTCACCATTCAGAGGAAAGACCTGCTTCCAGACACATCGAGTGCCTTGCCAGCCTGCCCTGCATGATTGCCTGCCAGCCTTGCTGCCAGCCTTGCTGCCTGCCATCCTGCCATCCTCCCAGCCATCCTCCCTGCCAGCCTGCCTGCCATCCTCCCTGGAAGCCTGCCTGCCAGCCTTGCTGCCTGCCAGCCTGCCTGCCAGTCTGCCTGCAAGCCTTGGTGCCTGCAAGCCTTGGTGCCTGCCTGCCTGCCAGCCTTGCTGCCAGCCTTGCTGCCAACCTGCCTGCCAGCCTGCCTGCCAGCCTTGCTGCCTGCTTTCTTGCCAGCCTTCCTGTCAGCCTGCCTGCCTGCCTGCCTGCCTGCCAGCCTTGCTGCCAGCCAGCAACCCCACAACCATGGGGAAGAACAGAAAGCCTCAGCCATTTGCTGACAGCCCTGGCAAGAGGGACAGGGCCACCCTCCCACCCCCTGGCCCTCACTCTGCTTCTACTGGGGCTTCTGTAGCACGGACTCGCTCTTCTGCGGCTGGGGCTTCTGCTGCTTCTGCTTCTGGAGGAGCTGGTGATGCTGCTTATGGCGGTGGTGCTTCTGCTCATGCTTACTCTGCTGATGCTGCTTCTGGCAGTGGTGCTTCTGCTAATGCTGCTTCTGGAGGAGCTGCTGATGCTGCTTTTGGCGGTGGTGCTTCTGCTCGTGCTTACTCTGCTGATGCTGCTTCTCAACCTGCAGGTCCTGCTCATGCTCCTGGTCTTGCTGGTCCTGCAGGTCCTGCTCCTGCTCGTGCTCCTGCTCGTGCTCCTGGTCCTGCTCGTGCTCCTGGTCCTGTTCGTGCTCCTGGTCCTGCTGGTCCTGCTGGTGCTGCTGGTGCTTACTCTGCTGATGATGATCCTGGTCCTGCTGGTGCTGCTGGCGCTGCTGCTGCTGCTGATGATGATGATCCTGCTGGTGCTGCTGTTGGTGGTGGTGTGGAGGAGCAGCCCCTACAACCTGGAAGCCCCTATGATGAGGGCCCATCTGGTCCTGCCAAAGGGAGGAAGAGGCATATGCGAGAACGGGAGAGGAGGGGCTGCTCCTCCATTGAGGAGGAACATGAGGATGAGGTGCAGGAGTGACTGAGAGAGAATGAGTATCTATGGTGGAAGGGACACAGGCTCTACAGGGACACCAAAAGGAAGAAGGCAGAGAGACTGGGCTACACATCAGAGGTGCTCCTCGGCTGGTGGAAACATATGCACACGTGGTACGGGAAGCTGCACCTCAAGAAATCTGGCCAGGCCACGGTCAACCTGACAGACAGAGAGACCTACGTCATGGCCAGGTGCAGCTTCCTGGAGGGTGAGATCCGCCACCGAGGAGCAGCCCCTCTCACAA
The DNA here is from genome assembly GCA_015471245.1 of Laticauda colubrina. Classification (NCBI taxonomy): domain Eukaryota; kingdom Metazoa; phylum Chordata; class Lepidosauria; order Squamata; family Elapidae; genus Laticauda; species Laticauda colubrina. Next base: position 103,636,965 of record BLBF01000003.1, on the reverse strand, counting down.
CCCTCTCTCTCCGGCAGCCTGCTGAGAGCCAGTCCTCTTCCAGCCGAGAGTCAGCTCCAATCTCCAGGCAGGTTTCTGTGGAGCGTCCCCCGACAGAGAACCCGTGGACAGCTTTTTTAACTGTGGCAGAGCACATGGAGGACTCCCTTGCGCAGTGGGAGAAAGTAGACGGCACTTCCACCACAGTCCTACCCGCATCCACCCACAGCTCCACCTCCACAGAAAGGAAGAGAGCCAGACCAGAGGGGCAGAGTCACACTGTCCTGCTGGAGATCAGGGACACCATCCGTAGCAGCATAGATCTCCTCTCTCAGCTGGTCCACACCAACTCCTCATCCTACAACTGCAAGCTCTTCCTCACCTATGTCAACCAGACCCTCAAGAACATGGAGGAACCCCAGTACCAGGTGGTGAAGGACCGGATCACCGAGCTGCTTCACAACCCTCCAGACCCAAAGGCACCTGCTCCCACCCAGTCCAGGTCTGCTCCTCCACCCCAGGTGATGTCCCTCCCATTCCAAGGCTTTCCACAGGCCCTCACCTACCAGGGCTACGGCTACCAGGAGGTCCAGCAGCACAGGCAGCAGCCATTCCCAGTCCAGGTACAGGCTCATCGGACGCCAGCGTTGCCACCGGTTCCACTGATGCCACCGATGCCACCCATGACACTGATGCCACTGACACCACCGATGGCACCCACATCACTGATCCCACCCACGCCAGTCCTCACACAGCTGCAGACCAGACAACCCCACTACTCTGCTCCTTCCTCCACCCCACAGCCAAGCCCGGCCTCAGAACATCTGTCGTCAGTAGTGGGGCTGACACCCCATGGCTTTGAGGAAGGAGCTCTCAACATCATGGGGCTCAGCCAGCTGTCTGAGAGCTTCCAGACATGTCGACTGACTTGCCTGTCCTTCCTGCATGTCTGCTTGCAAGCCGTGCTGCCAGCCTTGCTGTCAGCCTTCCTGCCAGCCTTGCTGCCAGCTTGCCTGCCAGCCTTGCTGCCTGCCTTCCTGCCAGCCTTGGTTCATGTCTGCTTGCCAGCCTTGGTGCCTTCCTGCCTGCCAGCCTGCCTGCCAGCCTGCCTGCCAGCCTTTGTGCCTGCCTCCCTGTCATCCTTCCTGCCAGCCTTGGTGCCAGCCTCCTGCCAGCCTTCCGGCCAGCCTTGGTTCCTGCCAGGCTCCCTGCCAGCCAGCAACCCCACAACCATGCGGAAGCACAGCAAGGCTCAGCCATCTGCTGCCAGCCCTTGCAAGAGGGACAGGGCTACCATCCCGCCCCCTGGCCCTCACTCTGGTTCTGCTGGGGCTTCTGCAGCACGGGCTCGCTCTTCTGGGGCTGGGATTCTGCTGCTTCTGCTTCTGGAGGACCTGATGACAAGCACTCCAGCACCAGCCACCTCCACAGCACCTGGACCCTTCACCCCTGAGACTGAGCAACCAAGAGGAGTGCCAGAGACTCATTTTTGTTTTATAGCTTCTTGTTAATAAAGTCTATTTTTGATTCATACACTTGCTTCATTTCTTTTTTTTAATAAAGTCTTGGTGGAAACTTTTAGAAATGGTTTAAGCCTTTGCATGCTTGTGGGATGGGTAAGGATAGCAGTGGGATGGGTAATATCTGTGGGATAGATAAACCTCCACCCTCCCAGGTGCCACACCTTTGGCCCTTTATTATCAATAACAATGTAATCATTAATCCACACATTTGAACATAAACACAACTCTTTATTAAATGCCCTGTTCATTGTCGACCCACCCAACATACATGGCCCAATCTCATCCGTGTGATGAGACAGGCTGAAGGAAGCATCCATTAATCATCTATCATCCTGTCTTGCCACTCCACTGCTCCAGCTGGGGAGTTGCACCAGTGTTTCAGGAGGTTGCGCTGCTTCTTCCCTTCACGTAAGGCTCTGTTGGGGCCTTGCACATCCTGAGTGTCTATCAGGTTTCGCCCTTGCCTCCATTCCCCAGGCTCCATGTCCCCATTGCCTTGTTGGAGGTCCACGAGCCTGTTCTGCAAAACTGGGTAGCAGGTGCGCATGAGACTGTGCAGGATGCAGCAAGCTTCCATGATCCTCCTCACGGTCTCTGGGCGATGCTGCATGGTGGTGAGAAGTACCTGGAACCTGGAACCTGTTGGCCAGGATGCCAAAGGCGTTCTCCACCACACGCCTTGCCCTGGACAGCCTGTCGTTGAAGATCCTCTCTTTACGGGTGAGGAGTCTGGAAGTGTAGGGCTTCATGAGGTAGGTTGTGAGGGAGAAGGCGTCATCCCCCACGATGAAGTAGGGCACATCTTGTGTGTCGTTGGGCAGGGATTCTGGTTCTGGGAAGCCCATGATGAGGTTGTGTTCCAGCTCCTCCTTGAGGTCATTGGCGTTGTATACCTGGGCATCTGAAGATGACCCCTTGCCTGAACCATCGATGTACATGAACTTGTAGTCAGCATCGACCATGGTGAAGAGGATGATGCTGAAGAAGCCCTTGTAATTGAAATAAGTGGACCCCGACTTGGCTGGAGCTTTGCAGGCCACATGCTTGCCATCTATGGCTCCAACTGTGTGGGGGAAGTTCTACTTCTGATCCCACTGCTCTGCAACTTTCTTCCAGGCTTCATCAGTGGAGGGGCACTGGAGGAGCTCCTCCTTGTATTCTTCGATGATGGCCTGCACCACTTCTCTGACCACAATGCTGATGGTGTTGTGTGGCACCCTCCAGCCGTACTGCATGCTCCTGTAGGTGGTCCCTAAGGTTAGGTGGCGCAGAGTGAGTGCCACCTTGAGCCCAGGTTACAGGCTGGGCTGGAAGTTGGTGTTTGCCTTGGTCAACCTGGGTGTCAGGCAGTGCACAACTTTGTCAAACATGGCTGGAGGCATCCTCATGAAGTTCTGGAATGCCCAAGTGTCTTCGTTCCTGAGCTCCACCATCAGCTTGTTGTACAGTCCATCCTCTGCTCTTCTGGTGAACCATCTTCATACCCAGACGCTTCTTGGTCACCCCTTTTTCTTCCCGTAGTAGAGTTCACAGAGCCTGTAGATGGCTTCGCACTGTTGCAGAAGGATGGTGGCTGCCAGAAGGACTGTGTTACGATCCACGGTGGACATGATTGGATGCTGTGGAAGAGGAAGAGGCAGATGAAGGCTGCAGATGTCTGCAGCAGGGCTGCTGGTCTGAAAGTGAGATCCAGATGTGTTGCTCCCCCTTTTTATAGGCAGTCCCTTTGCTTCGTCTAGGCATCCTCTAGGCATCCTCTAGACATCCTTAATATCCAAGATAGGTCCCCTCTGCGGACGTTTTTTCCGTTTTACATGCTTTGTTTCCCTGCTGCATCTGCTAGGCATCCGTTCTGCATCTGTTCTGCGTCCGTTCCGCTTCCTCCCTGCGTCCGAGCGGATGCGAGTTGCGCGGATGCGCAGCGGATGCGTAGCGGATATGTAGTGGATGCAGAACGGACAAATTGGATACATTTTCCGCACAAAAGTTTTGAGCAGCTCAAAACTTTCTGAGTGGAGGAAACGTCAATAAACGGATGCTGGACGGATAGAGAGGAAGCAAAACGGAGGCAGTGAGTACATCGCGTTAACCAATGGATGGCAAGCTTTTTTGTCCATTTTACATCCTCTTTGCATCCGTTGGTGCAGTGTGACAGGGGCTTTAGCAACTGTACTTGCTATATACTTGCTATATACCAGCAAGAATGCCCTGATTTCATCTTTGAGAATTTCATCTAAATTATTCTCTCTATTTGAAATCAATTTTGAAATCTAATTGTCTTTCATCAACTTGAAAAAAATTGGCAGAAAACTATGTCACCGAATACAAAACTGATGTTTAGAATTGAATAGTTAGCTTAAATGGATACACGCAGGCAGAAAAATAATGATAGCATCAAACTGAACTCTTTTTGACTTTCCTTGAAATTTCTCAAGTTCTTTTGCAAGACCAGCTTTTTCTGAAAGCTTTTGCAAGCTGCTTGCAGGTAAATGATAAGATCTCACTGCAGCCCTGACCTGTCATAGCCATCCTTTCCTTTGAAGTAGAAGAACCATTTCACACAAATTCACTTTCTTTAAAATGGATGCTGGCATTCCCAACTTTGGCCTTAAGATCAAAGAAAAATAAACTGCAGCATTCAAGGCTATAAAAGGATTAATTGAATCAAAATTAAAACAGACTTGCTGAAATACCTGTAATGCAACACAGAATAAATACGAGACATAAAATATAGTCTTAAAATAAAACCTCTGATTAATACAGTATAGGTAATAGTTTAACTTTCATGTGTTTGCCTAAAATAATAGCAGATAAATAATACAAAGCTAAAATAATATAAGGCTAATTATAAAATTGCTACATGTCATTAAGACGATTTTTATCAATAGTAAATTTATAAGGCAACAGAATTAGGGGTAAATTGCTGATCCATGAGACTTTAAAAATCAGAAAAGTAATTGAGAAAATATTTGAATGTGCAAAGATGAATAGGTTAAGAAAAAGAAGAAATGGAATATTGCATGCTATGGGATTTATTTTATCAATTGTTAAAACAAAATAAAATGGATTAGATGAATATATAGAGAAACAAGTTAAAATTATAAAATAATAATAATATATATATCAAATAAAAGCTCTAAGAAAATGTGATCATTGTTATATTGGTAAGAAAAGTATTAATTATAATTATAACCACAAGGTATATGTACCCAGTCCACATATGGTTTGAAATGAATGATGGGATTATTGTAAAGAAATAAAAAAAAACTTTAAAAAAAGACTTTAAAATTTAATCTGCCTTAAAGATATGCTGAGAGCATGATTTGGATGGATAAGTTTATGTTTTCCTAAAAATATATATTTAAAAAATGACAGGATATGCCACTTTGATCTGGTGGTAAAACTACGAGGCTGGAAAGCAGGAGACTGGACTTATAGTCCTAATTTAACTATGAAAACATGTTGGGTGACTTTGGTTGAGTGACTCTATTTATTTTATTTATTTATTTTATTTGTCAATCGCTTACATGATAATAGGTATAAGTATAAACATAGTTAGGAATACATGAATTGGATACATGTAAAAAAATTAAAAAGAAACAATAGGACAGGGATGGTGGGCACTTTGGCGTGCTTATGCACACCCCCTACAGGCCTCTTAGGAAAGGGGTGAGGTCAATAGTAGACAGTCTAAGTTTAAAGTTTTTGGGGTTTGGGGAAGAAAGTCAGAGTCAGGTAGAGTATTCCAGACACTGACCACTCTGTTGCTGAAGTCGTATTTCCTGCAATCAAGTTTGGTGCTGTTAACCTTCAGTTTGTATCTATTGTGTGCTCTTGTATTGTTATGGTTGAAGCTGAAGTATTCATTGACAGGTAGAACATTGCAGTGTATGATTTTAAGCCCATGTCACACTGCACCAACAGATGCAAAGAGGATGTAAAATGGACAAAAAAGCTTGCCATCCGTTAACGTGATGTATTCACTGCCTCCATTTTGCTTCCTCTCTATCCGTCCAGCATCCATTAATTGACGTTTCATCCGCTCAAAAAGTTTTGAGCTGCCCAAAACTTTTGCGTGGAAAATGTATCCAATTCGTCCGTTCTGCATCTGCTACGCATCCACTACGCATCCGCTACGCATCCGCTACGCATCCGTTATGCATCCGTTATGCATCCGCTATATCCGCTAGGCATCCGCTACGCATCCGCACCACTCGCATCCACTCGGACGCAGGGAGGAAGCGGGACAGATGCAGAACGGATGCAGAACGGATGCAGAATGGATGCAGCACAGAAACAAAACGTTTAAAATGGAAAAAACGTTTGCAGAGGGGACCTATCTCGGATATTAAGGATGTCTAGAGGATGCCTAGAGGATGCCTAGAGGATGCCTAGAGAATGCCTAGAGGATGCCTAGAGGATGCCTAGAGGATGCAAAGGGACACCTATACTGCCTATAAAAAGGAGGAGCAACTCACCTGCATCTCACTTTCAGACCAGCAGCCTAACTGTGCAGACCTCTGCAGCCTTCATCTGACTCTTGCTCTTCCACAGCATCCACAGTCATGTCCACCGTGGATCATAACACAGTCCTTTTGGCAGCCACCATCCTTCTGCAACAGTGTGAAGCTATCTACAGGCTCTGTGAACTCTACTACGGGAAAAAAAGGAGGTGGCCAAGAAGCGTCTGGGTCCGAAGATGGATCAGGAGAAGAGCAGAGTACGTACTGTACAACAAGCTGATGGTGGAGCTCAGGAACGAAGACACTCGGGCATTCCAGAACTTCATGAGGATGCCTCCAGCCATGTTTGACGAAGTTGTGCAGCGGCTGACACCCAGGTTGACCAAGGCAAACACCAACTTCCGGCCCAGCCTGGAACCTGGGCTCAAGGTGGCACTCACTCTGCACCACCTGGCCTCAGGGACCACCTACAGGAGCATGCAGTATGGCTAGAAGGTGCCACACAACACCATCAGCATTGTGGTCAGAGAAGTGGTGCAGGCCATCATTGAAGAATACAAGGAGGAGCTCCTCCAGTGCCCCTCCACTGATGAAGGATGGAAGAAAGTTGCAGAGCAGTGGTATCACAGGTGGAACTTCACACACACCATTGGAGTCATAGATGGGAAGCACGTGGCCTGCAAAGCACCACCCAAGTTGGGCTCCACTTATTTCAACTACAAGGGCTTCTTCAGCATTATCCTCTGCCATGGTCGATGCTGACTACAAGTTCATGTACATCGATGCTTCAGAAAGCGGCTCATGTTCAGATGCCCAGGTATACAATGCCAGTGACCTCAAGGAGGGGCTGGAAGGCAACCTCATCATGGGCTTTCCAGATCCAGACCCCATGCCCAATGACACGCAAGATATGCCCTACTTCATCTTGGGGGATGACGCCTTCTCCCTCAGAACCTACCTCATGAAGCCCTACACTTCAAGACACCTCACCCATGAAGAGAGGATCTTCAACTACAGGCTGTCCAGGGCAAGGCGTGTGGTGGAGAACACCTTTGGCATCCTGGCCAACAGGTTCCAGGTACTTCTCACCACCATGCAGCATCGCCCAGAGACCGTGAGGAGGATCGTGGAAGCTTGCTGCATCCTGCACAATCTCATGCGCACCCGCTACCCAGTCTTGCAGAACAGGCTCGTGGACCTCCAACAAGGCAATGGGGACATGGAGCCTGGGGAATGGAGGCAAGGGCGAAACCTGATAGACACTCAGAATGTGAAAGGCCCCAACAGAGCCTCACATGAAGGGAAGAAGCAGCGCAACCTCCTGAAACACTGGTTCAACTCCCCAGCTGGAGCAGTGGAGTGGCAAAACAGGATGATAGATGATTAATGAGTGCTTCCTTCAGCCTGTCTCATCACACTGATGAGATTGGGCCATGTATGTTGGGTGGGCCTACAATGAAAAGGGCATTTAATAAAGAGTTGTGTTTGTGTTGACATGTGTGGATGATTATTACATTATTATTGATAATAAAGGGCCATAGGTGTGGCACCAGGGAGGGTGGACCATACAGTCCCACTATGCTTGCATTGAAGGCTTATCTATCCCACTGCTATCCTCACCCATCACACAGCTATTACCCATACCAAAGGTATCCCTGCCCATCCCACAGCTATTACCCATCCCAAAGGTATCTCTGCCCATCACACAGCTATCTTAACCCATCCCACAAGCATGCAAAGGCTTAAACCAATTCTAAAAGATTCCACCAAGACTTTATTAAAAAAAAGAAATGAAGCAAGTGTGTGAATCAAAGATAAACTTTATTGAACAACAAGCTGTAAAACAAAAATGACCCAAGTCAAGTGTCCAAATAAACTCTACAGGTAGCTAGCTACCCAGTCTCTGGCACTCTTATTGGTCACTCGGTGGTGTGCCCAGTCTTAGGGGTGAAGGGTCCAGGTGCTGTGGAGGTGGGTGGTGCTGGAGTGCTGGTCTGTATCGTCATTGGTGTGCCTGGCCCCAAGAGGACAACAGGGGATGGTGTGTTGAGGAAGCTCTCAGACAGCTGACTCAGACCCGCGATGCTGAGAGGTCCTTCCTCTATGCCATGGGGTGTCAGCCCCAGTACTGATTAGAGATGTACTGAGGCCAGGCTTGGCTGTGGGGTGGAGGAAGGAGTCGTGTAGTGGGGCTGTCTGGTCTGCAGCTGGGTAAGGACTGGCGTGGGTGGCATCGCTGTCGTCGGTGGCATCATTGTCGTGGGTGGCATCGGTGGCATCAGTGGAACCGGTGGCAACAGTGTCGCCCGATGACTCTGTGCCTGGACTGGGAAGGGCTGCTGCCTGTGCTGCTGGACCTCCTGGTAGCCGTAGCCCTGGTAGGTGAGGGGCTGTGGGAAGCCTTGGTATGGGAGGGACATCACCTGGGGTGGAGGAGCAGACCTGGACTGGGTGGGAGCAGGTTCCTCTGGGTCTGGAGGGTTGTGAAGCAGCTCCGTGATCCGGTCCTTCACCACCTGGTACTGGGGTTCGTCCATGTTCTTGAGGGTCTGGTTGACATAGGTGAGGAAGGGCTTGCAGTTGGAGGATGAGGAGTCAGTGCTGACCAGCTGAGAGAGGAGATCTATACTGGTGTGCATGGTGTTCCTGATTGCCAGCAGGACAGTGTGGCTCTGCCCCTCCTGCTGTCTGGCTCTCTGCCTTTCTGTGGAGGTGGAGCTGGGGGGGTGGATGCGGCTATGACTGTGGTGGACTCAATGTCTCCTCTCTCCCACCACGCCAGGGAGTCCTCCATGTGCTCCACCACAGTTACAACAGCTGTCTGCGGGTTCTCCACCGTGGCACGCTCCACAGAAACCTGCCTGGAGACAGGGACTGACTCTCGGCCGGAAGAAGACTGGGTTTCAGCAGGCTGCCGTAGAGAGAGGGTAGACAGAGGGGCTCCTGGTGCTCCTCGGTGGTGGATCTCACCCTCCAGGAAGCTGTACCTGGCCATGACGTAGGTCTCTCTGTCCGTTAGCTTTACTGTGGCCTGGCCAGATTTCTTCAGGTGCAGCTTCCCGTACCAGGTGTGCATATGTTTCTACCAGCCGAGGAGCACTTCCGAAGTGTAACCCATACTCTCTGCCCTCTCTCTCCAAGCAGCCTGCTTCCTCTTGGTGTCCCTGTACAGCCGGTGTCCCTTTCGCCACAGATAGTCATTCTCTCTCAGCCACTCCAGCACCTCATCCTCGTGTTCCTCCTCAATGAAGTATTGCCTCCTCTCCCATCCCCGCATACGCCTCTTCCTCCCTTTGCCAGGACCTGATGGCCCCTCATCAGAGGGGCTCCCAGGTGGTAGGGGCTGCTCCTCCACAGCACCAGCAGCAGCAGCACCAGCAGGATCATCATCATCATCATCACCAGCAGGATCATAATCAGCATCATCATCATCAGCAGCAGCAGCAGCAGCTGCAGGATCATCATCAGCAGCAGCAGCAGAAGCAGCAGCAGCAGCAGGATCAGTCAGACCAGGATCAGCAGCAGCAGAGTAATCACCAGGAGCCCCAGCAGCACCAGCACCAGCAGCACCAGAAGGACCAGGAGCACAAGCAGGACCAGGAGCATGAGCAGGACGAGCAAGACCAGGAGCACGAGCAGTACCAGCAGTACGAGCAAGTCCAGGAGCACGAGCAGGATGAGCAAGTCCAGGAGTATGAGCAGGACCAGCAGGACCAGCAGCAGCTTCAGCAGAGTAC
>BLBF01000003.1:103566262-103586155 GCA_015471245.1 Laticauda colubrina | reverse complement strand
AGCCTTTAGTGTTGTGGCACAGGGGTCTGGCCTTGTTTCTGAGACTGTCATTTATTGTTCATCCAATCCTAGCTAGTATCTAGGTGCTATCTTATTGTTGATTTGAACAGAGAAAGAGAAGAGAGAAAAAGCTCTGTAAATATTTTTTTTATTCTGATGTCAGGTTTTCTTTGCAGCATAAGATAAGATTTATACTTATCTTTTCATATATAATGGTGAAATATTGCTTTAAAGATACAATTTTACCATTGGGAAAAAAGATTATTAGAAGAAACATAACTGAAGGTTGACTCATGCACAAAGATGACAACATTTGTCACTGGAGCAATTTTAGATTTCTCATGTATGTTCATATGTCACCTTTGATTTTCTTTAGGAGTCAACTCACAAGTTCTGAATCACTAAATTCAATAAAAAAACGCTGCAATATGAAGTTGAAAACAAAGTTTTCAAATGGGATTAAAACCTTTGCTAAATGGAATTTACCGGAGAATACATTATCAAAACTCAGTAACAGCCAGCACAAGGTTATTTAACCTGGGCTCAAAAGCTAAATAAGGTTAGACTTGAACAGAGGCCAAAAAGGAATTTTGAAGCGATAGACTAGAATGCAAAATGTGTTTGCGTACATGATGCGTACATGATGATAATGGCAATCTGATTTTGTTACTGCCACCAAAAAGGGCACACAGTTGTACCCAGGAATGTCAAGCTCATGTACCCAAGCATGTCAATTTAAGGGCATCTTTAAGCCCATGTCACACCGAACGAACGGATGCAAAGAGGATGTAAAACAGACAAAAAAGCTTGGCATCTGTTGGAAAACATGATGTACTCACTGCCTCCGTTTGGCTTCCTCTCTATCTGTCCAGCATCCGTTTACGGACGTTTCATCCGCTCCAAAAGTTTTGGGCTGCCCAAAACTTTTGTGCGGAAAATGTATCTAGTTCGTCCGTTCTGCATCCGCTACGCATCCGCTACGCATCCGCTACGCATCCGCTACGCATCCGCTATATCCGCTAGGCATCCGTTCCACATCCGCGCAACTCGCATCTGCTCAGACGCAGGGAGGAAGCGGAACGGATGTGGAACGGATGCAGAACAGATGCAAAACGGATGCACCACGGAAACAAAGCATTTAAAATGGAAAAAACATTAGCAGAGGGGACCTATCTCGGATATAATGGCTGTTTAGAGGATGCCTAGAGGATGCCTAGAGGATGCAAAGAGGATGTCTAGAGGATGCCTATAAAAAGGGGGAGCAACTCACCTGCATCTCACTTTCAGAACAGCAGCCAAGCTGTGCAGACCTCTGCAGCCTTCATCCGACTCTTATTCTTCCAAAGCATCCAGTCATGTCCACCGTGGATTGTGACAAAATCCTTTCAGCAGCCATCATCCTTCTGCAACAGTGCGAAACCATCTACAGGCTCTGTGAACTCTACTATGGGAAGAAAAGGAGCCACCCAAAAAAAGTCTGGGTCCAAAGATGGTTCGCCAGAAGTGCAGAGGACGGACTGTACAACAAGCTGATGGTAGAGCTCAGAAGCGAAGACACTCGGGCGTTCCAGAACTTCATGAGGATGCCTCCAGCCATGTTTAATGAACTTACGCAGCGGCTGACACCCAGGTTGACCAAGACAAACACCAATTTCCCACTCAGCCTGGAACCTGGGCTCAAGGTGGCACTCACTAGGAGCCACCTGGCCTCAGGGACCACCTACAGGAGCATGCAGTATGGCTGGAAGGTGCCACCCAACACCATCAGCACTGTGATCAGAGAAGTGGTGCAGGCCATCATTGAAGAATACAAGGAGGAGCTCCTCCAGTACCCCTCCACTGAAGAAGAATGGAAGAAAGTTGCAGAGCAGTGGTATCAGAAGTGGAACTTCCCCCACACCGTTGGAGCCATAGATGGCAAGCACGTGGCCTGCAAAGCTCCAGCCAAGTCGGGGTCCACTTATCACAACTACAAGGGCTTCTTCAGCATCATCCTCTTCGCCATGGTCGATGCTGACTACAAGTTCATGTACATCGATGCTTCAGGCAATGGCTCATCTTCAGATGCCCAGGTATACAACACCAGTCACCTCAAGGAGGGGCTGGAAGGCAACCTCATGGTGGGCTTCCCAGATCCAGACCCGCTGCCGAACGACACGCAAGATGTGCCCAACTTCATGGTGGGGGATGACGCCTTCTCCCTCACAACCTACCTCATGAAGCCCTACACATCCAAATACCTCACCCGTGAAGAGAGGATCTTCAACTACAGGGTGTTCAGGGCAAGACGGATGGTGGAGAACGCCTTTGGCATCCTGGCCAACAGGTTCCAAGTACTTCTCATCAACATGCAGCATAGCCCAGAGACCATGAGGAGGATCGTGGAAGCTTGCTGCATCCTGCACAATCTCATGCGCACCCGCTACCCAGCCTTTCAGAACAGGCTTGTGGACCGTCAACAAGGCAATGGGGACATGGAGCCTGGGGAATGGAGGCAAGGGAAAAACCTGATCGACACTCAGGATGTGCAAGGCCCCAACAGAACCTCACCTGAGGTGAAGAAGCAGCGCAACCTCCTGAAACACTGGTGCAACTCCCCAGCTGGAGCAGTGGAGTGGCAAGACAGGATGGTAGATGATTAATGGATGCTTCCTTCAGCCTGTCTCATCACACGGATGAGATTGGGCCATGTATGTTTGGTTGGCCTATAATGAACAGGGTGTTTAATAAAGAGTTGTGTTTATGTTGACATGTTTGGATGATTGATTATATCGTCATTGATAATAAAGGGCCATAGGTGTGGCACCTGGGAGGGTGGACCATACAGTCCCACTATGCTTGCACTGGAGGTTTATCTATCCCACTGCTATCCTAACCCATCCCACAGCTATTACCCATCCCACAGGTATCCTAACCCATCCCAAAGCTATCCTTACCCATCCCACAAGAAAGCAAAGGCTTAAACAATTTCTAAAAGTTTCCACCAAGACTTTATTTAAAAAAAAGAAATGAAACAAGTGTATGAATCATAAATAGACTTTATTAACAACAAGCTATAAGACAAAAATGAGTCTTTGGCACTCCTCTTGGTCACTCAGTCTCAGGGGTGAAGGGTGCAGGTGCTGTGGAGGTGGCTGGTGCTGGAGTGCTTGTCATCAGCTCCTCCAGAAGCAGAAGCAGCAGAAGTGCCAGCCCCAGAAAAGCGAGCCCGTGCTGCAGAAGCCCCAGGAGAACCAGAGTGAGGGCCAGGGGGCGGGATGGTAGCCCTGTCCCTCTTGCCAGGGCTGGTAGCAGATGGCTGAGGCTTGCTGTGCTTCCGCATGGTTGTGGGGTTGCTGGCTGGCAGGGAGGCTGGCAGGAACCAAGGCTGGCAGGGAGGGTGGCAGGGAGGGTGGCAGCAAGGCTTGCAGGCAGACATGCAGGCAGGGCAGGCAAGGCAGCCAATCCGTCCAGCAGCAGGTCTTTCCTCTGAATGGCGACCTGCTTCCGAGCTGCTTCCGTTATATCCACAGGGCTGACGCAATGCATCCCCCCCCGCATGCGCAATTAACCCCAGGCATCCATTAGGCTTCTGCTGTGCATCCGCTTCATCCGCTAGGCTTCCGCTCTGCATCCGCTCTTTCCGTTCCGTGTCCGCTTTGCTGAGATCCCCCAGAAGCCCTGTGGATGTTCCATCCACTCCCATCTGCTTCCATCCGCTAGGCTTCCGTTCCGCATCCGCTTTACATCCGCCCTGCGTCCTCCCCATATCTGTGTTATCCGCTCCGGTTATGCAAATTTTTGCCCCTTTTGAGAGCGGATAACAACGGATGGAACATTTTGCTCGTCCACTGTGTCCTTTTTGCATCCGTTGGCCAGTGTGACATAGGCTATACCTTTTTATACTACTAAAACTCTCATTGCATTCATCTGTTTTTCTGTTTGTGCCCTCAAGTTAGCCCAAATAATACATTATACCACAATTTTTGAAGCAAGGTTCTTAAATCTGCTAACTTAAAGAATGCATTAAAATTAAGTATCAATTAGTCCCATGGAATTGGAATATTCATTGCTTAAACTGTGGCTGCTCCATGGTTCCTATGGGCATGTGATTGTGCTATCCAATGGTCCCTGCCAGCCTCCCACAAACAATGTCAATGAGGAAGTCAACAGAAAGTCTGCAGTCATTCCTGTTCCCACTGCTTTCTTGCTAAAGGCTAGGTCCCACTGGCCGATGGATGCAAAAAGGACACAGCGGACGAGCAAAATTTCAGGGGTGGCTCCATCCGTTGTTGTCCGCTCCAAAAATTGCCCCAAATTTGCATAAACAGAATGGAAAAGAACAGAAAGGAATGGAAGAGGGTAGTATGTATCGAGGATGTAAAGCGGATGTTCGTAGGAAGCCTAGCGGATGGAAGTGGATGGAAGCGGATGACACATCTGAAGGGCTTCCGGGGGAGAATTACGAAGCGGATGCATAGTGGAAGGAGCGGGTGCGTAGCGGATGACGCATCATGGACGCCTATAGGATGCATAGCGGATGCATAGTGGATGCAAAGCGTTCACTGCGCATGCAGGGAGGATGAATTGCGTCAGCTCCATGGATATAAAAGGATGCATCTCGCAAGCAGTCAGCATTCAGACAAAAGATATGCTGAGACAGACATCTTCAAATAACTCCATGGTTTGTCAGTCAGGGAGGAAGAGAAAGCCGGTGCCTACTCCTGCCAGCCCTGGCAAGAAGGACAGAACTATGATCCCACCCCCTGGCGCTGACTCTGAAGCTGCTGGTGCTTCTGATGCTGCTGCTGCTGCTGCTGCTGCTGGTGTTGCTGATGCTAGTGCTTCTCCTGCTGGTGCTGCTGGTGCTTCTCCTGCTGCTGGTGCTGCTGGTGGTGATTCTCCTGCTGGTGCTGCTGATACTGCTGCTGCTTCTCCTGCTGGTGTTGCTGCTGCTGGTGCTGCTGGGAGTGTTTCTCCTGCTGCTGGTGGTGCTGCTGCTACTGGTGCTGCTGTTGTAGTGGACCAGCACCAAGGCCCTCAAAGCTCTACTGCTCAATCCCCTGAAGGCCCTGATGCTCAAGCCCCTGCCAAAGGGAGGAAGAGGCAAGAGAAGGAGAAGGGAGAGAGGAAACAGTACACCCTTTCCAAGGAGCATGAGGAGGAGGTGCTGGAATGGCTGAGGGAGAATGAGTACCTGTGGAGAAAGGGCCACAGACTCTATCGCGACACCAAGAGGAAGCAGGCAGCTTGGAGAGACAAGGCAGAGAGCCTGAGCTACACTTCAGACCTGCTCCTTGGATGGTGGAAGCACATGCACAACTGGTATGGCAAGCTACACCTGAAGAAATTTGGCCAGGCCGCTGTCAAGCTCACTGACTGGGAGATGTACATCATGTCCAAGTGCAGCTTCCTGGAGGGTGAGGTCCGCCACCGAGGAGCAGCCCCTCTGACAACCCTCTCCCTCAGACAGCCCACAGAAAGCCAGTCCTCTTACAGCCAGAAGATAGCTACCGTGTCCAGGCAGGTGTCTTCGGAGTTGTTATTTTATCTTTGCTTAAGACACTTTACTTGGTTCATTTTTCTTTTTTAATAAAGTCATACAGTTTACTTAAGACAGTTATTAATAAAGGTTATCTTTGCTTCACACACCTGGTTCATTTTTTTTTACTTAATAAAGTGTTGGTGAAAACTTTGAAAAAATGGTTAAGCCTATGCATGCTTGTGGGGTGGGTAAAGATAGTTGTTGGATGGGTAAGGATAGCTGTGGGATAGGTAAGGATAGCTGTGGGATAGGTAAGGATAGTTGTGGGGTGGGTGAGGATAGCTGTGGGATAGGTAAGGATAGTTGTGGGATGGGGAAGGACAGTTGTGGGATAGATAAACCTCCAGTGCAGGCATAGTGGGACTGTATGGTCCACCCTCCCAGCTGCCGCACATATGGCCCTTTTTTATCAATAACAATTTATTCATTGATCAACACATTTCAAAATAAACAAAGCTCTTTATTAATGCCCTATTCATTGTAGGACCACTCAACATACAGGGCACAATCTCATCAGTGTTATGAGACAGGCTCAAGGAAGCATCCATTAACCATCTGTCATCCTGTCTTGCCTTCAACTGCTCCAGCTGGGGAGTTGCACCAGTGTTTCAGGAGGTTGCACTGCTTCTTTCCTTCACGTGAAGCTCTGTTGGGGTCAGAAACATCCACAGTGTCTATCAGGTTTAGTCCTTGCCTCCATTCATCAGTCTCCATGTCCCCATTCCCTTGTTGACAGTCCACAAGCCTGTTCTGCAACACTGGGTAGCGGGTGCACATGAGATTGTGCAGGATGCAGCAAGCTTCCATGATGCTCCTCACAGCCTGTGGGCAATGCTGCATGGTGGTGAGAAGTACCTGGAACCTGTTGGCCAGGATGCCAAAGGCGTTCTCCACCACCCATCTTGCCCTGGACAGCCTGTAGTTGAAGATCCTCTCTTCATGAGTGAGGTATCTTGAAGTGTAGGGCTTCATGAGGTAGGTTCTGAGGGAGAAGGCGTCATCACCCACAATGAAGTAGGGCACATCTTGTGTGTCATTGGGTAGGGCTTCTGGATCTGGAAAACCCATGATGAGGTTGCATTCCAGCCCATCCTTGAGGTCACTGGCATTGTATACCTGGCTATCTGAAGCTGACCCATTGCCTGAAGCATCGATGTACATGTACTTGTAGTCAGCATCAACCATGGCAAAGAGGATGAAACCGAAGAAGCCCTTGTAGTTGTAATAAGAGGATCCTGAGTTGGCCGGAGCTTTGCAGGCCACGTGCTTCCCATCTATGGCTCCAACGGTGTGGGGAAAGTTCCACCTCTGATATCACTGTTCTGCAACTTTCCTCCAGCCTTCTTCAATGGTGGGGCACTGGAGGAGCTCCTCCACGTATTCTTCAATGATGGCCTGTACCACTTCTCTGACCACTTTGCTGATGCTGTTGTATGGCACCCTCCAGGCAAACTGCATGTTTCTGTATGTGGTTCCAGAGGCCAGTTGGCGCAGAGTCAGTGCCACCTTCAGTCCAGGGTCCAGGTTGGGATGGAAGTTGGTGCTTGGCTTGGTCAACCTGGGTCTCAGACGCTCTACAATTTCATCAAACATGGCTGGTGGCATCCTCATGAAGTGCTGGAATGCACGAGGGTCTTCATTCCTCAGCTCCACCATCAGCTTGTCATACAGTCCAAACTCCACTCTTCTCCCGATCCATCATCGGACCCACACAGCTCTTGGACGTCTCCTTCTTCCCCTTGCATAGAAAAGGTGAAACAGTCTGAAGAGGGCTTGGTTCTGGTGTTGAATGATGGCAGCTACCAAAAGGAGTGTGCGATGATCCATGGTGGAGATCAATGGATGATGTGGAAGAGCAAGAGCAAGGGTGAAGAGGTCTGTACACCACGGCTGCTGGACTGATACTGAGATCCAGGTGATTTCCTCCCCCTTTTTATAGGAAATATTGGTTTTCTGCTCGGTGTCCTTCCACATAGTCTAGGCATACTCCAGACATCCTAAATATCCGAGATACATCCCATATATAAACGTTTTGTTCATTTTAATGCTTTATATATGAGATGCATCTGCTTACATCCTTCTATTTCCAATCTACGTATGCTGTGTAGATGTTCCGTGTACCTTTCGCTTCCTCCCTCTTTCCATTTTCAGCTGCAGTGGATGTGAGCTGTGAGGATGTCCAGAGGATGCCGAGAGGATATAGCAGACGTTTAACGGATGACAACGGACGTAGAATGTTTGTTGCCCGTATGTGTCGCGGATGTAGATCGTACGTGGCAGAAAGTTCATCTGCTCAAAAAGTTTTGTGCAGCTCAAAACTTCTTGCGCGGATGGAATCACATTGGACGGATGCTCGACGGATAGAGCGTATGAAACACGTATGCAGTGAGTACACAACGGATGCATCACGTTTTCCAACGGATGGCAACCTTTTTTGTCCGTTTTACATACTCTTTGCATCCATTGGTGCAGTGGGACATGGGCTTAACCTGTGGTTATTCTGTTTTTCTGATTACTCCAATTGGACTGTCTAGCACTATGGTAAAAAAAATATGGTCAACCTAAAATTTAATGTTCATTCTGGTCACACCAAGACTGCATTACCTTTCTCTCAAAGGATGACCCAGTAGGTCACAGAGTTGTCTGGTATATTACAAAAGTCTTTTAGGTTAAGAAAGCACTGCTGGATACTATAAATGTTGTATAAGAACACTATTTGATTCCTACTACAAGCTAGCTCTTGGAAACGAATTTTGTAGATACAGTAAAGAGCTTCCTTATTAAAACAGCAGTCCAAGTGCTGAAATAATGGAAGTCTGATTTATAAAGTGAAGAGGGCAGCCTATGACTCTCCATACACTGCTGAATTATAATTCCCACAATTCCTGGAAATTGTCACTACTAGCTAGTGAATCAACATGAACCAATATGGGGAGCCCATAGGTTTTCTGTTAGAAATTGCCTAAATGAGATATCATAGCATACTCAAAGGATCCTGATAGCTTTCTAATGGCTTTTACAGATTAATTTGCTAAAATAGCATGGTTCAATAGAGGGGTTGGCTGATCTTTGGAATGAAGATCTTGGTCGTTAACATAGTAGTCAAGGAACTTTTCTCTCCATTTGGGAACACACATAATTTTAAATAACTGTTTGTAATAGTGATGAATATTCATGATGGGTTTAGCTGAATGTGAGTTATAGCCTATCATTGGGATGCGTTCATGGAAAATACAGTTGTGAAGAAATCTGATTTCATGATCAGTGTTACACTTGCAGAGAATTTTAATGTAGGTGTTTAGCCCAATTTGATGAATCAAATAAAATTATAGACATCCCTGCCAAATTAGAATTAATAACTTTTTAAAAAAACTTTTTTAAAAAAGATAATAAATATCTTTTTTTAAAAAATCTTTTTTAAAAAAGATAATAAATATCTTTTGATTTTTTTTTAATTAAGTGTGGTTTTCTGGCTGTAAAGCCAGCATCCAGCATTTTTGGAATAGAAAACTATATTGTCATAAACCAATTATGTTGTGCCTACTGAATGGTCTGGCCTTGCTCTTTAATGGTAGGACAATCAAAAAAAAAGTGATTGGTGAATTCCTTTGGTTTCTTTTCTCTTTCTACTGGTGGAAAGAAAAATAGTCACCAACTGTTGTGTTTGGTAATAGAGAGGCTGTGTGTGGTCTATCACTGAAAGTTTTTATGAACAGATTGGATATCCGTTTGGGATGGTTATGATAACTTATTCAAGGAGTGGGACTAGAAAACCCTCAAGGTCCCTTCCAACTTTATGATCATATACCAAATGATATAGGAGAAATTATGTGCAATATATACACTTATGGATCCAATTTGACAAACTGTCAACTTTGCCATTCTGATATGTACTTGAGACTAATTACTGTAGGAATTCCATGATATTTCCAATATTAGCTAGATATATTTGGACATTATTGGCTAAGCAGTTAAAATTGGATCTCTGTTTTAATGAGAAATTGATTATTTAGAACAGGGCTGTCAAACTCCAAGCCTGTGGGCCAGATTTGTCATCTGCTGGCCATGCCCATGCCCAGTTTAGTGAAGGGGGGAAAGTCCAGATATGTCCCATGATGCAGCTGTGATGACATGAGTTTGACACCCCTGATTTAGAATATTTCTTATTAATGGGGGGGGAATTAAAAATTGGTACAAAAATAAATATGAATGATATAAAGAAACCTGGTGTGGTCATTTGGAGTATCCTATATTACAAAACTAATTATGTCAGATTTTAAGGAATGCCAAGTATATTTCCTATACTTTGAAAACAAACAAAACATATTGGACTCCCATACAAAGTCTTTAAAAAGGTGGATCATCCTTTCCATGTTGTGCATACAATAAATTTGAAAGTATGTTAGCATATATGTCCTACTCATTTCCACTGGATATTCCTTTTAGATTAGATATTAAAGATAACTTTAAAATACTGAGTACTGAGGATACACAGAAAGCAACATCATGAGCATGTGAAATAGAAATAAAGCTCATGTTGCAATCTGCATTATGAATATCAGATCTAGGTGGCAAAAACTTGGACAAAAGTTAGATGCCAGAAATACATTTTTACTTGTAGTTTAATGTTGTCTGGACATGGTAGCAGCCCTAACCATTTTCTTTGGATCCTGAATATTTTTGAATTAAGCTGCTTGAATGATTGTCTCTTTCCCAATGAATCTGTCTGCTTTTTAAGTTCTATTAATCTTAAATGATTATGCCAAAGTAGAAGAGGTCTTCTTCTTCTTCTTCTTCTTCTTCTTCTTTTTTTTTTTGATATACTCTATATGTGGACTTCTTTCCCCTTTTGAACTTTCTATGCACTTTCAGTTATCTGCAGCCATTGGAAAATACACCTTTTCCATTGGGCTTTTGAAGCTTATTAGACTATGACTTTGTGATATTGTTGTTTACTTGTTTAAATTGTCATGCTGTCATTGTAGCATACGATGATTTTGTTTGGTATTTTAAACAGGTTGCAATATTTTGGTTGCTTTTTTGGTTCTCTTTTAAATCTCAATTGAAAGGATATATTCTAGATGCAAATTATATTATAAATAAAGATTGTGGCAAATCCATAGTTTACTAGGCCTAAAGAGAGAGAAGTATCAAAGTAAAGCATGAAGGCACCTGTTTGTACATTGTTCCATTATACAAGAATTATCTTATCATCCCTTTTTCTCCTCACATCTTTTTTAACTGTCAACATTTTCCCAGCATTGTCAGCGAGGCATTCTTAGAGCTAAAATTTGAGTCATAGTCTTCTGTTAATACTGTTGTTTCATTATAGACAGTTGTAGGGGATAGATTCTCGGGACAGAAGATTTGCATTCAGATGCAAACATCAGACAGTAATGTACACTTGAGCTATTGCAACTAAAATATGTTAAAACTCAATGATTTGGATGTTGCCCAAAGTCTCTCTTTCATTTGCAGTAATGGATAAGAAAACTTGTAGTAGGTTCCAGGCTGATTGTGTCAAGCATTTGGTCTCAGAGTTTGATTAGCCTGTTGCCCCCAAAGACATTTAGCAGCTGAATGTGATGGAGAGAACAATGTCTTTCCTGACAAGTGGTGACACTGCCATCAACCTTGTAATGGAATGTCATTTTGCTTTTGTGGAAATGGCCTGAGGCTTAGCTCTGGGAAGCATCTCTTGAATAATCACTATGAGGAGTAGCATTTAAATAAAACTGGGATGCAGAGAGAAACATTACAGTTCTGAGAATTTCTGTGAGAGGCCATTGGCACACCAGTCACAATTCCAATTTGCAATCGTGAAAGGTTGCAAATGATTCTGTTAACAGATCTGTACCTATGATTCTGTTACAGATAGCCTGTTACAGATTACTGTGTGTCTCTTACCTGGAAGCAGATCACTTTCAGAAGCATTGCTGCTCTAAAGGGTGAACTGCCTGTTTGCTCATGTGGGAAATGTAGGTTATCCTACTTCCTGCAAAGTGAGTCACTCTAAGTAGTTTAGATTATTACTATATAATGGGGACATTTGGCACGCACTGCCTATCATCAAGGGATCTCATTAAATGGAAAAGCTCCAGAAGCTTTTCCCCCAGACTGTTGCACATTTGGCCTCACTTCTAATGATGCATATCTGTAAAGTTACTGGCCCAGATGGGGACATGCACATCTGGACCTGAACTGACCACAAACTGTAAGGGAGGTGAGAGATTCATGTCTGTTTAGATCAAGGTAGCATCGAGACACAATTTTTCAATGCTAAGATTCTTTCTTTTTTTAAGACTAGCACTTACTGCAGCAAATAAATAACTTGCTTCTTTATTATATTTATGTGGCTGTCCATCTCAAAAGATGTGATTCTGAACATCAGACAGACAGACCATAAAAAAGTGAATTTAAAAACATATTAAAAATACAACTAAAATATAAATTAATAGCAATAACACTTAAACTGCTTCATACTGCTTTATAGCCCCCCAAAAGTGGTTTACAGAGTTAGCATGTTGCCCCCAACAATCTGGGTTCTCATTTTACCAATTTCAGAAGGATGGAAAGCTGAGTCAATCTTCAGCTGGTGAGGACTGAACTCCTGACAGTGAACTGAATTCGCTTGCAATATTGTATTCTCACCACTGCACCATTACAGCTCTTGGCTTCATATTATGAAAAGGCTTAGAGGGAGCATCTTCTCCAAATCTTCCAATTACTCTTTTGTAAATGCAAATTGGGGAGAGGAAATTTTTACCAGATTATCAGGTACTATACTTCAAAAAAATCTAAAGCCACAAAAACCCTAAGACAATCTTCAGAACTCAGAAACACAAGCGAAACTGTGAAAAACATGAGTTTCTCTCTCCTAAATGTTTCTCTTGTTCTCACAACTCTACAAATGCCATGATCTGCTTTTTCAACCTGGAGGGTTTGTAGATTTGCTAATGAAGAAATTATTAAAATATTGCCAATGGAGTTATTTTTTAAAAATATGTTTGGTTTTAACTTACTCCTTTGCAATATGCAAGTATACAGGATTTTTGCTCACTAGGGATATAGGATAGAAGAACCATGGCAAAATTGGAAAAAGCAATAAATAAACAAACAAACAAATAAACAAATAAATAAATAAATAGGGATACAGGTTTAAAATGACTAAATACTGAGATTGATCTCTTCACAAACTTTCATGTGATGCTCCCTTTCTAATGCAATGTATCTATTTCTCTCAAGCAGTGCATATCTTCAGTGAAAAATAACTGAAAAAACTGGATACCTTTTTACATGAAAATGGAATATCATAACACATCATTCTTCTACAAATGTGTATTTACTTATTGAGCATTTTTTCTGATGGGTTAATGTAAAAAGAGACCAAAAGGATAACAAATCTGGCTTCCCCATTGATTTTGCTTATCAAAAGGTTGCAAAAAGTGATCACATGACTTTGGAAACAACAATGGTCATAAGTATGAACTGGTTACCAAGCATCTTAATTTTGATCACTTGACCATGGGGATGCTACAAAAGTCGTAAGTGTGAAAAATGGTCATAAGTCACTTTTTTCAGTGCCATTGTGTCTTTGAACAGTCACTAAATTAATTATTGTAAGGAATACCTGTTTGTCAAGATATTTCCTTGTTGCATGGCCACTTAATAGTACTCCCTTCTTGTGGTTATCTTGCCAGTCAGGCTTCAGCAAAGACAAACTCTCCAAAAGGTTGATCATCTTCTTTGACATCTACAGCTACTCTACACTGATCAATTTCCTTGGAGTGTTTTTTCTCTCTCATGAACTATCCATGGTACCTTTCAGTAAAGGGTTCTTTGGCAAAGATCCTATGGATAAAAATCTTTACCGATGTCAGTCCTGCTCTGCTATAGTCCAGGCAACCAGTGCTTAAAAGCTTTTTTTTTTTTCCTTTCTGTCTTCTTGTGAAACTGCCTGAGTTTTTTCATCCCACTTAATTTATCCATAAAGTGGAAATTTTTATTTCAGCTGTGTTTGCATCATTAGTTCACTAGCAATCATCCACATCTAAATTATACATGCAAGCCGTTTCACTTATTGAGCCCTCTTTACAGGAAAAGAACAGCAATCAAAATCAGTCAGCCCAAATTATCCTTGACTTTAACAAAGGACTCTAGGATCACTTTAAGAAACAGCTTTCATTACTTATAGGGAACATATTATACGGGAGGAAAGTCTGTAGCTCCACAGCACAAAAGCAAGTTTGAAGTAAAAATGATTGATCAAGAGAATCCAGTTTTCATTGTCGCTGTTTGTTGTATTCTGTGTTTTATTAAAGCTGGCTAAATATAAATTAGACAAGCTGAAATAGCTGGCATACAAACAACAGGAAAACTTTTTCATCAAGTCTCCTCTCCTGGCAATTGCAGCATGGAGATTTGAACGTGATGATGAAACAAGTTCCTGACAACTAGATGGATTGAGAACAACACAGTCTTTTCTTTCCATTGTGTCAGGCAGATTTTTGTTATTTCCTAAATTGATCTTTGCAATGAAAATTGTCTCTTAAAGTGCTCTTTTTCATTGACTCGGGTAGGACTTGACCAAAGGCTTTCTCTTGTTAAAGAATGATGCTTTTATACTGAGAATACATACATTACAAGGATAAAACTGATTATCCATTCATTCACTTTCTTTAACTAATGTGATAAAGTTTATCATTTGATGTGAGCAATTGAACAATAGCTTATATTAGAAAAAATAACACAAACAGATTAGGTAGTGTTTATATCAAGGATCTTATTCCTTTTAAAATACAATCTTAAGCCCATGTCACACTGCCCAACGGATGCAAAAAGGACACAGCGGACGAGCAAAATGTTCCATCCATTGTTATCCGCTCTCAAAAGGGGCAAAAATTTGCATAACCGGAGTGGATAACACGGACACGGGGAGGATGCAGGGTGGATGCAAAGTGGATGCGGAATGGAAGCCCAGCGGATGGAAGCGGATGGGAGTGGATGGGAGCAGATGGCGCAACCGCTAGGCTTCCGGGGGGCCTCAGCAAAGCGGACATGGAACGGACACAGCGGATGCAGAGCGGATGCCGAACAGATGAAGCGGATGCACAGCGGAAGCCTAATGGATGCCTGGCATTAATTGCGCATGTGGGGAGGATGCATTGCGTCAGCCCCGCGGATATAATGGAAGCAGATCGGAAGCAGGTCGCCATTCAGAGGAAAGACCTGCTGCCAGACACATCGACTGCCTTGCCTGCCCTGCCTGCATATCTGCCTGCCAGCCTTGCTGCCAGCCTTGCTACCAGCCTTGCTACCAGCCTTGCTACCAGCCTTGCTGCCAGCCTCCCTGCCAGCCTTGCTGCCAGCCTCCCTGCCAGCCTTGCTGCCAGCCTTGCTGCCAGCCTTGCTGCAGCCTGCCTGCCAGCCTTGCTGCCAGCCGGTCTGCCTGCCAGCCTTGCTGCCTGCCTGCCTTCCTGCCAGCCTTGGTTCATGTCTGCCTGCCAGCCTTGGTGCCTGCCTGCCTGCAGCCTTCCTGCCAGCCTTGGTGCCTACCTCCCTGCCAGTCTTGGTGCCTGCCTTGGTGCCAGCCTTCCTGCCAGCCTTGATGCCTGCCTGCCTGCCAGCCTTCCTGCCAGCCTTGGTGCCTGCCTCCCTGCCAGCCTTGGTGCCTGCCTTGGTGCCAGCCTCCCTGCCAGCCTCCATGCCAGCCAGCAACCCTCCCAGGTGCCACACCTACAGCCCTTTATTATCAATAATAATGTAATAATTATCCACACATGTCAACATAAACACAACTCTTTATTAAACACCCTGTTCATTGTAGGCCAACCAAACATACATGGCCCAATCTCATCCGTGTGATGAGACAGGCTGAAGGAAGCATCCATTAAGCATTTACCATCCTGTCTTGCCACTCCACTGCTCCAGCTGGGGAGTTGCACCAGTGTCTCAGGAGGTTGCGCTGTTTCTTTGCTTCATGTGAGGCTCTGTTGGGGCCTTGCACATCTCAGTGTCGATCAGGTTTCACCCTTGCCTCCATTCCCCAGGCTCCATGTCCCCATTGCCTTGCTGGAGGTCCATGAGCCTGTTCTGCAAGACTGGGTAGCAGGTGCGCATGAGATTGTGCAGGATGCAGCAAGCTTCCATTATCCTCCTCACGGTCTCTGGGCAATGCTGCATGGTGGTGAGAAGTACCTGGAACCTGTTGGCCAGGATGCCAAAGGCGTTCTCCACCTCCCGCCTTGCCCTGGACAGCTTGTAGTTGAAGATCCTCTCTTCACAGGTGAGGAGTCTGGAGGTGTAGGGCTTCATGAGGTAGGTTCTGAGGGAGGAGGCATCATCCCCCATCATGAAGTAGGGCACATCTTGTGTGTCGTTGTGCAGGGGTTCTGGATCTGGGAAGTCCACCATGAGGTTGCGTTCCAGCTCCTCCTTGAGGTGACTGGCGTTGTATACCTGGGCATCTGAAGATGAGCCGTTGCCTGAAGCATCGATATACATGAACTTGTAGTCAGCATCGACCATTGCGAAGAGGATGATGCTGAAGAAGCCCTTGGAGTTGAAATAAGTGGACCCTGTGGTGGACTCCCATGGAAAGAATGAGACACAGAGGCTGGTGTACTTGGGATGGGAGTCTAGAGCAAATTCTAGTGCCCCCTTTTATTGAGAAATTCGTACATAGTAAGCATACACATTGTGGATTACAATAATTAGATATAGCACACAAAACTGTTTACAATTGTCTGAGCTGCTTAATTGTTTCTGGTGTTTGTTTTTAATTTCCTTGCTTATCTCAGTGACACTTAGGCAGACATATATGTATAAGGTCTTAGACTAATCATTACCCAATACTGAAGTCAAAGTTTTATTCCCACATCTCCCCTGTTTTAGTTTTTTGATGATCGCGGATGCCTCGGTAGCTTTTCGCCATCTGCAACAACAGTTCTCCTTCCGTAGGCTTCACCCGACACATTCCTAAAAGTCCAGGGAGACATTGGATACAACAGCATACACAAAGAGAAAGTATAAAAAGCAATATCACTCCAACAATTAGGTGACGAATCCATGAACCATCTGGCAACCAGGACAAAAGTGCAGACCACACGTCCAGTCCCTCGTCCTCTGATTGTAATGGATCCTCACTCAGGGTTTGTTCCATATGCTGTATAGTAGCTGTAATGTTTGGAGAATAATCAGAAATATACATGCAACAATGTGTATGAATCACAGCGCAAACTCCCCCTTGCGCAGCCAAAATAGTGTCCACCGCATATCTGGTCTGCAGGACAAAGTCAAGGATTTTTCCTTGTTCTTCTTCAAGCAGCTTTAGCATTTTAATAGTGTCTTTAAACATAGTAACTGTCCAATTGTTTAAACGATGCAAATCTCTCTAGTTCATCATGACTCCTAAAGGAGGAATAACTCCCCTTGATATCTGTGTCCAGTAGTCATGATTCAAAACAGAGTTTACTTCCGTTGCGGAACGCGCATTGCGGATATGAGCAGTCCCCAAAGATTTTAAAATGACATGAGATGGGATCACTTTCCCAAAGGTGCAGACTCCTTTCCATCGTGCTGGCATGCGATCATAGGCCATCCATCCACACAGCAACCATAGATTTGCTCCCAGGAGATGACCAACCGTATTTAGTTCAGCATAGATTAATCGTACAAAAGATTCCATTAACATAGCCAAATAAGTGGGCGGTGGTGCGTATTTCCCATTTGCACATTTGGGCAGCTGGTTTTCTATCATGATGGGACAACATGTGGCAGGGATAATTGGACACCCATTTTCATTGATCAAAGATATGATATCAAATTTAGAAATATTATGTACAAAGTAAGTGAGATTTTTAGT
Source organism: Laticauda colubrina (assembly GCA_015471245.1). Lineage (NCBI taxonomy): Eukaryota > Metazoa > Chordata > Lepidosauria > Squamata > Elapidae > Laticauda > Laticauda colubrina. Next base: position 103,568,768 of record BLBF01000003.1, on the reverse strand, counting down.
TTTCATGTCATCCGGATAAACCCGACTTCCATTGCTAATAACAATTGTTTTGTTACAAAATGGATATGTTCCCAAGTAAGTCATATTCTCTACTGTCTCATTGTGAGTCCAGCAGATACCCGCCACCTCTTGGATTCGGCTTCCAAGATGAAATGTATTTATGTTACTTTTAGTCCAACTGTTAGACCACATCCCTGAACAACCATAGCATTGTCCCTTATACCAGTCACCTTTGGCCAAAGGTACTGCAACCATTGGAAGCCCTGATGTTTTGTGAGTTTGCATGTGCATACATACCCAACAATCAATTTTATTATGAAGGTTTGCTAGCTTCCCCATGTCCTGGATCAATGTGTTTCTTTTCCATTCCCCCAAATCCATCCCCTTGCCCCTTTGGCTGATGATAAGGATGCACACAGTGAGCAGGAACCCAAACAACTGTCCCCTCATCTTCAACAGCAGTGTATCCTCGGCCCCAAGTTATCAGAGGGACAGGTCCTTTCCACGTTGGATCTGGTAGTCTCTTATACCGAACTTTTGGTCTTGGCATACCTGCAGAAGGGGAGGAAGCAAAATGCCTACTGGTTGCCGTAGCAGCGGGAGATCCTGTCATGTTTAAAAAATTTAAAGTGTATAAGGTAATATTAAGAATGTTTTGTATGTAAGGCAAGCCATAATCATCCACTTCCCCCGTTTTTGTTTTTGTGTGAAGGAGTGCTTGTTTTAGCATCTGATGAGCTCGTTCCACAATGGCCTGACCAGTGGAATTGTAGGGAATGCCAAATTTATGTATAATTGACCATCGATGACAAAATTCCGCAAAGGCGGTGCTAATGTAAGCAGGGCCATTATCGGTTTTTATCTCCATTGGTGGCCCCACATGTGTGAAGGTACGGAGGCAATGGTTGACTACATGTTTTGTAGCCTCTCCTCGTTGAGGTGTTGCCATAATAAATCCTGAATAGGTATCAATGGTGACATGCAGATGGTGCCATGGTTTGAAGGGAGGGTGTTGTGTGACATCCATCTGCCATAGTTGACAAGCAGATGTCCCCCGAGGATTTACTCCTTGAGGAAGAGCAGTGGATTGAGCACTGCAACTAGGACATTGTTGAATAATAGCTGCAGCTTCTGCAGCAGTGAGACCAAATTGTTTACAAAGAGCTTTGGCATTTTGATGAAAATAGCTATGTGAGTCCCATGGAGTAACAGGAGAAAGCGAGAGACAGGACATGGCTGAGGCCGCTGCATCAGCCACGTCATTCCCTTCCTGTAGCTCCCCGGGAAGTGGCTGGTGGCTGCGAATGTGTGCAATATGTAGAGAATGTGTGCGAGAATGAAGACAGTTTTGCAGAGCTAGAAACAAACTCATAAGATTAGCATCAACAGATGGAGAAAGATAAGCAAATTCAATGTTAAGTATCAATTGATAAACATAAAGAGAGTCCACAATAAGATTTAGTGGTTCTTGTGCAAATTCCTGTAAGGCCAAAATAGCAGCAGCTAATTCAGCCCTTTGTGCTGATTGCTGAGGAGGGGTAATTTTTGTTTTCCATACCCCTTCCTGTCTCCATGAACAAGCGCTGTAGGTCTTACCACCGTCCGCATAAACGGTCACTCCTCCAACTGGCTGCTTAGCAATAACTGAATTAAAATTTACAGATACGTTTCGAAGCAACTGGAAACGAGGGTCACTGGGGGTGTGGCAAGAAATCTTCACTGGCCAATTTTCAAGACCAATTTGCAATTCAATGGATTGACTATACCAAGTTTCCCACAGAGTGAGGGAGATAGGTAAAAATAACTGAACTAGATCTATGCCATATAAATGCATACTGCGATTTCGGCCTTTGATGATTAACTCACTATAAAGCATAGCCATAGTAGAAACTGTTTTTCTGGCAGTGGCCCATGCAAATGAGTGTCCTCAATATACACTTGATTAGGAAAGGTCACATTAATTGAGTTCAACATTTTTAAACCCAAACCTGCACTCCCAGTAATTGCAGGCGATGCTTTTGTGACAGCCTTGGGAGCGGGGCTAGCTGCACACCCCAAATTTAGTTTCCCGGATTTTGGTTCTGATTAGAGCGACATTGATTTGCCCAATGAAACCCTTTTTTGCATTTTGGACAGACGTCCTTAATTTTGTTTTTGTTAAATGCCATTCCCCCCCCAGGGGCAGGGCACTGGGCTTTAAAATGGACAGGCTTTCCACAGTTAAAACAATTCCCTGTAGGTTTCATCCCTTTTTGCAATGCCATAGCCAAAGTCTCCATGTTGTAAGCCTGAGAACCCACCACTGCACATGCTTTTAACAGATCAGCCAGAGTAACCTCACCTCTAGCCACCAAGGGCTGCAAGATACGCTTGCAGTCAGCATTTGCATTTTCAACTGCCAATTTCAGCAAAAGTTCTTTTGCAGCTGTTAAGCCTGGATTCCCCAACCAGGGTTAGGTAGACAAGCTAAACAGAATGTGCAGCGTTAGTCAGATAGGCACACAGA
>BLBF01000003.1:103525616-103546262 GCA_015471245.1 Laticauda colubrina | reverse complement strand
ATTTGAAATTAGAGAACAAGAAGATAAACAATTTTATGCAATTTGGGGTTTTTTTTATCAATGGTTAGATGATAAAATACAATAATAGAGCATTAATATTATATATATGAAGAGTTTTTAGGATTGATTTGTTATGATTATATGATAAATTATAGAATAAACTGTTTGAAGTATTGTTATCTCGCAAAGCATGAATGATTAAAGGTATAGTCAGAAAAAGATTTTTTTATTTTTATTTTTTTTTAGTAATATTAGAATATGGATTGACAATATGAGTTGACAATATGCAATATAATTGTAATTGACACTATAAAATGAATGCACAAAACTGATGAACCAACCGATACACCGGAAGTATATATGAGAATAGATGTTTTTAATGTTTTGTATGTTTGTCTGTTTGTAGAAAATTAATAAAAAACTTTAAAAAAAAAAAAAAGAAAACCTCTCAGATTTGATTCTTCTTTAGTTCTTTTAAGACTTGCAAAATTATATTACTGTAATCCTATAATAAAAGAAGTTTTACTATTCATAACTGATTTCTGGTCTAATTAGAAGGACTGACAACAAACTTGCAAATCTGAATGTGTCTCCCACATCCTGCCTTTATCCCAAACAGAATACAATTCTCTGCCTTTATGCTAAAAAAGCAGTCCAATTCTCCTCATGATCTTGCTAATATATAGCTTAAATTAATTCAGTCTCAAATGTTTTGGAATATACAATTTTCACAATGCCAGGGCAATTGTCTTACAGTTCTAGGTTTTTTTTAATCCTAACACATCAGGAAAGCAGAAGGGTGAGGAGAATTGCTTCATTCTGCAATGTAATTAGATCCTTTGTCCATTCTTGTTTGTAATGTTCACACTGTGGCATGTTTCTTTGAAATAGTGTGAAGAAGAAGAGATAAACTAATCACCTTCTCTCCTTGACAGTCTCAATCTTTAAAATGAGAATGTGAGAATGTGCTATTTTAAAAAAGGCAGTACTCTGGGGGGAAAAAAAAATCCAACTGTGTGATTTAGTAACATAAAATAAAACAAAACTGAATTCTCTTTCCTGGATGGGAATCACTTTTGAAGAGTCAATCAGGAAGAAGAAAATTAGATCTCTTTCCCTCTTCCTGGAGTTGATAAGAAAAAAAAATGAAAACATTGTTTAACATTCATATTTAATGTAATTTATTCAGCTTCAATCAGTGAGAAATTAATTATTGTAAACAAAGAACTTTACTGAGGTAACCCGATCTACAGGATGTAAGGTATTCAAACTCGAAATGATAATTTTCATTCCAATTCATGCTTCTTCTTTCCAGTTTGTTATATTAAAGCACGAATAGAATAAAAATAGCATAAAGTAAAGCTTACATTTAATCTATTTCCTTCTGGGTTACTTAAAGATAATGATATCACTAAGTAAAGTTCAGTTCCTGACATCTGCATCCTTGCTGTTTCCTTGGCGGTATAGTGAAGGTGGCTTGCTTCAAAATCCTTCATCTGGATTTTTTTTTTTCAACCTCAGTCAATTTTTTTCAGTCTTACTCTGATCAATAACTTTGAATTTACAGATAAAATTTACTCTCATCTGAATATTAACAAGGGTGGACCCAAGATCAACCAAGTGCTTCCATCTTTGAATTTCACTTAAATAGAAAGTTCAAAGCAATATTGATATTAATTGGTGACCATTTCTATGACTCCCCCCTTCAAGCAATATCTATAGTTTTACAAAGGCTAACAATGGTGGGTGGAATTGTTTAAACATCACACGAAGTCAATACAACCACCAACAGTGGTTGCAAAAGCCTACATTGCTTTGCATGGGACATGGGACATCCCCAAAATGCAACACAAATGTGTGCACTACATGCATGCACCTCAGCCCCTGCACATGTATGACTTTCTTATCAGCAATGGTTAATTCTGGAATGTTATGTGGCAGATGTTGTCTGTTTGAATTTAAAATCCTGGAGCACTTCAGTTTCTTTATTTTTTTCCCCATTGTGGTCCCATCAGAGATGGTATTCAGCAGGTTCTGACCAGTTCTAGAGAACTGGTAGTGGAAATTTTGAGTTGTTCAGAGAACTGGCAAATACCACCTCTGACTGCAGATTTTATATATCCTTCCCCTGCCATGCCCACAAAGCCATGCCCACAGAACCAGCAGTTAAAAAAAATTGAAGCCCATCACTGGGTCCCATCACTTCTTGCTTTCACTGAAATGGTATTTCTTGCAGATTTTCCAGTGTATGGTTGTTAGTATTTTTTATTTTTACCAACCGTAGCATTATTTATAGTCAGTGGAGTGGTGCAGTGGCCTAGAGGTGGAGCTCTCACCTCACAATCAGGAGGCTGTGAGTTCAATCCAAGGTAGAGGCAGATATTTGTCTCTCAGGGCACAATGAGAATATATCTGCTAAACAAAGCTCCACACTGGCAACAGGAGTGGCATCGACCATTAAACACTCTGCTAGCTCCATTCAGTTGTCCAGACTCCACCCAGCAATGGGATTATGGGGTTGTTAAAAGAAGATTTATAGTCAGTCTGTTCAGCCTTGCAGCAGCTAACTAAATGGCCCCATTTCTTCAGGTTCTTTGCAAAGGTGGCATTTGCTGTCTGTTACTATCTTCTTAATTCTGATTTTTCACACTTTTATCTTCTTTTAACTACCAAATTTTCATAGGCAGAAAGTTATGACAAGTAAATTAATTAAAAAGGTTTCTATTTAAGAATTCAGCATCTTAGATTACTCTTAGATTTATACTGAGCTTCTTCCATTTACTTTGTTTTTTGAGTGAGTAATAAGCCTCTCTATATTTAATGGGGTAAACTTTCAAACAATTACAGCAGGGATAATAAGTAACCCGATGCCTTCAACTTTCTACCATCTTCGGTAGCAAGTGTAGTCCAAATCACAGAAGGTTCTGTGTTGCTTGCCAGTGGCATATAGAGTTGCAGTAACATTAACTAATCCCATTATAGCGGTCCCACTGTTTTTTCCCTGAGAAAAGTGTAGCATCCAGAGAACAGTGAAATATTTTAATACTATAGAAAACAACAGAATAACTTAATTATGTGTTATATCAATATATCTCACCCTGCTGCAGAAACAAACTCATAGACATATGGAGACAGAGAAGGATTACAACATGATATCACATTGTGTATGTTTTTTTCATCTGCTATATTATATCTCACACTGTCCTGTTCCCCATCTCAACCCAAAACACACACAGAAACAAAGAAATAGGAGTTACTCAGCTGTGATAGCAGTGTGTGCTATATTATTTTGATGCACTCTTGGCCAAACGCAAGAACTAGAAAAGATGCTGAAAATATTTGTGCCTACAAAAAAAAAAACAGTAGCTCTTCCTGAACTATCTGTCCTGTACAATGGATGGAAATAAAAAAGAGAGTAATGAAAGTGCAAACAAACAAAAACAATCAGCCAACAGAATTTTAGCTTAAAATAAATAAACCAAAGCAAAGGGTTTACTGCTGAAGACATAAGTCCAATTGACAATCTGAGAAAAGGCATACATCATAGGACCTAGCTACTATTTAGACACTATTAAAAACAATGTAAAAAAATAGCTTCTGGAGACCATTTGCTTTTATTAAAAGGAGATGGGAAAAAGTTGGGAGAAACATATTCATCCATTGTTCATGTCTGTCACACTTACATGTGTACTTGTGCATGATCAGACACCCTCACATTTCCCCCTGGCATTTGTAAACAGCCACCACTAAGGACATCATTCAAATAACAAAACAGAATGGAAGCCACACCAAATACCTAGCAATATTATTCAGTGCTACGCTAACAAACCATGTTATGGAATAGTATAATTGCTTTCTGTCTGCACTGACCAACTGATATTAACTCTTAAAATACTTTTTAGAATTATTATTAGATGACAAAATGGATCGACATCGTGTGTTACTAAAATTACCCGTATGTTTAATTGAACATTACTGAAAATCTAAAATGACTTTTAAAGTTCCCAAACCATGGCTATGGAACCTATCTGTGCCATTTTGTCATTTAGCAGATGCTAGATAGAGAAAGAGGAGAAGCTATTTTTACCGGCTCCACTTCTTCCTTCAGTACTCTTTTCCATACTGCATAAAACTGATTTTCAAGAGCACAGAGGAAACAAGAACTGGGGAAAAATATTTCCCCTATTTACCATTTCCAAAAGAGTTTCCTGAATTGAAATACACTTTAGGCCTGTAAGAAACCAGATGATCCTACTTTCTGTCCACCAAGAATGCCAACTTCCCATATAGTTATTTGATAATAGTGGTTCTCAACCTATGGGTTGTGACCCCTTTGGGAGTCGAATGACCCTTTCACAGGGGTTGTCTAAGACCATCAGAAAACACATATAAGGTTGAGAACCACTGGTTTAGAGGACACAAAATTATTGTAAATAGTCATAAATTAGTGTGTTGGAGTTGCAACTCCCCAAAATGCTAGCTAGCACAAAATCACAGACCACCTGAAATACATCCAAAATAGCTAAAGACAATATTTTGATTTTTGAACCACAGCTGTGATACATCTAATTCTTGTATTTTTCTGATGTATGTCTGTATCATAGGAAAAAGTGCTTTCAGGGGTGAGGCTGGGATCTGAGACTGTATGTCTTTCTTTGGTATCTCAACATTCTCTAAAGCAGTCTTCCATTCCACACTCAGGGAATGTGGAATGTACCTTCAGAAGCAATTCTACAGGCAACCTCTTTCAGAACACTGAGCCCCAAAGGACTATTTATCTGGGAACTAAAGATATGGGATAAATTTATTTGGTGTCATGATGTGCAGAACACTGCAATTGGTCATAAATGCAAGGAGGTTGCCAAGTGCCCAAATTGCAATCACATGACCATGTAGGTGGTGGAATGATCATAAGTGTGAATATTGGTGGTAAGCCCCCTTTTCTGAGGCCACAGTAACTTTGAATCATCATTAAATAAATGATTGTAACTCAAGGATCATCTGTATGAACATTCTACTTGCACTAATGTGGAATCTGTTTGTGGATTTGTAGAGCTCTTCTTGATTATCATATTTGTAACCCAGTCTGAACAGTGATGCTACATAGCAGAGTCTTCCATCAGAAAGGGATCAAAAGAGTAAAGATGGGTGTCCCTGCTGCACATTTTAAGTAAATCCCCTTTTCTGGTTTCACTCTGTGGGACCAGGGACACAAAAATCTTTGAGATATCTACTAAACATATTGATCTTGTGGGCTGAACAAAACCACTGTAGTTAATTTTAACTCTTGCACAAATATGTTAATTTATGGACATATTTATACAACTTTCCATCAAATATTATCTTGCACTAAATATTTTGCTTTAAATTTTTAATAAAGTACATCAGAGGGTATTCACATTTTTCTATTTTTCTATTTGTCTATTTTCCTTTCTGTTTTGTTTCCTTGTGGCTCTATTTATCAATCAATCAAAATAGATTGAAAGGTACCTTGGAAGTCTTCTAGTCGAACCCCCTTCTCAAGCAGGAGACCCTATAACCATTTCAGACAAGTGACTGTCCAGTCTTTTCTTAAAAACCTCCAGTGATGAAACACCCACAACATCTGATGGCAAGCTTCCACTGGTTAATTTTTCTCACTGTTATGAAGTTTTTCTTTAATTCCAGGTTGCTTCTCTCTTTGATTAGTTTCCATCCCCCCTGCTCTTTGTGGCAGCCTCTCAAATATTGGCCTGAATATTTTCAATGTTGATGAAGGATATAAAATTAAGTTCAATGCTCCCTATGTAAATACTTTAAAAGATCTTATATATGCAGTGAATATTTAAAAGCGAATATGTTATACAATGTAAGATTTAATATGAATGTAAATGCTATATAGAGTTCAACTAGTACCTAAATTCAGTAATAATTATTTGTATAGACATCAACCACCCCTTGCCTGCAGGCATTGCTTGAATCTAGACACAGTTTGTCAGGTGATTGACATGTAGCTTTAGTAATAATCCTATTGCAACCACTAGAAAATCTTGCATGAGTTTTAAACACTAGTTTAAAAAAATGAAAAGGATAGTGTTGGAAGAAGGCATGTGATTGTGGGTATTTTCATCCTTCTTTGAAACATGAATATTAAAATCATGAAAATTTAGAAATTAATTCTACTTTATTCTATGCCCTTTAAATCTCAAAGGTTTGTCCCTGGGTAATTCTCTTTATACTTTGATTGAAGAAAGGCTGCCTTCTTCCTCGTCTTCAAGCTAAGACATCTACGAAAGTACTGACCAGTAAAAATCACAAGCAAAGAACTGAACTGATGTGCCCTTAGGTTGATGAACTCTGCAAAACATTTTAGATGACTGAAGACTTTTGCAGATAATTTCATTGTTCCCAAATGTTGAAGTTTTGCACTTCAAGACCTACCCTTCAGCAGGTTACATCTGATCAACTAAAAAAAAGTGTTTTTTACAAAGAAGACTGCATTAGCCTTTTGATAAGAAGAAGAACTGGAGAGTATCTCTCAAGATATACAATAAGTTCCCTGGGTTTTTTTCTATAAAAAATTTACATATTTTCTCTTCATGGAGAAACCATGTTAATAGGCTTACTATCTTACTGGAAGAATGCCATTTTTCTTTATTCTTTATGAGAAGTACAAGCTCTTTATATGCAGTGTGTTGAATCAATATCATCTTTGTACCATATCAGTCAGACACACCTGTAATACTTCTTATAACACTGCAGTCCTCATCATACTCAAAGAGCCATTATCCTGGTGTAGGATAGAGTGGAAGATGTAGCAGATTTTTATGCATAGGCCTCTGCAAGCTGGTCATGTTTGGTGGGTGTGTGCGTGTGCGCATGCACGTACATGTGTGCACATGCATGTTTTTGACTTCTTGACAAGATTTCACAAGTGATTTGCCATTCCTTTGTTCTTTCCTAGGATTGAGAGAGTTGACTACCGCAAGGTCATTCAAATGATTTTGTGCCTGGAGGTGAGGGGAATCATGCTTTCTAGCCTGTGCCTTAACCTCTAGAACAAACTGGCTCTCTATAATTACTCCTCCTTGAGCTATGACAATTTTGGAGAAATACCCCTAAATCTTTAAAAGGTGTTGGAAGAACTGAGAAGCAATCTTTTGCTTATTAAGAGACTCTCTAAGTCTCTTAATCTCTAGGGATTAAGGTGGGAAGAGGGATGCCGAGTTAGTAGAGAAATGTGCTGGGCACTTATATGGGTTTATAACTGTTACATGGTTAAACAACCAGCATTAGTTCCAGAAATAATGTAATTCTGGGGGAATAAAGTCTCCTATTTGAGTTTATCTACAATCCACTTGAACAATAAGATCCCTGATCTCAGATGTAGACATAGGAAGAAAAGTGCTCTGAGAGTAACTCACAACTGGGTTATTTTATAATTCCATGTTTCTGTGAGTTTTTGGAAGATTGGGCCAGAGCTTCTATCCTTAATGGAGCTTTTAACAAAACATCAGAATCAAAAGAGTGGAGCTCTTACTCCCCATCCAAATCCTATAAGCCTTCAGGAACCAGGAGAATACTTTGACAGCATCACTGATTAACCTGGAGATGAGGGGTACAGATGGATATGGATCAGATCTTATCAGTTGTTTCATGTAGAACTTAAACAGGTGAGAGGGAGGAAAGTGTCAAGTCAATTCACAAGTCAGGTTAACCTGCCCATCATCTAACCACAGAGAAAGGAGACCAACAATTATAACACAGGCCTCTCACAGATCAATCATTCAAAAAAGATACCAGGATGGATGGTATCAAAAGCCACTAGAGCTCGAACAGAACCAGTACAGTGACATTGTCCCATCCTGCTCTGCCAGAACTCATCAACAAATATCATCAATATTGTCTCTGTATTGTATCCCAGCCTGGACCCAGATTTAAAAGGGCTCAGATAATGTTTCTTCCAAGTCCTTGTGAATCTTCAACCTTAAGATTGACGTCCTGTCTACAATCTTCCTGCAAATTTTGTGACAGTCATCTGTCACAACTCAACTCACTTCCCTTTTGTCTCTGCAATCCAGCAGACTAGTGCAGGCAAAAAGGAAAGTTGTCTGTCCTTTTGTAGTGGGAGCTTATAGGTTTAACCCAGTAGGCTACAGAAAGAGAATACAGTAGGTAGAATCTCATTCCTATTTCCCCTGGTTAGACTGAGGGCTAAAACGTGCACTCTGTAGCTTTGCCTATCAGCTAATCACAACCTTATCCTCATTTAATGACTTGAAAAAGCTTTAAGCCTATTATTCTGCTGGAAAGGTGAACAGGAAGATGCACACAAATGCTTATTCACACTAATGCTTTCTTGATTTGATTTAATAAAGGGAAAGATGCTGTCTTTTAGCAAAAAGAAGAACATAAATTAAACTGAAAGGTTAATCCTAAATTTCTTCTCTGGATAAACTTTATCACAGCAATAAAGATTACACAACACAAACATTGTGATAGATAAAAAGTCTATTAGGGACTACTTTGCTTATTTATAATGTATTTCTTTCCATTAACACATAAGTGACTTCAACTATGTTCTCATTTGTTTTTAACTTTAACTACCTCCTTCCTGTCTTTTTTGGGGCAGAGGGGAAATTTTTTGCCTAAGTGGGCATATAAGAACTAAGAGCGTCATTATTATCTTCATTATTATTAATATGGTATAAGAATGATGTCCATTTGCTTACTGGAATTACTTATGTAGCTTCAAGAATAACCTTGGGACCCATAAATAAAACCTATCAGCAGCTTGGAAAGAAAGAAAACTCTTGGGGGGGGGGGGGGGAGAGATAATCCTATCTATAGAAGCCAAATGAACTGAAGTTGCTTAACAGCCATGGAATCAAAGTGCCTCTTTCTGGGGAGAGGAGAGTGAAATTAAGGTGAAATTGAATGAGGTGACTGGAATCCTAAATGTGTCCTTTCTTTCCTCAGCAAAGTTTATAACCAGGCCTATTAATGATCACTACTAGTGTTTAAAAAAATATCTTTAGTTTCTGGAGACTTCAAAAAAGACCAAAAATAATAAATAATAACTGAAAAAGAAGCAGGTCAACTATCTTAAACAATTCATCTGCTTATTTATTTATGCCATTGACTGATTGGTTGACTGATTTGTATAGTTCCCTTAGTTGTAAAATTGACTGGGGCATGAGGATTTTTTTAAAGGTAAGAAATAAACTTAAAAGAACCAAACAACACAATATAAACAATCCAAGTAGAGGCCAAACAAAACATATTCAAAATCCACAACCAATTTTTCAGGCTAGCACTTCCGAGACCCTTCTCTAACACTGGGGGGGGGGGGGAGTGTTTAAAGTATTATAAAAGGCCTAAAAGTTTGGCCATCCAAATCTCAAGGTTATATGAAGGGCAGGCAGAGAAGGCCAACTTCTGGTTCAAACTCTATCTTCAGAAGAAAGGATTCAAACACTCCCAACCCCTTACCTCTTACTCCAATCCCCAAAGTCTATCCAGAAAACAACTGAGAGATCAAGGAGAACCAGGATGATCACACTGCTTCCAATGATTGCAGCTTTGCCCAGACTGTACCTACCTTGATAGAACTGTTGTCCTAGGATCAAACTGTGAGATATAGGGGCCAAATCAATCACATCACTGAACACACAGTGAGTCATGGGTATGATTGATGAATAAAATGTGAGTTTTCATCTTCACTGAGCATCGTCAGAAAGAAATGAACACAGATTGTGCACTCGTATGCACAGCCTTCTCACTAATCCTTTCTCAAGATGATATGGAAGATATTTATCAGGTCTTTCACCAGATTATGAATGAATGGTTGTTTAAAATTAAAGCAAATATATTATATTGCTCCTGAGAAGAGGGAGGGGAGGAGAAGGATTTGATTAATTCTACAAACTTAATAGTGGTGGTGGGATTCCTAACACTAGTGACATACACAGTGGATTTTCTTTCCATTATTCTAACATCTCTAGAAGTTCTTTTGCACAGAATTCTAATCTGTAGTTATATGAGCTTTGAAAACTGTTTCAATGTACATCCTTACTTCATATAAACTGGCAAAAACCCACCAGTGATTTAAAACAAAAATCATTTTTGGGAATGACAGTGGAAGGATTGCTCATGGAGTGGAAATCTATGCTGCATGGTACCTGTCAGACAATGTTATCATCAGGTTGTGTAGCACTTGGGAGTGAGGGCTCATTACCCATTTGCAAGTACTTTACAAGGTCAAACTAAAGTCACATTGGCACAGAATAATATCCTTGTCATCAACTCATGTCAGCAAAGAAGATTTAACCTTCTGAGTTAAATTTCCTTTTGTAAGGATTTCCTTTTTAAAGTATAAAGTCAAAAAGAAATAGTACCCTGTTCAGACACTTAGATTTAAATGTATGATTTCAGTCAGCAATAATGACTAATGTATCACTATTAAATAATAATCATTACTAAATGAGGAGCCAGTCTGAAATTGCCTCATGTTTTGTTTCGACCTCAAAACAAAGCTCACGATAAATAGTTTGTTTGAAAATGGGCAGATTTGGAATGACTCTTCCAAGGGTAGAGTAAGTTTACATTGAAATGCTTCACACATTCTTAGTGCCCAACTTATCTCTGCAGGAGGTAGCACTTGGTTGACCTTAACTGGGCTCATAAGTTAAACAGGCTCAGTCTTGTTTGGTATTTGGATAGGAGATCCCTAGAGAATTCCAAGGCTGCAGGCTAGATTAGGAAACTGAAGAAAGCAATAGCAAGCCACTTATTTTTCTCTGAACAAGGGATAATAATAATTTAAAGGTAGTTAATAATTCCCATTTTCCTTCTGCTAAGCCTATGTCAATGTAATGTCATCATACCACTGCATTATATCACAATTATGGATTCATATCCCTTTGCATCAGTGCCTTTAATATATCTGCATTAACATTCCAGCATATGCTGAGTTTCAATGCTTTTAAAGGACTTCTGTTGATCCTTGGAAATAGAAAATGAATATTCACTCCTTACATTAATTTTAATGACTTTTTAAAAATGTATTTATATCTTTTTAGCTGGCACTATATTTGCCTGTTCTTCCAAATTTCTGAAGTGAGAAAAGTTCCTTACCATTTCATATTTATATACTTTATATATTTTTGATAAAATTATCCTTGAGCTTTTAGCCATGTAAACTGGCCTGCATCCCAACATCAGATTATGGTAACATAAATAAGCATATATGATGATTAGCTATGCTTCATTAAATCAAATTGCACAACATTCTTTCTGGATTTGATATCTAATTAAAAGCAAGAGGTACTAATATGGCTGAAATATTGAATTAAATTAACTATTGAATTAAATATAAGGTTGATGTATTTATTACTGATGTTAAAAAATTGCAAATAATGGCAAAGTTCTATTCTTAATCTTACAGTGAATGTTTTGCCTACAAGGAAAAAATAGGGAGAAAATTTCTGCTCAGTTTATTTTGGCAATTCCCAGATAACTCAACTGTCCCTGTAGGGATGTGCAGAAGTTTGAAAGAGGTTTCTGTTCCTCTACTGAATCTTGAAATAAAGCCCACTTCTAAGCAAAATTATAAAGTTAGGCTGGTCATCCTACTTCCAAACTGAGCAACTGAAGAACGCACACAAAACTAATTCCTTTCAGGAGAGATCCGTATTTGAGGAAGATAGATCTTTCTTCAATGATGCAAACAGTGGAATATATTGTCTTCATTGTGTGGAATGTGTCATTGTGTGCAATGTATTCTTTCTAAGATGAGAAGGTGTGACCTAGTGAACATGTTGTTACCTTGAAAACTGAAACGAGATTAATTACAGAAGGAGGTTAAGTTTATTGGGTGAACATAATGGCCCTTGCAATTCAACTTTCCTAGGAAACTAAGAGAAAAGGCTATATTAAGAACCCAGCAGGGCTGGGATAGTTATGCAGTTCACTGACCAATGGATACTAAACAGCTACATCAAAGTTGTAGGTATATAAGAAAAAAGGGAAAAAAATGACGATCCTGCAACTAAAATAGATGTCCAAGAGAAGCTGAAATCTGCACAGTAGTTAGGAAATGAGGCTTGGAGGTAGATAAGTATTAAGGCTATAAGAATACACCAACAGGTTCAGTTGAAGTCTATATCACCAGTGTGATCAATGAGATATCTATGAAAGCTCCTCCAACAGATCTTCAGTGAAATGTCATTATATCATATGTTTAATGGGAAGGACAGTTCCATGTAGAGTATTGTAAGCTTGCTAGCTGGTAGCTAACCTGCCCATTTCTACTCTGCTTCTTCAATGGATTCTTGAAAAGCAAGTGGCCAACTAAAGAAGGTGGCATCATCTGCCCCACAAAGAAGCATTATTTTCTTGAGGGATCCAAGCGCACATAACATCCTGGGCTGCCTTGCCCACTTAGGAGAGACATGGATCTTAAAGCATAAGTGTCCCAATTCACACCTCCAAGAACTCTGTTTACTTTATCAGGGTCAACAGGTTTGAAATTATCCTAAGAGTTGGGAAAGACTGCATGTCAGGGTAAATATTACTCTGTGGTCTTCTTATACAGGAGATATTTGAATCATCTTAAACTAGGCTGCCAGTCAGTGCTTCATAAATTTAAAACGGACATGAAATGTTTCATCACCTTTATCAATATTCCAAAGAAAAAATGAAGAACTTTAATTGTGCTCGATCAGGTTCACTCCTCATTTTCCTCCAGTCATTCTCTTGGCATCTCTTACCTACTTCATCACCCTTTCAAAACCAGAGGACCCACAATGATCCACACACAAAGACAATCCTTTATTTATAGCATTACAGTGTACCAGGTCATGTAATTATTTTTGTGACCTTCTGACAAGCAAAGCCAATGGGGAAGCCAGATTCATTTAAAAGTGTGTTATTAATTTAACAACTGCAGTGATTCACTTAACACTTCTGGCAAGAAAGGCCATAAAATGGAGCAAAACTGACTTAATGGCTGTCTTGCTTAGCAACAGAAATTTGGGACTCAATTGTGGCCATAAGTCAAGGACTATCTGTAAGTGATCCATCAGTTCCATTGGTATTAGGTTTAAATCTCCCTTCAGATTTATTTTCCTTGTAACATGCTCTTTTCATTTTGTCAATAAATTCATCCACTTTTTTAAGAATCTTGGTGAAAGAATCAAAAGGTAATAAAGATTTTTGCTCCATTTTCTTTATCCTCTAACTCCCTCTAGCATTCTATCTTTAGGATTTCCTTTTCATAAAAATACAAAGGCAATCACTATTTTCTCAAAAGAAAATGTCTTAATTAATTCAAGGTTATAATTCCAAATCCTTCTGATCCCTTAATCTGTTTTTAACTTTCTGAAATTTATACACTAAGCTCCGTACTACAAGAAATCATGTATTTTTCAAAACTTTTGGAATCAAATTTATGCCATCATTTTCTAATGAGAGAATTCACCAATGAAAACAGTAAAACTTTGCCAGTCTGAACAGTCTTAATCTTTCTAATATGCACAAAAAAGAGCCAAAAAGTTATTAAGAAATGGGGCTAAAATTAATGTACATAAAAGGCTGCTTTAGGAGTATGAGCTTGAAAAAATTTCAACTTCTAGC
Organism: Laticauda colubrina; assembly: GCA_015471245.1. NCBI lineage: Eukaryota > Metazoa > Chordata > Lepidosauria > Squamata > Elapidae > Laticauda > Laticauda colubrina. Next base: position 103,532,648 of record BLBF01000003.1, on the reverse strand, counting down.
CACTCCACTTATAAATCAACTGTAAAGCCCCTGTCACACTGCACCAACGGATGCAAAGAGGATGTAAAACGGACAAAAAAGCTTGCCATCCATTTGTTAATGTGATGTATCCGTTCTGTATTCACTGCCTCCGTTTTGCTTCCTCTCTATCCGTCCAGCATCCGTTTATTGACGTTTCATCCGCTCAGAAAGTTTTGAGCTGCTCAAAACTTTTGAGCGGAAAATGTATCCAATGCATCCGTTCTGCATCCGCTACTCATCCACTAGGTATCCGTTCTGCATCCGTTAGGCATCCGCTATATCCGCTAGGCATCTGCTGCACGTCCGCGCAATTCCATCTGCTCCAGCGTTAAACGGACGCAGGGAGGAAGCGGAATGGACGCGGAACAGATGCAGAACGGATGACTAGCGGATGCAGCATGGAAACAAAGCATGTAAAATGGAAAATACGTTCACAGAGGGGACCTATCTTGGATATTAAGGATGTCTACAGGACCTAGAGGATGCCTAGAGGATGCAAAGGGACACCTATACTGCCTATAAAAAGGGGGAGCAACTCACCTGGATCTCACTTTCAGAACAGTAGCCCAGCTGCAGACCTCTGCAGCCTTCATCTGCCTCTTCCTCTTCCACAGCATCCAGTCATGTCCACCGTGGATCGTAACAAAGTCCTTTTGGCAGCCACCATCCTTCTGCAACAGTGCAAAGCCATCTACAGGTTCTGTGAACTCTACTACGGGAAGAAGAAGAGGCGGCCAAGAAGCACCTGGGTATGAAGATGGTTCAACAGAAGAGCAGAGGACGGACTGTACAACAAGCTGATGGTGGAGCTGAGGAACGAAGACACTCGTGCATTCCAGAACTTCATGAGGATGTCTCCAGCCATGTTTGACAAAGTTGTGCAGCGTCTGACACCAAGGTTGACCAAGCAGAGCACCAACTTCCGGCCGAGCCTGGAACCTGGGCTCAAGGTGGCACTCACTCTGCGCCACCTGGCCTCAGGGACCACCTACAGGAGCATGCAGTATGGCTGGAGGGTGTCACCCAACACCATCAGCATTGTGGTCAGAGAAGTGGTGCAGGCCATCATCGAAGAATACAAGGAGGAGCTCCTCCAGTGCCCCTCCACTGAAGAAGGATGGAAGAAAGTTGCATAGCAGTGGTATCAGAGGTGGAACTTCCCACAGACCGTTGGAGCCATCGATGGCAAGCACGTGGCCTGCAAAGCACCAGCCAAGTCGGGGTCCACTTATTTCAACTACAAGGGCTTCTTCAGCATCATCCTCTTCGTCATGGTCGATGCTGACTACAAGTTCATGTACATCGATGCTTCAGGCAATGGGTCATCTTCAGATGCCCAGGAATACAATGCCAGTCACCTCAAGGATGGGCTGGAACGCAACCTCATGGTGGGCTTCCCAGATCCAGAACCCCTGCCCAACGACACACAAGATGTGCCCTACTTCTTCGTGGGGGATGACGCCTTCTCCCTCACAACCTACCTCATAAAGCCCTACAACTCCAAATACCTCACCCGTGAAGAGAAGATCTTCAACTACAGGCTGTCCAGGGCAAGGCGGGTGGTGGAGAACACCTTTGGCATCCTGGCCAACAGGTTCCAGGTACTTCTTACCACCATGCAGCATCGCCTAGAGACCGTGAGGAGGATCATGGAAGTTTGCTGCATCCTGCACAATCTCATGCACACCCGCTACCCAGTGTAGCAGAACAGGCTCGTGGACCTCCACCAAGGCAATGGGGACATGGAGCCTCCAAATGGAGGCAAGGGCGAAACCTGATAGACACTGAGGATGTGCAAGGCCCCAACAGAGCCTCACGTGAAGGGAAGAAGCAGCGCAATCTCCTGAAACTCCCCAGCTGGAGCGGTGGAGTGGCAAGACAGGATGATAGATGCTTAATGGATGCTTCCTTCAGCCTGTCTCATCACACGGATGAGATTGGGCCATGTATGTTGAGTGGCCCTACAATGATCAGGGCATTTAATAAAGAGTTGTGTTTGTGTTGACATGTGTGGGTGATTATTACATTATTATTGATAATAAAGGGCCATAGGTGTGGCACCTGGGAGGGTGGACCATCCCGTCCCACTATGCTCGCACTGGAGGTTTATCTATCCCACAGCTATTACCCATCCCAAAGGTATCCCTGCCCATCCCACTGCTATCTCAACCCATCCCACTGCTATCTTAACCCATCCCACAAGCATGCAAAGGCTTAAACCATTTCTAAAAGTTTCCAGCAAGACTTTATTAAAAAAAAAGAAATGAAGCAAGTGTGTGAATCAAAATTAGACTTTATTAACAACAAGCTACAAAACAAAAATGAGTCTTGGGCACTCCTCTTGGTCCCCAGTCTCAGGGGTGAAGGGTCCAGGTGCTGTGGAGGTGGTTGGTGCTGGAGTGCTTGTCATCAGCTCCTCCAGAAGCAGAAGCAGCAGAAGCACCAGCCCCAGAAGAGCGAGCCCGTGCTGCAGAAGCCCCAGCAGAACCAGAGTGAGGGCCAGGGGATGGGATGGTAGCTCTGTCCCTCTTGCAAGGGCTGGCAGCAGATGGCTGAGGCTTGCTGTGCTTCCGCATGGTTGTGGGGTTGCTGGATGGCAGGGAGGCTGGCAGGAACCAAGGCTGGCAGGCAGGCTGGCAGGCAGGCTGGCACCAAGGCTGGCAGGCAGACATGAACCAAGGCTGGCAGGCAGACATGAACCAAGGCTGGCAGGCAGACTGGCTGGCAGCAGGCCTGGCAGGCAGGCAGACAGCAAGGCTGGCAGGGAGGCTGGCAGCAAGGCATGCAGGCAGGCATGCAGGCAGGGCAGGCAAGGCTGTCAATTCGTCCGGCAGCAGGTCTTTCCTCTGAATGGTGACCTGCTTCCAAGCTGCTTCCCTTTATATCCACGGGGCTTACACAATGCATCCTCCCCGCATGCGCAATTAACGCTCGGCATCCGTTTGGCTTCTGCTGTGCATCCGCTAGGCTTCCGCTCTGTATCTGCTTCATCCGCTCTGCATCTGCTGTATCCGTTCTGCGTCTGCTTTGCTGAGGTCCCCTGGAAGCCTAGCGGATGTGCCATCCACTCCCATCCGCTTCCATCCACTGGGCTTCCGTTCCACATCCGCTTTCCATCCGCCCTGCATCCTCCCCCCGTCCGTGTTATCCGCTCCGGTTATGCAAGTTTTTGCCCCTTTTGAGAGCGGATAACAACAGATGGAACATTTTGCTCGTCCATTGTGTCTCTTTTGCATCCATTGGGCAGTGTGACAGGGCCTTAAAATGGCAGTCTGCATGTTCAACTCATGAGAAGTAATGGTCCAGAGTCATGTGGATAATATTAGCAATCTTTCTTTCTTCTGGAAGGTTTCACTGTCCAGATATGGCAGCCACATTTGATTTTCCTCAAAGACTTTGTCCTGCTAGCCAACAGAATATCAACTTACCATGGCCATCACAGGAAGCCCATAAGATCTATGTATGTAATGGGTTGAAAATGGTTGGGAAAAATGTATTTTAGATTTCTTAACAATCTTCTTAATAAGTGCATTTCTTCAAGTAATGACATATTTTCTTCAGATTTATAAAAAAGCTTGTAAAGGGTTAGACTATTTTAAAGCAAGCCTGTCAAACTCCTGGCCAGCAGATCATATGTGTCATGCACTGGCCACACCCATCCCCAGTTTTGCAAAGGGGAAAAAAAGTCCCAATACATCATGTGACACCACCGTGATGACATGAGTTTTACACCTTTGTTTTAGAGTATAGCAGAGGGTTGCTGTGATTGATTGTATTTTAATGGGGACTGGATTTCTTCTTTGGTATCACTTTTGAAGAATGAACTTATGCATATGTACATAATTAATGTATATAAAGATGGTGCTATTTGTTTTCATTTAAAAACACAGTATGCTTTTCCATGTGCCCACAAAATAATGGTTATTGTCAAGTAATTTACACAGCCATCAAAAAAGGTGATAGGGAAGCCTATTAAATCCCAGGTAGGTCTGGAATAATCCTAGCAACAAGAATGAAAGGGCTTCCAAGCTAGAAAATAACATTGTTGACTTATGCAGATGTTAGTTTCACAAGCCAGAATCTTTCCTTTTTTTCTATTTCTTTTTAGAATAAATACAACATTGTTCATTCATTTATTGGGGCATGATTAAAATGCTTTTGCCTAAAAGGCACTCTATCTCTAATCGTCAGAAGCTGGAGACAGTAGGTTGCCAGGAAGAAGCGGTTGGCATGAAATCTAGTTGACAACCTTCCCAGACTATTTGGATGCCAATGAAAGAGGGAAAAAAGCAGCTTTAATGGATTGAAGCATGGAAAGAAATGAAGGCTATTCAATTGCTTTTTTCATGCTTTTTAAAATCATATATTTGCTTGGTTGTTCAAATTTCTTCCTTTCTTTCACTCAGATGTTCAATGCAGCATTTACTATGCATCTTTCTCCTATTTTTTTTCTTTGTAGTTGAGCAGAGTCACTGGGTCGGAGTCACCCAATGAACTTCCTTAGAAGAATAACAGAATAACAGTGTTGAGACCTCCAAGGCCTTCTAGTCTGCTTGGGAGATCTCTTGACCTACAAACAGGAGCAAAAGTAAAACCATAAAGTGGCATCGCTCAGCGTCTTTATATGATCATTGCCTGGGCAGCTCATTCTGGGTGTTCAATTGGATTTTCAAAATTTTAAAAGTAAATCAGGGTAGGCTGTGGAAACAACTCATTTGTGCTCCTTTGCTTGCTTAAGGCATCAAAGTGTTTGGAGTATTGATAAGGACAGTAGAGGCTAATTCACTGAACGAAGTGTAATGTTTCTATGTCTTTTCATTTTTCTTTCATCAGTTAATGGATTTTCAGACAAATGTCAGGAAAATGGCAACTGTGACATAATGCCAGTAATCAATGAACTGTCATAAGATAGTTCAACTATAACAATAATCAATAAAAATGAACTCATAAGGCAACTTTAATGGGTTCTTGACCATATAAGTAAACAGGAAGTCTTATATGACATCTAGGTAGAGGTAGTCCATGACATACAACCACTATTACACCCAAAATTTCAAGTGCTAAACAAAGCAGTTGTTAAGTGAGTTTTGCCTCACTTTATGACCCTTTTGCCATAGTGATTAAGCAAATCACTGCAGTTATTCAGTGAATCATGCAGTCATTAAGTGAATCTAGCTTTTCTTATTGACTTTGCTTGTCAAAAGCTGGTTACAAATGGTGATTACATGACTCCAGGACAGTGCTACTATCATAAGTTGTCAAGTGCTCAAATTTTGATCATGTGATACATGGGAATGCTGCAATGGTTGTAAGTGTGAAAGCCAGCCATAAAACACTTTTCAGGGCTATTGAAATGGTCACTAAATGAATGGCTGTACGTCAAGGACTACTTGTACTCCAAGTTTTCTGTTTCTGTTATTTCCTTGGTTTCCACACTAAGTAGAAGGTTTAAAATCACCACCATAAACAAATGCAGGGAAGGGAACAAGGGTTTTATAAGACTCCCTGGTCTCATCCTTCAAAAGAAATAAAGAAGAAGGTACATGGTGAAATCAAAATGAGCTTATAGATCACAGTGGGTAATGGAAAACCATAGGGGATGCTCTGGCATTTTCAGGCAGAAATCGGGAGTTGATCAGGAATTTATATTGCTGTTGTTGATCTTTTCATCCCCCCCCCAAAAGTAGTCCTTGTACTTTTGGGGCAAATGCTAGGTTAACAAAAAAATAAAAATCAAGAGTTGGCCAGAGAGAAGGAAGGTTTCACAATGAGCACTCAGGAAGCAGCAGGAACTGCCTTGCTATTCTCTCCTTTTTTGCCACCATTAAAGGCAAGGCAGTGTATAGGCAGAGTAGGAAATAAGTGAGTGAGAACAAAAGCAGGATAATGAACTATTCAGTAGTAGTATTTCAGTTTTGCTATTGCAAATTGCATCAGCCACAAGAAGAAGAGAGAGATGACCCAGTTTCAGTTGATGCCCTAACTAATAAGACTACTTCTCCTGGACATTTGTATTTAGTTTCCCTCCTGTTACAATTGTGATTAAAAACTCTAGCTGGCATGAGCCTAACAGGTTTCTGCAATTTTTTTACTCTGAATTGAAGTGTAGAAAGTAATGCCAAAAAGTGAAAGATATTTCTGTAATGAGCAAGTTTTTCTTCTAGATGGACATCATCTTGTCCATTCTGACATATTTGAGCAAGGAAGCTTGGTACTCTTCTTCACAGTGTTGTACTACTTATCTATAGTTATTCTGTTTGAGTAGCCAGTTCATAGGCCTAGCAGAACTATACAAGAGGCAAATTGGGAGGGAATGATGCTACCCTTGTTGAATTTGTTGAATGCCATGATGAGTTAGTTATTACTAGACTTTGTAAACTGACTAAAGTGCATTACTTAGGAAGCTCTCATTTCTGTGTCTTATTGTTTTTGAAAAAACACCGTAAGCCAACAATGGACACTACTTTTTGTCTAGTGGTACACATTGTGCTTTGTAGAGACATAAGGTACCCGTTTCACCCTGTCAAATACCACATATATTAAAACTGGGTTAAAAAACATTAGTTTCACTTGCTCTGCAACCTTAAAATGGATTATATAATCACCTGTGGGCTTTAGGTTGCCTATATCGACTCTGAACAAATCACATGGGCTTTCTGGAAAGGGTTCCTTATTAAATAAGTAATAAAGGTACATAAATTACTGAAGAGTTGCCTCAACTGTGTCATTCTCTTAAGACAGATGAATCACTTCGGTTGGATTTGCAATTCAAATTATTAGCAGATTTGATTTAAGGATTTAATTTGATTTGATAAAAGTTTGTAAAGTGAATCTCACTTTTTCCAGAGGTACCTGAAATCAAATCAATTTGCTAATTCTAGATAAGCAGGGGTCCCTAATCCTCAACCTGTGGACCACTACATTTCTTAGCCTCTTAAAAACCGGTCCATGCAAATAGAAGGTGAGTGTTAAGCCTGGGTTCCCCAACCAGGGTTAGGTAGACAAGCTAAA
>BLBF01000003.1:103461291-103484581 GCA_015471245.1 Laticauda colubrina | reverse complement strand
AAGAAGAAGAAGAAGAAGAAGAAGAAGAAGAAGAAGAAGAAGAAGAAATGCAGTACCCTGAAAATGGAAATGCTCGTAATCTTTAAATTCTGAAAAGTACCCAATCTTTGGTTAAAATAACCTAATCTGCTTTGGGTTGGTTGAATGAATATGTGCTATATCATTTTCAACTTTCAACATTTTCAACTGAAATCACAGTTCTTTCAGGACTCTGAAGATACTTATCTCCACTATAAATGAGTTCATCCATGTTGCTGCTGGAAATCTTTCTCTTTCTACCTTTTCCATCATTAAAACCTTCTCCACTGAGCTAGATCTTCATTTAATATGTTCCAAGTAGGTTAACTTGAGTCAGGTCACTTGTGCCTTGCCTGTGAATATCTTGATTGCTTGTTCCTTGATTGCTTGTTGATTGTTGATCATAAAGGCAGAAGCTATCCACCAATTCATTATCTCCACTGCCAGTTTTAAAAGTAATTGATGTTAATTTGGTCCTTAGAATTCTATTCTATTCTATTTTGATTTCAATCCATTTTTTCACTTTGCTCTTTGACTTTTATTACTAGGGTTTACAGATCCATTGCATTTTTGGTTCTCAAGGTAGTATCATCAGTAGATCACAGGTTGTTGATGATACTTCTTCCAATTTTAAAAACATCTTCTTCCAGTTAGCATCCCTTATATTCAGAATATAGGTTGAAAAAATAATGGGAGAGAAGACAACTTTTGTCACATTTGTTTGCCAATCTGAAATCGGTCTATTTCACTGTGTTCTATCTCTTCTGTGGCTTCCTGACCTGTATATAATTTTTCCATGAGGACAATGAGATGTATTGAACACTTTTCTGAGCCATTTCCAACAGCTTGACATTGTCAACACAGTGGACTCTTTCTGAAGGAGCTACTGGCTTCTTTTTGCTATTCCTTGACTTTCTCAATTATTAGATAATAATTGCAAGAACATTTGGCATGCATCAGCAATAACGTTTTTTGTTCCTTGACCTTTTCTAAAGCCAGCTCAAAACACCTGGTGTCTTTTTTTCATTGTAGGACCACATTGAATGATCTGTCTTAGTTTTATGAACAGTTGGTTTATGAACTTATATTTATAAAATCAGTTACTGATTCTTGCACAATGTTTGATAAAATTTGGAACTTTTTCATATGTATTTATTTTGATATATATTTATTTATTTTCATAGCAATTATTTTGAAAGACAATGAATGATTCATGGATATGAAATACTTCCGAGTTTTAGCCATTCCAACTATCTTTATGTGCATAGTTCAACAGGTTTCTCATGAGGCAAGTATGTTTTATATCAGAGGTGTGAAACTCAAGGCTCTGGTCTGTGGGGTGCTTAGATGTGGCTGACAGGGCCGGCCTGGAAACACCTCCCACAAGCTCCATTTTCACTGGCAGAGGGCTATCAAAACAAACTAAAAACAAAACAAAAGGGGAAATGTCTCCCCTTTTGCATTTGAGCATGCAAAAAGGGACAGGAAAGGAGGAAGGGAAAGATTAAAAAAGAAGGGGAGATGGGAAGAGAGCAAGGAAGGAAAAATAAGGAAAGAGGGGAAGGAAAAAGAAAGGAAAATGAAGAGGGAAGGAAAAAGAAGAAAAGGAAGGAAGTAGGGTAAGAAAGGGACGGAGGGAGGAAGGAAAATTATAATGAGAGTGAGGGAGGGTCTCAGGGAAATCCTGCCTTAGCACTTGGCCACCACAGGTGCATCCGACATAAATCCCATATCACACCCACCATAGCCACAACTCCAGCCACAACCCCCAGCTGTCTGAGGTCAAACACAACCCTGATGCAGCCCTCAATGAAATAGAGTTTGACACCCCTGTTTTATATCAGTAGTCTTCAGTTTCACACCATCCAAATGTCTTGGGATTCTAACTCTTGGAATTCTCGGTCATTATATATCAGCATAAAAGAAGTAGAGAATTATATTCCAAATGGATACACTCCATCAAGACAAAGAGACACATCTATAAATATGAATGAACATGATTGGGAGAAAATACTTAAGAACTGGTTTTATGTTATAGGCAACATATCAACAACTAATAAATCTTAATGATGGCACCATTATAATAAGATATATTGCGGAACAAAATGCTCCATTTTCAGTTTTAAAAGTGAAACTCATACCATTTTAGATGTCCAAATATAGTTTATTCCTGATTGCTTGCTAAGTGCACTGGGGGAAAAAAATCCCTTAAAATAAGATTCATGGTGTAAATTTGCAAAGATTCTTGGAATTCAATTCACAGGAAAAGATTGGTTTGGTGGCAAAACAAGAATAAATAAAATGCCTTCTTTCCTATACCAGAAGTTTTATAATAACCATCTCTTCATTGTTTTTTTGCCATAAAACGGAAAGGTATTGGGACTTTAATTATCTATTCTTGCAGAATGTGTGAGACTAAAATATAAAAACCTAAAACCAAACAAAGCCTTTATACGTGAAGATATTTCTTACTCAAATTTATTGATGCCTATTCCATGCATTTTTCCTGTGTATTTCCACAGATTCCCCAACTCTCTGTTCCTTGTTTTCAGCCAATTACAACTACAGCAACAGCAATGTATAATAACTGTTAATGACAACCAGACTATAATGGTGAGGAAGTGTAAGTGTTCTGAACTGAAGAAGCTTCTTGGATGAGAAGTGAAACAACTTCAAGAAAAACAAAGAAAGTGCAGTTGCCTTCGGGACAACCATGATCTGAATGACTGAGAATCTACATCACGAATGTCAAACTTGTGGCATCATGTTGCCATCATGTGATGTTTCACATTTTTTCCCTTCATGGATGGTATCTTTGTTGAAGTATTATTGACAACTATTCAGAAATTTAGGGTTTTTTCCAAGCTACTGATAAGGTATACCATCAAACTATCTCAAATTATTATGATGTCAAAAACCTTTAGTTTTTGTAAAAGAATAGAAGATCATAAACACCCTAAATATTTGGAGCTTCAGTATAAAATGAATGAGCTAAAAAACATCCACAGGGTTTCAACTAGTGAAGGAGTATAAGATATTGTCCTGGAACTTTTAGCATTTATTAGAAAATAAACTGAATTGGTCCTTATGCCTGATTATTTTACTCAGCTGTAATTTGAAAGGTACTCATACTTAGTTGTCTCTTCAACAGTTTTCTATAATTATAAGAGATCTTTCAAGAATAACTAAACAAAAAAAAATATCCATTTGATAACAAAATCCATAAACAAAATCCAGTTTTTTTCTTATGGTTAGCACTATGCCTATACCAGACAGCCCAAATTCCTGTTTAAAAATAACCTATACAAAAGAATTATACAATTAAGGGGTTTTGAAAAGGGTAAATATTCTAATAGTCTTTTCAGGCCAATCTCTGCAGGAAATGTTTAAATACTTCCATTGTGGAGGTTCACATTTGATTTAGAAATTGAGCTATTGATATTCTCAAAACTCTAGATGGGGTTTTAGCAAGAGATGAGTTTTTAAAGGTACTGATCTGCTTTGCAATCCCAAGAGATTTCCACAAAAGGATTTCAGTAGACAAGGACATCTTTAGAGGAAGCTTTTTAATCAATATTTAATGGAATGGCCAATTTTCTTAAGAAGAGGCAAAGGTCAGCTGGGCCGCCTATGTTGCCAATGATAAATTTTTTGAAACTTTTTTTAAATAATGTAAAAGATGACCTTATCAGGCTAGTGAATTAATATAGTAAGTATAAAAAGTGTACAGATATTATTTTAACCCACACACATACCAGTGTGTGTGTGTGTGTGTGTATAATCAGTGTGACCCATCAGCTAATTATATGCAATATTGCAATCTCAATTCAATATTCAATTCAATATTGCAATCTCAATTCATCTTCTCTGATTTATATAAACTATTGGTAAATATATTGCTAAAGCAATGAGGTGGATTCTCACTGAGAATGGATTGCCAAATCATTCTAGACTTCCTTGTTTTGACTCATACGAAAGTTTGGTTTGCGTTTTATTCCACATTTGTTTGGGAGTAATGCAATGTACCTTCTTGCTCAACAAAGGGTTAGCAAGTGGAAATCAGTCATGACAATCATGATAGCACTGATTTTGCTGAATCATAACTCAGACCCAAACATAAATAATCTCAAGTATAGTTTACTTTTAAATAACAATCACCGTGAAAATTGCAGAAGTCCCTGCAATGTGGATATTAAGCAGTTGAATGTCATTCTAGATGGGGCTGTCTTGAACTCTTCTAGTATTTCTTTCCATTTACATAATAAGGAATCTTTAAGACTGTGTGTAAGAATTGTTAGTTGAATGTCATAAATATGGTGTGCACCATTTTTTATGAAACATTTATGTGACCTAATACCTCCTTAGTTTCAACATGCATTTGCAGGTGAAAATCTCCAGTGGGTTCTGTCCTTAGATTATTATTTTTTTCCTTCAAGTTTTAAAGATGAATGCTTTCTTTCTTTGCCTGTACAATGCACCAAAAATGTTGGGATTCTTCAAGATAAAAATGAATCACATTAACAAAAGGGTTGGAATAGCCATTTTCTCTTTTTTCTACAGTCAAAATAGGAAAATACATTTTATCTCTTCAAGACCATGATAGGTTGTTGCTGTTGTTGTTGCAGTTACTATTATTATTATTATTATACATTTCAGAAAGGGGAGATGGCTTTTATTCTAAACTATTTTCCTGGATCTTTGAAATTTTAGGGAGTTTTGATTTATGGCTACAGAGAGTCTTCAAGATAATTCTAAAAGCCTAATTCCCACATTAAAAAAAAATACAAAATTATATAGTAAGTTGTACTTTGTCTGTAAAAGTGGTTATCTTAAAATAAAATCCAATATTTCATAGTAGAAGTTGTAATTCCATGAGAATAGCAAGTGCCACTCAATTCTCATACATATTTATAATTTCAAAATTAATCAAATTTAGCATGACTTGAGATTTCCAAATACATATACTTAGGATGAACTTAAGTAAGAAACTGAAAGCATCTGAGTACTGTTAAAGGCTAGGTCACACTGGCCGATGGATGCAAAATGTATGTAAAAAGGACACAGTGGACGAGCAAATTTTCCATCCATTGTTATCCGCTCTCAAAAGTGCCCCAAATTTGCATAAACAGAGCGGACAACAACGGAAAGGAACGGACGTGGGGAGGATGTAGCGGGGATATAAAGCGGATGTTTGTAGGAAGCCTAGCGGATAGAAGCAGATGACACATCCGCAGGGCTTCCATGGGAGAATAGCAAAGTGGACGTGTAGCAGAAGGAGCGGATGCGTAGCGGATGTGTAGCGGATGACGCGGATGCATCACGGACACCTATGGGATGCACAGCGGATGCGTAGCGGTTGATGCGGATGTATCACAGATGCCTATAGGATGCATAACGATGCATAGTGGATGCAAAGCGTTCACTGTGCATGTGGGGAGGATGAATTGTGTAAGCTCCACGGATATAAAAGGATGCAGCTTGCAAGCAGTCAGCATTCAGAGGAAAGACCTGCTGCCAGAGACATCTTGAGAGAACACCATGGGGAAGAAGAAGAAGCCTGTGCCTACTCCTGCCAGCCCTGGCAAGAAGGACAGATACCACCCCACTCCCTGGCACTGACTCTGAAGCTGCTGGTGCTTCTGCTGCTGCAGGTGGTGCACCTGGTGCTGCTGCTGCTGGTGCTTCTCCTGCTGCTGGTGGTGCTTCTCCTGCTGGTGCTGGTGGTGCTGCTGGTGGTGCTGCTGGTGCTTCTCCTGCTGGTGCTGCTGGTGCTTCTCCTGCTTCTGCTGGTGCTTCTCCTGCTGGTGTTTCTCCTGCTGCTGCTGCTGTGATGGACCAGCCCCAAGGCCCTCAAAGCCTTCTGCTGAAGACCCTGAAGCCCCTGCCAGAGGGAGGAAGAGGCAAGACAAGGAGAAGGGAGTGAGGAAACAGTACTCCATTTCTGAAGACCATGAGGAGAAGATGCTGGAATGGCTGAGGGAGAACGAGTACCTGTGGAGGAAGGGCCACAGGCTCTATCACGACACCAAGCGGAAGCAAGCACTGTGGAGAGAGAAGGCAGAGAGCCTCGGCTACACTTCAGATGTACCCCTTGGATGGTGGAAGCACATGCACACCTGGTATGGCAAGCTGCACTTGAAGAAATCTGGGCAGGCCACTGTCAAACTCACTGACCGAGAGACCTATTTCATGGCCAAGTGCAGCTTCCTGGAGGGTGAGATCTGCCACCGAGGAGCAGCCCCTCTGTCAACCCTCTACCTCAGACAGCCCACAGAGAGCCACTCCTCTTCCAGCCAGGAGACAGCTACTGTGTCCAGGCAGATGTCTTTGGAGGGCCCCAAGACAGAGACCCCCCTGACAGCTGCACTCCCCATGCCAGAGGACGTGGAGGATTCCCTGTCTCAGATGGAGCAAGAAGAAGCAGCCACCAGAGACCAAGCCACACCCACACCCAGCTCCACCTCCACAGAAAGCAGGCAGAGAGGCAGACCAGAGGGACAGAGCCACACTGTCCTCTTGGAGATCAGAGACACAATCAAAGCCAGCACAGATCTCCTCTCCCAGCTGGTCCACTTCAACATACCATCCTCCAACCGCAAGCCCTTCATCACGTATGTGAGCCAGACCCTCATGGACCTGCCCGAGGCTGAGTACCAGGTGATGAAGGAGAGGTTCACAGCTCTTCTGCACCACTCTCCAGGCCCAGTTGAACCTGCTCCTACCCACTCCAGGTCTGCTCCTCCAACCCAAGCGATGTCACAGCCCTTCCACGGATTTCAGCAGCCCCTCTCCTACCAAGCCTACCACTACCAGGACTTCCCACAGAAGAGGCAGCCCTTCCCAGTCCACACCCAGGTTCCTTGGACGCCACAGACGCCACAGATGCCTCATCTGACCCAGCTGAAGACCAGACAGCCCCACGACATTCCTCCTTCCTCCACCCCACAGCCAAGCCCTTCCTCAGAACATCTGTCATCAGTCTTGTGCCTGACATCCCAGGTACTTGAGGAAGGGCCTCTCAACCTCACGGGACTGAGTCAGCTCTCTCAGAGCTTCCTGCACACACCATCTCCTGTTGTATTCTCAGGGCCAGGAACCAAAATGGCACCTTAGACCAACACTCCAGCAACAGCCACCTCCTCAGTCCCTGGCCCCTTTACATCTGAGACACGCCTCAGACTGACTGAGAAGAGTGCCAGAGACTGAATTGTTACCTGTTCACTTTATCTTTGCTTAAGACACTTTACTTGGGTCATTTTGCTTTTTAATAAAGTCATACAGTTTGTTATTAATAAAGGTTATCTTTGCTTCACACACTTGGTTCATTTTTTTTACTTAATAAAGTGTTGGGGAAAACTTTGAAAAAAGGGTTAAGCCTTTTCATGCTTGTGGGATTGGTAAGGATAGCTGTGGGATGGGTAAGGATAGATGTGGGATGGATAGCTGTGGGGTGGTTAAGGATAGCTGTGGGATGGATAGTTGTGAGATGGGTAATGATAGCTGTGGGATTGGTAAGGATAGCTGTGGGATGGATAGTTGTGGGATGGGTAAGGATAGCTGTGGGATAGATAAACCTCCAGTGCAAGTGTAGTGGGACTGTATGGTCCACCCTCCCAGATCCTCTCTTCACGGGTGAGGCATCTGGAAGTGTAGGGCTTCATGAGGTAGGTTCTGAGGGAGAAGGCATCATCACCCACGGTGAAGTAGGGCACATCTTGTGTGTCGTTGGGTAGGGGGTCTGGATCTGGGAAACCCATGATGAGGTTGCATTCCAGCCCCTCCTTGAGGTCACTGGCATTGTATATCTGGGCATCTGAAGCTGACCCGTTGCCTGAAGCATCGATGTACATGAACTTGTAGTCAGCATCAACCATGGCAAACAGGATGATGCTGAAGAAGCCCTTGGAGTTGAAATAAGTGGACCCCGACTTGGCTGGAGATTTGCAGGCCACGTGCTTCCCATCTATGGCTCCAACGGTGTGGGGAAAGTTCCACCTCTGATACCACTGTTCTGCAACTTTCCTCCAGCCTTCTTCAGTGGTGGGGCACTGGAGGAGCTCCTCCAGGTAATCTTCGATGATGGCCTGCACCACTTCTCTGACCACAATGCTGATGGTGTTGTGTGGCACCCTCCAGCCATACTGCATGCTCCTGTACGTGGTCCCCGAGGCCAAGTGGTGCAGAGTGAGTACCACCTTCAGTCCAGGGTCCAGGCTGGGATGGAAGTTGGTGCTTGGCTTGGTCAACCTGGGTCTCAGATGCTCCACAACTTCGTCAAACATGGCTGGTGGCATCCTCATGAAGGGCTGGAATGCACAAGGGTCTTCATTCCTCAGCTCCACCATCAGCTTGTCATAGAGTCCAAACTCCACTCTTCTCCTGATCCATCTTTGGACCCAGACAGCTCTTGGACGTCTCCTTCTCCTTGCGTTGAAAAGGTGAAACAATCTGAAGAGGGCTTGGTTCTGGTGTTGAATGATGGCGGCCACCAAAAGGAGTGTGTGATGATCCATGGTGGAGATCAATGGATGATGTGGAAGAGCAAGAGAAAGGCTGAAGAGGTCTGCACACCACAGCTGCTGGACTGATCGTGAGATCTAGGTAATTTCCTCCCCCTTTTTATAGGAAATGTAGGTTTTCCACTAGGTGTCCTTCCACATCCTCTAGGCATACTCCAGACATCCTAAATATCCGAGATACATTCCATATACAAATATTTTGTCCGTTTTAATGCTTTATATACGAGATGCATCCGCTTACATCCTTTCTATTTCCATGCTAATAATGCTGTGTAGACCTTCCGTGTTCCTTTCGCTTCCTCCCTCTTTCCATTTTCAGCTGCAGCGGATGTGAGTTACAAGGATGTCCAGAGGATGCCGAGAGGATACAGCGGACGTTTAAAGGATGACAATGGACATAGGGCGCTTGTTGCCCATTTGTGGCGCGGATGTAGATCGTACGCGTTGGAAAGTTCATCCGCTCAAAAAGTTTTGTGCAGCTCAAAACTTTTTGAGTGAATGAAATAGCAGTAGACGGATGTTTGACGGATAGAGCATATGAAACATGTACGCAGTGAGTACCCAATGGATGCATCGCATTTTCCAATGGATGGCAAGCTTTTTTGTCCTGTTTTTCTCACCAAGTTTGAGATAGTAACTTTTTTTATTTAAAAATACTGTTTTCTAGAAAATCCCATGAAAATTAAACTGAATAATATAGATAAAACTTTCTTTTATTTGGCATACTTTTTATGATAATATTTCAGAGATTATTAATTTGATAATTATTAATTTTATTTCAATATTTCACTATGTGAAAAAAAAGTGATGAATTTTAATGTTTTCCTATTTAATAATGGAAGTATGTCTTAAGCAGCTATAAAAACTTTGTACTGATCTTTCTTTTTTACATTTTTCTTTTCTTCGTACTTTTTAGCTGAAGGATAATTTCTATTCCTTATCTCTTCTTTAGTTTGTTTGTGTTTGTTTGATACCCATAAATAACACACACACAAACATATCTACATTTTATTTTCTAATGTCTGCTTATCACTGAGCATCAAGAATAGGAATGATAATACAAAATTAAAATAAGGGGAAAGGAACCTCAATCTTGAAGACATACATGGGGTGAGCAACTCCTCAATGTGTGTGTGTGCGTGTGTGTGTATGTGTGCTTGTGTGTGTGCAAATCTGCAAATAATCCTAGGTCATATTTACAGCTATATATGTTTGCATTTTATCTTAGTGTATCTTCCCATGTAGTTTATTAAGACTTGGCAAGTTTCTAACAAAGTTGAAATTATAATTTGAAATTGAAACTATGAAGATTCAGATTGTGGGGACAATATGCTTATATTATAAACACTGGTTGGATTCAGCCAGTTTGCATCATTTCTGGAGAACTGGTTGTTAAATTTCTGAGCAGTTTGGTGAACTGTTTATTGGAAGAAATTATTAGGGTAGAGAACCGGTTGCTAAATTATTTGAATCCCACCAATTATAAACCACCCAGAAAGTCCTCTAAAAGCACTATGGGGCAGTATATAAGTCTAAGTGCAATAATGATTTAATGTGCCATCCAGACGCTATGGATTTCATTGGCTTCCTCTATCTCAAATGCCTCTGATCTCAGAAATGCAAACCCAACTCTGCTTATAACTCTGCTCATCCTTGTAGAAGACAATTTCCAAGACTCAAAAAGACCCATCTTGGAAAGGTTTAAAAATGTATGTAAAACAGGGCAAAGAAGACTTGACTCAAAGGATGAATAGCTTCTAACTGGCTAAACAATATGATGAGAATATTCAAGGTGGTCCTTCAGTTTGCTGAGATCACTAATTTCACTCTACATTCATCAAAACCCAAGAAAAAATGGTGCAAAATGATTTTTGGTTTCTTCCTTATCCAACATCACATTTCCACCCATTCCCCACCAACTCAATTTCATTTATATTCTTTAATTCATGAAAATGGATCAAACATATCAGTATTATTAATGAAATATCAAGGGTTTTCAATTCAATGTATAGAATGTGAAGGATGTGTGTTTGTGTTTATTTTCATAGTCATAAAGTACACTGAAGATGGTGTTTAATTTCATTGTATGAGGTGTAATGACAATAAAGTAAAGTAGATATGTATTAGCTCCCTTTACATTTCCATGTTTGTATTCCATAACAACTCAGTTTGAATCTATCTAATTACCTTTCTGTCTTGCATTCCACTACCACCACCCTTTTTCTTGCCTTATATTCACAGTGAGGCATTCTGGAGCAGCTAATGAAAGTAGATTTTGCAGCTTAGCTTTCATTGTGTGTATCCCCTGTGAGATTGGAAAAGCAACACACATTTCCACATGATTATATTCAGTCTTGTACCTGTACCATCCCCATTTGCCAGACAGAAAGGTATTACAATTACTTTTGGCAGCCTGCTTAGTAAGACTTAGCCAATGAGACGTTAACTACAAAATATTTGTCCCAAAGGTGATTTTTCAAGAGGCAACTGGACTTTCTGGTTTCACATCTCATCCAAGAAGGTTTTTTTGCTATGCTTCTTGGGTGAGAAGCAAAATGTCTTCAAAGAAAAAACAGAAAGTCCAGTTGCCTCTTGAAAAAACAGCTTTGGCACAACCATGACCTGGATGACTAGGAATCTCCATAGATACAAAATTTTTGACCAACCAGAAGCAGCTATATGGGATAAACATAAAATACTAAGTTTCTGGCAATGATCAAAAATAACACAGTTGAAGGACAACCTAGAATAAAGTTATTTTTCATCTAGACCAAATCCCAGCATTAATCCAGGATGACAAAAAATCCCAACCCCATGTTTAATTGCAGTATATTCACCAGTTTCTGTGACATTTTTCCCTTGGTTAAGAAAAGTTTTGAATCAGTGTTGACTCTGACACTACTATATGCAGTTTCTTGGCAATATTTTTTAGAAGTATTTTCCCTCTGCCCCTGTCTCGAGCTGAAAGATAGTGACTGGTCCAAGATCATCCAGGTAGCTTTGTGTTTAAGGGGGGACAAGATTGCAGGACCTCCCAATATTGGGGCTTAACCATTATATCAAACTGAGTCTCAGGAGAATTGTTCAAAAGAGTTAATGGACTCTTAAATAAACTCAAGGAAAGGAAATTTAGTAAATTAATGCAAGGAAGGCAAATTTAACTGTTAATACACCCAGCAAGGAAATCAAATCAGTCTATACCGAAAAGAAATCCACCCTGACTGTTCTTTGGAAGGACAGATATTGAAGCTGAAGCTCAAATATTTGGGCCACCAAATGAGAATAAAAGACTCATTGAAAAAGACCCTGATATTGGGAATGAGTGAAGGGGGCAGAAGAGGATGTTATAGTTAGATAATGCCATTGATGCAATGAACATGAATTTGGGCAAACTCAAGGAGACAGGAGAGACATGGCCTGGTGTGCTCTAGTCTATGGGGTCACAAAGAGTCAGAATCGACTTACTGACTGAACAACATGCCCAGTCTTGCATAAGATTAAATAAGTGGGTTATTTAATTGATTAAGAAGATAAAAGAATACCTTCTAAATCATACTTCACCAGAAATTAGACACAGCATAGGTACTAGGCTGTATTTACTGAATAATGTATCCTTCAGGCCAGCCACAATTTCATGGCATTTTGGAGCTTAAGAATAACTGAAATATTTTTAGTATAGTACATTAATCCAACAGAGGGCTTTTGGGGGAGGGAGAAGTTGTTAATAGAATATTAATATAATCAATAAATATGTATGAGAACTAAAAGATAAGGAACAATCAGTGGGGCTTCACAACAGCTGTTTTTAATATTTGCAAATAGAAAAATCCATTAAACTTTCATATGAAGCATTTAACTAGGAGCAATAAATAACATAGAGAAATAATGCCTGGTGGCTCAGTTCTATCTATGACTACTCAGAAATAAATCCTACTGAATTTAATGGGACTTATTTCCTAGGTAACTGTGTATATAATTGCAGTTCCATTTTGGCATTTTTCAATACTCTAACCTTCATAAGATACCAAGCTGTCAGAAAAATCTCCTTAGTCTAATTTTATAATGTTCCAGTTTTCTGCACAAAAAAGACATTATACATAGTGATGAGTTGTGTTATCTACTTTCAATCTATAGCTCCAAGTAATGTTTGCTATTCTTAAAAAAAGAAGAAGAAAAAGAGGAAGAACAGTGGAGGAGAATTAGGTTGTGCCCTGCTTGGAAAAAAATGTTTGGATCAATTTGCTTAGATCCATTCTTTCAGCTTAGATCCATTCTTATTTTATATAATTCAAGGCCAAGGATTCTGCAGAGGAAGCAGTGCAGAGCTTAAAATGTGAGGAAAATTCATTATGATGAACAAAATGAAGTGAAATCTATTTTCTAATAATTGTTGCAATTGACATGGGGCTGCCAAGAGTGCTTCAGGTCAGCAGCATTGCTATCTGGCATTGGATTTATCTGTGACCTGGCTATCTTTTTCTGCTAAGAACCTCCCCTCTTTTGAATAAACACTCAAAATGAGTTCAACTTGGTTTGCTTCTTTTCATTCACCCAAAGCTACAAAAAATTTGCAGCTTTGGATGAATGAAAAGAAGCAAATTGAGTTTTTAATATTTTTCTGAAGGGAATTTCCTTCTGCTCCATCTCCCCCTTACCCTGAAAAGACCTCTGGCTATAAATAGAAAGGGTAAAAAGAAATGTGATGATTACTTCTTACAAGTCATGCTACAATATAGCAACTGAAAGTCTGTGAAATTTACAGGTTAGGTTTCCACTGAACATTTAATCTGGCTGAAAAGTGTTTTAAATACTCCAATGCCTGATTAAATAAATTAACTTGATGAGTAGCCTTTTAGGCTCTGCTTTAGCATCCAGAATGCGAAGCATCTGCCTGTTTCATTGATCTCAAGAATCCATGAAAGCTTAATTATTTTATTTATTTATTTATTTAAACCACTCCCTCAAATAGCAATAGTATTTAGACTTATATACCGCTTCACAGTGCTTTACAGCCCTCTCTAAACAGTTTACAGAGTCAGCCTATTGTCCCCAACAGTCTGGCTCCTCATTTCTCTGACCTTAGAAGGATGGAAGATTGAGTAATCCTTTAAACTGGTGAGATTTGAACTACCAAATTGCAGGCAGCCAGCAGAAGTAGCCTGCAATACTGCATTCTAACCACTGTGCCACTGCGACTCAAAGATTCCAAAATCTAAGATGTTCTTTTGATATGCTTATCTCAGGACTCACCATTAATATTGGGCTTTGATTCATAGCAAGGCAAAACTTCAAATAGACTTCTTAAATTTAGATACATTCTAGAAGATGCTTGGATTTCATCTCCTAGAATTCCATAGGCACTATGGATATTATTTACAATTCTGGGATTTAACATCTTCATATCTATACAATACAGTGTTCAGGTTGTGGATAATTGACTTGAAGAGGCATTTGCCTTGCCTTGTCCTGCCTTCCCTTCCCTTTCCTGAGGGAAAAGTATTAAAAGCTAGCCTTTTTTTTTACATAAAATGTTATGCTGTAATGCCTGATTTAGGAAGACCACCCCATCTATAGGGATGAGAAGGGAATGTTTATACTGATATATGAGGCGTCGCTCTCCCGGAGGGCTCCCCACGAACTGCCGAATGGGTTTGAGGAAAGACATGACACGCGTTTTCTCCTCGGAGTGAGCGAGCCCTGAACTAGCTCGAGACAAGCTCTTTTATTGAGGTTTGGGTGGGTTACAAAATATCAGAAGGCAAGCATGTGATCCTGATTGAACATACTCAAACTGACACATTGGGTTGAATACACATATATGGCAACTATGTTTTGCAAACACAGTTGAGTGGGATGGATATCCATATTTGGGTGTCAGTAGATGTCTTCTATGTGTAAAAAGCAGTTTCTACATCATGTCCAGTATTTTTCGAACAGGCCCCTGTGGTTAGCGTTTCTGGGCAGTTTGCAACAGCAGATGTGGTCATATTTCTACAGAGCTTTTCTGTTGCAGAATGTCATAGTTTGTGGTTGGAACAGGATATGGACAAACAATATAGCTATAGCTTATTCAAAAGATTATATGGCTAATGCAAGGCAAAACTATCTGATCATTGCAGTAATATTTCTCCACAGATATATAATGTATTAATGTATATATAATTTATTTATATATAATGTATGCAATGTATGAATGTGTCTCAAGCATTCCAAAATACAATAGTACTAAATAAAAATACTGATGTTCTCTTACTCTGCTTTAATTTACTGGACACTTGTTCATTTGCTAAGGAAGAGTACACAGCCTTCAACTAACAAGTAGTGATAGCACTGGTTATTTGAAATGGCTTGAGTTCCACTGAACTAATTCTTTTGAGAAATCTTCAGTTGGGTACTTCACCTAACCAGCTGCCCTTCTGTTATTGTAATAAATCCTACTACCAAAGAGGACAGACGTGAAATAATGTACTACCTGTTGTACAATATCACTGATTTCACATGCTAATAAAATAATGCTAAGGATCATCCAACGCTCAGCAGAACCCTATTTGGAAAAGACACTACCAGATGTTCAAGCTGATTTTAGAAAATTAGAAAAGACGAAAAACAGGAGACATTATTGCTGGTGTGTGCTGGATTGAGAAAGCCTAATAATACCAAAAAGAACTCTGTGTATATAGTACACAGTTATAGAAAGGCTATAATTGATTGTGTCAAGCTGTATGTGTGCTTAGAAATATGGGAATCTCAGAACATCATATTAGTCTCATTCAAAATATATATACATAAGTCAGGAAGCTAACGTATGGAAGTGTATGGCAAAACAAGCCTGACTGACAATACAGAGAGAGAAGGCTATGTATTCTCCACATATTTATTTAGACTGTGAGATATATATTGAATGAAGCTGAATTGGAAGAAGATGAGTATAGTTTTAAAGCTAGAGAAAGAAATAGAAATATTTCAGTAGTGCTGATGACACTGTTTGATAGTTGAAAATGTGCATGATCTCCAGATTCTAGTAATAAAAGTCAAACAGTCAATGGAAAAGAAGAGGCTAAAGAAGACAAAAAACGAATGACCACAGGTATAACAACCAGTCTTAAAATTCACAATAAAGATATTAAAGTGGCAAATAGCAAACAAAGGTGCACAGATGGCTGGTAGATCTTCAAAACAAATTTTTTCTTCATGTTTGCCAAATATTTCACTTCCACAATGAAAAAGATGACACCGAAAGTGGGTGCAATAGAAATTTACAGCATTAGTTCCATTTGCAAAGATGATTTTATCCAAGTGCTTGCTTTATCCTAACCGTAGACACTGTTTTATTGATGATTGCAGCCTATTCACAAAGTTTATATTAACTAGGATTCTGAGAACATATTTGGAAGCACCTAGCTTGAAAACACTTTATCAGAAAATAAATTGTGATTTCATTAATTTTTAACAGGATATGTCTTCTCTAACTTCTTCATTGGGATGAGAGTGTCATGTTGGTACAAGGTCATAGATTGCTGAAAAACTTGTGGTTTTAGAAGAGTGACAAACTGGACTTTCCAGTCCCAAAATAATTGATTGGATTCACATGAAAGAAGACACACTGAAATTAGAACAGCTTGATTCTTAACTCATTTCTGACTGATTGTCCCTTTGAATTCAAAATACTTACCCCAGATAAGATATAGATTGGATCCAACCTATTGAGTCCCAAATAATAATCTGATTAGCAATGATCTCTGAATTTGGGTAAGACAGTGAAATGATTATTCAATTCTGCTGGAGTTCTCAGAATGCTGATATCACTAATGCAGATAATATATGTTATACAAATCAATGTTAATTTGTGTTATTCCTTTTAGTTGCTCCTACTCAATTAGCTGTAGATATCTCTGATGGTCTGAAGCCCTGGAAGGACATCTTAGGACATTAGGGTTTGGAGGGGGCTGGGGACAAGAGCCACCTTTCATAGAAAAGACATGACCTTGTATTATTCCTTCATTACTTTAGAAATATATGATAGGGTTTAATATAGCCCTACCATCCCAAATTTAGACTATGTTGGAGACCAAACTAAAAAAAGGAAGGGAAAAATCAACTTACTATCCTTCCAGCTTTTCATAAGATCTCATTACTTTGGGGAACATTTGGAGACTTGGGCCTGAGCTTTCAACCCTAAATAGTAACCTTGTATGTTTCAGATTAGCAGAGACTTATTTTTAAATATTCTATTCACATTATTTGTCATAAGAAATGGATAGTCACCACAGAAGGCTGAGGCTGCATACTTGCAGGTGAAATCTGTATCAAAGACAGAAAACTACAAACAGTACAAATTGTTTGGCTATTTCAGTGTGAAAATGTGAAATTCTTCATAATTTTTTTAATAACCAATTTTGCTCCTTCCAAATAATTACCTGGGCAATGGAAATGAAACATTGTGCATTTTCAGTAGAACATTCAAAAGCAGTCTAGGTAAACTGAACAAAAAAGGAGATTATTATTAAAGCCCATGTCACACTGCCCAATGGATGCAAAAAGGACACAACGGACGTGCAAAATGTTCCTTCCGTTGTTATCCGCTCTCAAAAGGGGCAAAAATTTGCATAACCGGAGCGGATAACACGGACGTGGGGAGGACGCAGGGCGGATGCAAAGCAGATGCGGAACGGAAGCCCAGCGGAAGGAAGTGGATGGGAGCGGATGGCACGTCCGCTAGGCTTCCGGGGGACCTCAGCAAAATGGACACGGAACGGATACAGCGGAACGGATGAAGCGGATGCACAGCAGATGCACAGTGGAAGCCTAATGGATGCCTGGCATTAATTGCGCATGCAGGGAGGATGCATTGCGTCAGCCCCGCGGATATAACAGAAGCAGCTCGGAAGCAGGTCGCCATTCAGAGGAAAGACCTGCTGCCGGACGGATTGGCTGCCTTGCCTGCCCTGCCTGCATGTCTGCCTGCAAGCCTTGCTGCCAGCCTTGGTTCCTGCCAGGCTCCCTGCCAGCCAGCAACCCCACAACCATGCGGAAGCACAGCAAGCCTCAGCCATCTGCTGCCAGCCCTTGCAAGAGAGACAGGGCTACCATCCCGCCCCCTGGCCCTCACTCTGGTTCTGCTGGGGCTTCTGCAGTATGGGCTCACTCTTCTGGGGCTGGGGCTTCTGCTGCTTCTACTTCTGGAGGAGCTGATGAAAAGCACTCCAGCACCAGCCACCTCCACAGCACCTGCACCCTTCACCCCTGAGACTGAGCGACCAAGAGGAGTGCCAAAGACTCATTTTTGTTTTATAGCTTGTTATTAATAAAGTCTATTTATGATTCACACACTTGCTTCATTTCTTTTTTTTAATAAACTCTTGGTGGAAACTTTTAGATGTGACTTAAGCCTTTGCATGCTTGTGGGATGGGTAAGGATAGCTTTGGGATGGGTTAGGATACCTGTGGGATGGGTAATAGCTGTGGGATGGGTTAGGATAGCAGTGGGATAGATAAACCTCCAGTGCAAGCATAGTGGGACTGTATGGTCCACCCTCCCAGGTGCCACACCTATGGCCCTTTATTATCAATAATAATGTAATAATTATCCACACATGTCAACATAAACACAACTCTTTGTTAAATGCCCTGTTCATTGTAGGCCAACCAAACATACATGGCCCAATCTCATCTGTGTGATGAGACAGGCTGAAGGAAGCATCCATTAAGCATCTACCATCCTGTCTTGACACTCCACTGCTCCAGCTGGGGAGTTGCACCAGTGTCTCAGGAGGTTGCACTGCTTCTTCGCTTCATGTGAGGCTCTGTTGGGGCCTTGCACATCCTCAGTGTCGATCAGGTTTCGCCCTTGCCTCCATTCCCCAGGCTCCATGTCCACATTGCCTTGTTGGAGGTCCACAAGCCTGTTCTGCAACATTGGGTATCGGGTGCGCATGAGATTGTGCAGGATGCAGCAAGCTTCCATGATCCTCCTCACGGTCTGTGGGCGATGTTGCATGGTGGTGAGAAGTACCTGGAACCTGTTGGCCAGGATGCCAAAGGCGTTCTCCACCACCCGCCTTGCCCTGGACAGCCTGTAGTTGAAGATCCTCTCTTCACAGGTGAGGAGTCTGGAAGTGTAGGGCTTCATGAGGTAGGTTGTGAGGGAGAAGACGTCATCCCCCACGATGAAGTAGGGCACATCTTGTGTGTCGTTGGGCAGGGGTTCTGGATCTGGGAAGCCCACGATGAGGTCTGAAGATGAGCCGTTGCCTGAAGCATCGATGTACATGAACTTGTACTCAGCATCGACCATGGCGAAGAGGATGATGCTGAAGAAGCCCTTGGAGTTGAAATAAGTGGACCCCGACTTGGCTGGCGCTTTGCAGGCCACGTGCTTGCCATCTATGGCTCCAACGGTGTGTGGGAAGTTCCACTTCTGATACCACTGCTCTGCAACTTTCTTCCATCCTTCTTTAGTGGAGGGGTACTGGAGGAGCTCCTCCTTGTATTCTTCGATGATGGCCTGCACCACTTCTCTGACCACAATGCTGATGGTGTTGGATGGCACCCTCCAGCCGTACTGCATGCTCCTGTAGGTGGTCCCTGAGGCCAGGTGGCGCAGAGTCAGTGCCACCTTGAGCCCAGGTTCCAGGCTGGGCCGGAAGCTAGTGTTTACCTTGGTCAACCTGGGTGTCAGCCGCTGCACAACTTCGTCAAACATGGCTGGAGGCATCCTCATGAAGTTCTGGAACACCCGAGTGTCTTCGCTCCTGAGCTCCACCATCAGCTTGTTGTACAGTCCGTCCTCTGCTCTTCTGGTGAACCATCTTCGGACCCAAACTCTTTTTGGCTGCCTCTTTTTCTTCTCGCAGTTGTGTTCACAGAGCCTGCAGATGGCTTCGGACTGTTGCAGAACGATGGTGGCTACCGAAAGGACTTTGTTACAATCCACGGTGGACATGACTGGATGCTGTGGAAGAGGAAGAGCCAGATGAAGGCTGCAGAGGTCTGCACTGCTGGGCTGCTGTTCTGAAAGTGAGATGCAGATGAGTTGCTCCCCCTTTTTATAGGAAATATAGGTTTTCCGCTAGGCATCCTCTAGGCATCCTCTAGGCATCCTCTAGACATCCTTAATATCCGAGATAGGTCCCCTCTGCAAACGTTTTTTCCATTTTAAACGCTTTGTTTCCATGCTGCATCTGCTAGGCATCCGTTCTGCATCCATTCTGCATCCGTTCCGCTTCCTCCCTGCGTCCGTTTACCTTTGGAGCGGATGGAGTTGCGCGGATGCGCAGCAGATGTCTAGCAGATATAGCGGATGCATAACGGATGCGTAACGGTTGCGTAGCAGATGCAAAGCAGATGCAGAACGGACGAACTGAATACATTTTCCGCGCAAAAGTTTTGGGCAGCTCAAAACCTTCGAAGCGGATGAAACGTCAATAAACGGATGCTGGACGGATAGAGAGGAAGCAAAACGGAGGCAGTGAGTACATCGCGTTTTCCAACGGATGGCAAGCTTTTTTGTCCGTTTTACATCCTCTTTGCATCCGTTGGTTCAGTGTGACATGGGCTTAAGCATTTAAATAAATGCTTCATACTCAAAAACCTTCCAAAATCTTGCCATGCTTCAGTTGCAGTCCCAAACATGCTTCTCTGCCTTTTGGTGTGTCACAATTGCAATTTCAATTAGTCTGGTCCTCTCCTGATAATACTCTCTCGTCTCTGCTTATTTTTGCTTTAGGGCACAACATAGTCCACTGTGCTGCAGTGCATTGTTGTGAAGCAGGATCAAGAAGGGAAACACCTGGACGCAGGAAGATGCTTTGTTCTGGATTAGATACCACAGTATTACTTTACTGCAACTGGCAGCAAGTAATTATTTTCCAGCCCTGAAGGACAATGTCATTTCCAGTGGGAAATTGTTTTTTTTTTTCATTATGCATGCCAAGCATTTTAGCTGCTGTGGAACTTCTGAAGGTGAGTTCAGGAGTTCTGCGTTCTTCTCTTGGCTTAAAAGGTAGACACTTCCCATAATAGTTACTCACATGACATCACTTATGGCAATTTCATGTACTCATCTGTTTGCATGACCTGATGTGCAGCCATTCAGTGACATGACAACTGTATGCCTGGCCTGGGTCCTAGTTTGTGTAGGATTCTAACACCTGAGAAGAAACAAAGTATGTGCCCCCATTTGGTGCAGCATAAGTCAAATCCTTGAAAGAGAAATAAAGGCTGATTGGAGTCTGTGTGAGCACAGCTTAGGTGCACTGTACAGTTACATCTTTTGTTTTCCCTTCCAAGATGTGATAAAGAGCCAATTTGGTCTAATGGTTAAGGTAAAAGAGAGCTGAATTCTAATCTTACCTTGAGCACAGAACAGCTGAGCAATCCTTGACCAGTCTTTCTCTTTCAGTCCTAAGAAGAAGATGATTGTAAACCATTTCCAAAAATGTTACCAATAAAGCCCAGGCACTTGCCAGGAGTCAAGATAGACTCAAGTGTACAAATAAAGATGCAATGAATCCCAAAAGTTAAAAACTTCTCAAAAAATCTTCAGTTAAAAACAACTTTTAAAAATAAGTCATGTTTCTTTACTTTAACCACTTTTTTTGCCACTTTTTGCTTTGCTAGCTTTACTTTTTTCCCTGTTCCTTTTTAATTCAGTTTTTTCCATTTCCTTTTAATTCCTTTATAATTCCCAAAGCCATTAGAATGCTGGGAAAAATTATGGAGCAACAATGCCACCTACAGGACACAGAGACCACTTTCTAACCCACTAGAATGGAAAGACCAGACAAAAATCAAGCGCCTAAATAAATCATATGGCTTATACGAATTCAGTCCTGATTCCAAATACTTTTAACTCATAACTTTTACTGTACCTGTGGGCAGCAGACTAAAGATAAAGTGATGTGTCTTGCTGAGATTAAATAGGAGTGATAAAAAATAGACTTCCTACAAAATCTACTTATTCATGCTTTATTTCCTATCTTTCCTTCAAGACCTTTGGGAGGTATTCTTTTTCTACATTCTAATTTTTTTTCCCACTTTCTTCCCAGTTTTGTTATTAAGACCCTGATGCTACATGCACAGAGTACAAGAAAAGTATTTGATAACAAAATGCAAGATTATCAGAGAACTTCCCAAGGTTGTTTACTTTTCACAAAACAGAATTTTTATCTTGATGTTGGAGCAAGGCTTGGTTTGACATTTCTTTAGGGATAAATAGTTATCTGTTTCATCTGAAATGAGTATTCGTATATTCCTAGTGCCCAGCTGAAAGTTAAAAAATAATAATTTCTAACTTGATTTTTGATGATACATAGACACATGTTGTCTTGCATTTGTTCTATATAACGGTTCGACTCCAGAGTGAAAATCTTAGGGGGAGAGATTAGATTTTCACAGCAAGTTGAGCATAGTTACCTGCTTACTTAGAAACATAAGAATGAAATTTTTGTAAGAGACAAATAAAAATCTCTCTTTGTTCTCTAATCATATTTTTTTGTTTTACATTAAAGATGAGAGTTCTTAAATCAAGACACAAAGGAACATAGTTCTTAGATCAGTAAAATTGCTTCATTTTTTAGGATAATATAGGATAATTTCAGATGGATCTGCAAGATTTTTTTTTTCAATATTTTTTTTCTAAACTTTAAAAAATGAAAAAATAACAAGCAGAATTTTTCTCCTTCAGTAAGCTAATGGGAAGATTATTGCAGTCTGTGACCATTTTCTCACTAGTAATTTGAAGTATCTTACAATGTCATTCATCTGTCAACACAGTGATGTAAATACTGTTTTTATTACTGGTTTATTGGAACAACAGTGATTTCTTCAGATTTTGATTTCCTGTCTGTCTTCTCTGCCTATTTCAGAGTTTCAGTTATAAAACAGTATCCCACAAAATACTATATAGATAAGTCTTGTCTCATATCTCACCAATTGATGACATTTTCATGAAATATTTTTCATGACAGTTAAATGTTTTTTCCTAAAATACAGTGGTTCTTTTTTGTGCAATGGGCCATTTTTCTTCTTTTCTTGCCTCATAAAGTGTCTATAAATCATGCACAATCAAAGGGAAATTACTCTGTAAAAAGTTTAGAAATGATATGGTGTTAAATATAGCAGTTTCAATCAAAATGAAGTAACATGATGCATATTCCCAAACAAACAATGTCAGGAAAGAAGCAATCCCACCATATCAAAGATACATTTTTTTAGAAAGCAGACTTTTTTTTTCAGTTGTTGAAGAATGATGATCATACATTGATGAAGGATATTATCGTAAACACATTTGGTTGAAGGTTGTTCCTCTGGGTATAAATTTATTTTAAGGTAACCTATTTGCAATGCATATAAATAAGAGACAACAACACTGTTTTGCCCAATGTGATGAAAGTTCTGAATTTCAATTCTTTATTGTGATCTTGAATAAAAAAAAAATGGGTAGTGGTTTGCTTCTACAAATCAAAGACTCTTTGTCAAGATTGCCTGTCAACATCATCATGCTAGAAGTAAAAATTGTGGAGAAAACACTTATTTGTATGATATCAGATTCTCTCATTATCAACCCATTTTAATTTAATACCACAAGGTTTCAGTAATAAGGTTTTGAGAAGATGTGAATGTGATTTTCAAGGTACTGTATATTAACATTTGAAATGTACCATTGTACAAAATGATTTATATGTTGATGTTTTAAACATGGGGATAGATTAGATTAGATTAGATTAGATTAGATTAGATTAGATTAGATTAGA
>BLBF01000003.1:103443988-103461281 GCA_015471245.1 Laticauda colubrina | reverse complement strand
GATTAGATTAGATTAGATTAGATTAGATTAGATTAGATTAGATTAGACTCAGGGGTGGGCTGCTGGGGGTTCAGCAGGACCTCGAGCTAAGATTCTGCACAGTTTAGAGAACTTCAAATCCCACTCCTGGCTGGCCCCACCCACCCCACCTCTGCCCTCCCAGGAGTCCCCACATGGCCTGTTTTGGATGCAAATAAGTGCAGTGCATGTGCAGAGGCACAGGGAAGGTGAAAAATGGCCCTCCTGGTGGTTTGTAAAGGCTGAAAATGGGAATGTTTCCAGCTTCCAGAGAGCCTCCAGAGCCCAGGGAGGCCATTTTTGTCCTCCTGGAGGCTCAAAGAAAGCCTCCAGAGCTTGGGGAAGGCAACTCCTTGCACATACCATGGTGCAGGAGGTTGACTAGGCAATGTCCACCATGGCCACAACCACCCAGCAACCATGCAGAGAACCCATTGCTAAAAGTTTTGAAGCCCACCTCTGACTAGATTAGATTGAAAGATAACACCACCATGATATGTACTCTTTGCTTATTTTTATTTGTTTATTTATTTATTTTATCAAGCGATTATAAGATAACAGGTATATGTATAAACCTAGTTATGAATGCATGAAATGGATACATATAAGAAAAATAAAAAGAAACAATAGAGCAGGGACGGTAGGCACGTTGGTGTGCTTATGCATGCTCCCTACAGACCTCTTAGGAAAGAAGTGAGGTCGATAGTAGACAGTCTAAGGTTAAATTTTTGGGGGTTTGGGGAAGAAACTACAGAGTCAGGTAGAGTATTCCAGACAATGACCACTTTGTTGCTGAAGTTGTATTTCTTGCAATCAAGTTTGATGTGGTTTACCTTGAGTTTGTATCTATTGTGTGCTCTTGTATTGTTGTGGTTGAAGCTGAAGTATTCATTGACAGGTAGGACATTGCAGTAGATAATTGTATGTACTATACTTAGATCGGACCGAAGGTGGCGTAGTTCTAGGTTGTCTAGGTCTAAAATTTCAAGTCTTGTGGCATAAGGTATTCTGCTATGAGTAGAGGAGTGGAGAACTCTTCTCATGAAATATTTCTGGACTTTTTCAATTGTGTTAATGTCAGATATGTAATGCAGGTTCCAGACTGATGAGCTGTATTCAGGTATTGGTCTAGCAAATGTTTTGTATGCTCTAGTTAGTAGTGTGATATTACCAGAGAAAAAGCTACACAAGATGAGGTTAACAACTCTTTTAAAAAAAACACACACACAAATTTTATTGATTTTGCAATTAAAAAAAAAAGAGACACAACAACATAATAACGTGTACATAATTGAAGGGTAAAGAAAAAAAAAAGGAAAAAAGGGGATGGGAAAAGAGGACCGGAAAAACAAACAAACAAACAAAAAAGAAAATACAGAAAAGAGATTTGTTAAAAATATTCTTACTTTCGACAATTTGTGAGATCTTTTCTTCCTTTGGTTAACTATCTCTAAACACTTTATCTTTACAAGAATTTATACATCACTCATATAAATTTATCTTATTCTTTCTATCCTATATTATAAAATTCATCTTTGTTCTAACCATTTATACCAATAATTCCAGCTATTATAATATATTGAAGTTTCTTTGTTTTTTAGAGCTAATGTTAATCTGTCCATTTCTGCGCAGTTTGAAATTTTTTGGATAATCTTCTCCTTTGTAGGGATCTGTGGATGCTTCCAACACTGAGCAAAAGCCAATCTAGCTGCTGTTAATATATGTATTGTGATATATTTTGTCTTTTTTGATATTTGTTTGTCAAAAATCCCTAGTAGAAAAGACTCTGGTTTATATTCGATCTGTTCTTTAGTAATATCTTCTAGCCAATTTCTTATTATCTTCCAATATTTTTGGGCTTCTATGCATGACCACCACATGTGGAAAAAAGTTCCCTCTTTCTTTTTACATTTCCAGCATTTTGGACTCATGTTGGGGCACATTTTCGCCAATCTCGAAGGAGGAAGGTGCCATCTATAAAACAGTTTATATGCATTTTCTTTGTATGCTGCCGATTTTGTAATATTATTATTACTTCCCCAGACTTTTTCCCATTCATTTAAAGTGATATTACGTCCTATATTCCAACTCCAAGCAATCATATTTCCTTTTACTATTTCTTCTTCTAATTCTACTTCAAGTAAACAATTGTAAAATCTAGTTATATTCTTTTTTCCTGTTCCCATTAAAATTTTATCTAGCTGCTGGGGTTTATTACTAATTCCGAATTCTTTTCTATCCTGGTTATATCTACTATGAATTTGTAAATATGCCCATTGATCTATTTTAAATCTCCGTTCTTGAAGTTCTTGATGGGATTTCAAATTTCCTTGTACATCTAATAAATCTTTATATTTGATCATTCTAGAAATATCCAAATTGTTTGGGTGAATCATTGCCTCCATTGTTGATAGCCAAATCGGTACTTTTAAATATTGTTTTTTACATATTTTTTTCCAATTAGTTACCAATGAGTCTCTAATAAAGTGTCTGTGAAAGTATTTCTGGGTAATTTTTCCTACATCCCATAAAAAAACATGACACCCCCTTTGTAAGTCGTGGCCCTCTAAAAATAAGATTCTCTTATTATTTAAGTTTACCCAATCTTTTAACCATACTAGGGTGGCAGCTGTGTAATACAATTCCCAATTTGGAAGTGCCAACCCTCCCCTGCTCCTCATATCCTGCATTGCTTTTAAATTTATTCTGGGTTTTTTCCCTTGCCAAATAATTTTAACAATAATTTTATTGAGTTCTTCGAAAAATTTCTTATGTAATTTAATTGGAATCATCTGAAATAGATATAAACATTTTGGGAGGATATTCATTTTAACGGTAGCAATCTTTCCCAATAGTGAAAGTTGTAATTTGCCCCATAATTCTAGATCCTTCTTTACCTGAAGCATCAACTTATCGTAGTTGTTTTCTTTAAGCGCCTTACAATGTGCTGTCAACCATATTCCTAAATATTTAACTTTCTTTGTCATTTGTATTCCCATAATTTCTTCTCGTTCTTTTTTCTGCTTTTCTGTTAAGTTTTTAGTCATTAATTTTGTTTTTTTCCTATTAATTTTAAGTCCTGCTACTGCTCCAAATTGTTCTATTTCTTTAATCAATTTTTGTCCTCTTTCAATTGGATCTTCAATGAAAAAAAACAAATCATCAGCAAATGCTTGTAATTTGTATTCTTCTGATTTAATCTTTAGTCCTTTTATCTCTGGATTTTGTCTAATCTTAATTAGTAATGTTTCTAATGCAAATATGAAGAGCAGGGGTGAGAGCGGGCAGCCTTGTCTAACTCCTTTTTCTATTTTTATTGGACAAGTATATTCCCCATTTACTATAATATTGGCCTGTTGTGTGTTATAAATAGTTGATATAATATTTTCAAATTTGGTGCCTAATTTCATATTATATATTTTTTGTATTAAGAATTGCCAATTTAAATTATCAAAGGCCTTTTCAGTGTCTAAAAATAGAAGTGCAATCTGTTTCTTGGGGTGGGCTTCATAAAATTCTAAAATATCTAATACTGTTCTTGAGTTATTGCTAATCTGTCTAGTCGGAAGAAATCCATTTTGATCTTCATGTATATATAAGCTTAATATTCTTTTAAGTCTATTAGCTATAATGAAGGCAAATATTTTGTAATCGGTATTTAATAGTGAAATCGGTCTATAATTATTAATATATCTGGGTTCAGAATCCTCCTTCAGGATCAACGAAATAAGTGCTCCCCTCCATGAGTCCGGCATCTTAGCTGCCAATAATACTTCATTAAAAATTTCCAACATAAATGGTCCAATCTGTTCTGCAATTATTTTATATAACTCTCCTGGGTTATTTCCAATTCCTCCCTACTACTCGAATCTTCTGAACTTTCTAATTGCTTGTAGTATTCTTGGGCTCTTTCTATAGTATCAATTTTAATTTTCCTTTCTTTCCATGTAACAAGCACCCCTTCTGGAATTAACCATTTGAATACATTTTTTTTTTTTTTTGTTTAAATAAACAGCCAAAAATTTGTAATCTTGTCTTATTTCTCTTATTCTTCTCGGGACTTGTTTAAGGATCAAAATTTCTTTGCCCTTATATACAATTGTTCCATCTCTAGATCTCTTAAAAATAATATCACAGATACTCCTTCTCGTAAAGCATATGTGAACTTCTCTTGGGCATTTATGGCACCTCGCATAGCTAGTACTGACCCTATAGACTTCATCAAACTCTTTTAAAATGTCGTCCTTTTCTTTATCTAACAGTCCAGCCAGTATTTTCGCCATCAATTGTTCTAGATCTTCATCCCTGGACTCCTCTACATTCTGGAATCTTAGGTATGTAGCCGCCTTGTCTATCTCAAAATAAACCAACGAGTCTTCCATTTCTTTGCTTACATTTTTTAATTCCTCATCTACCCTTTCCAATTTCCTTTCAGTTCATTCAGTCCTTTTCTCTACTTCTTTTATTGTTGCTTCATTTTTCTCCAAGGCCTGTTGGAGTATTCCAATTTTATTTTCTACTTTAGAAATATCCGCTTTCATTTCTAATTTCATTTTTCCCATCTCCTCCCTTAATTTGTTAATGTCTGCTCTTGTTTCATTGTGGTTTTTTATCATTGTTTCTTGTAATTTCTCCATTGATTCTTGGAGTGTTAGTAAAATTGATTGAATATTAACATTTGTAATACTGGGTTGTTTTTCTACTGGTAATGTTTCTTCTATAGTTTTTTGGGCCATAGGCAAAGCTGTTGCCAATGTAGTTGTTAAAGTTGGAGTAGTTTTCCTGCTAGTTTTCAGGGCTGTGGTAGTTGTCAAAGTCATTTCTTTTAATATTTGTTTCTGTTGTTGAATTATATTAATTATATTATCCCAAATTACCATTCAATATTATAGCCTCAATATTACAGTTAATCTATGCAGAATTAATTTATCTATTAAACTATATTTTTCCAAATCTTAAATCTAAATCAAGTAAGTAAATTTTATGAGTTTGTATTCAATTTCTATATATCACTATGCCATGTTATTTTACGATCTATATAATACCTATATATACACCATACACATAACTTTTAGTATACTCAATATTGAACATTAAATTCTATAATTATTGATAGTTACTTTACAGTATTCCTTATGTTCTTACTATATTCTCTTTTTTTATTATTATAATTTGTATGTCTAGTCAAAATATGATTATCCCAATTCTCAAAAAATTAGTCAAGTCAATTATCAACAATCTAGATTATTATTCTGTATTTCTTATCTCGATAAATAAATTTACAATCGTTATATAGAAGAAGTAATAGGAGCAGGAAAAGATAACACCCAAATGTAAATAATGAGAGAGACCAGAGGGAAAAAAAAAAAAGAATTAGCAAATTTATAAAAGAGAAAAGAGCAATAAGAAAAGGGGCAGAGAAGGAAAAAAAAAATCCCAAAGTCTGTCTTTATTCTTTATCTCTGGTAAAAAAGAAAAAAAAAGAATATTATTATTATTATTTTCCTCCTTCAAATGCACCGGAAGTGGGGAGAAGGAAAATGCTGAATAATGACTACAGTCAATCAGTTAGTCTTCTTAATCTTCCAGTCCACCTATCTCCCCCTTTTTAAAGCGTTTTTGGATCAATTTTAATTTCTTCTTCTTGACAACATCTCTTCAGATAAAGCAAAATTCTCCAGGAATCTATTAAAAGTCTATTAACTAAGTGTAAATATAATGTTACTGATTCTCCGAGGCTTCCAGGCATCTCATTTCATCTGGCACCAATCTGTCCTCTTCAGTTCGCCTCAGATCTCTTCACTATTTCAATACAGTTTTTTCAAAAGAAAATATCAACTTAGTAGTCAGATGAAAAGTTCCAAATCATTTCCGATCTTAAAAGTTTTCTAATGCAGTAACACAGCTTCTTTCTTCGCAATCCATACTTTCACTTTAGTTCAACAAATCCTTTCGCCCACGCTCCTCTTCACCGCTTTCTAGCCACTTTCTTTCAGGCTTTCAAGAGTCACTTTTTTGATCAATTGCCAGTTGGTAATCTTTTCTCTTCATCTCTCCACCATTATACTCCCTCAGCCACACGTCTTTCACACGATCTCACAAGTTGTCACTTACTCGCTTTTAGTATCGGTGACAGTCCAGACTTTGGAGCCTCCATTAATAGGAGGATATCTCTTAATCGTTGGGCTCTGGAGAACTTCGCTGCTGGGGGGTTGCCTTCCCCACACAGCAGCTAAAGTACTCCCCACACCAACATGAACCTCTCCGGGGTTCGAGCACCTCAAAGGGTCATACCAAACATAGAAAAAGATTGACTGAAATCAGGAGCAGATCTCAGCCTCTCTACTCATCCTTGCCTGCCACCGGAAGTCTACCCTAGGTTTACAACTCTTAATGCCTTTTTGGCTATGTAGTTACAGTGGGCTCTAGCACTTAGATCATTAGAGAAGAGTACTCCAAGATCCTTGATAGAGTTTGGATCATCAACAAGGTCTTGACTTCAGCTTGTATTTTAGTTTCTGATTTTTTTGCCAATATGTAAGACAGAGCATTTATTTGTTGAGATTTGAAGTTGCCATTTGATTGACCATTCTGATACATAGTCGAGGTCTTTTTGAAGGGTAGCAGTATTGTCTGTGGCATTGAATAGCTTTACATCATCAGCGAAGAGAACATAGTTGCTCTTAATATGATCACAGAGATCATTTATGTAGAGTATGACAAGAGTTGGTCCTAGAACACTGCCTTGGGGACACCATTGTTGACAGGTACAGAATTTGATAGGACACTCCCAATTTTTATTAACTGATTCTCTACAAATATAAATAAAATAAAGATTGAATATGAAATAAAGATAAAATACTATATTTATATGCATTATGTTTTTGTCTCTTGTCTTTTCTATTTGTTTATAATAAAGCAAATACCTTTTTTTTAAAAGAGAAAAATATTTTTATGCTTATATATCAATAGTTTCAAATCTTACTGAGGGATTTCACATACTTCAGGATAAAAATCTAATGGCTTAACTGCTTTCCTTTCATATGCTTTCTTTGGGAGACAGCATTTAAAGCTCAGACATGGTATAAGTATTACTGTATTAGTCAGACAATTTCAAATGCAGTGTAGCCTATTTCCATCCTATCTGTCCTCACTACCACTCTTTTCCATATTGATGGGAAGTGGTATTATATAAGGATTGGTGAAACTATGGATGCTGAAGAAATGCTAAGAAATATTAGAGATTTTACCCAGGTTGTGCATAGGCAAATATATAAAGCAAGACAAAGCCCTTTATTTGGTAAGGATTATCTGGACAAGATAAATTGTTATTACATGCTAACAGAATAATGTCCAGTAAATAATATAGAAGTAAGAGAAGTAAGTTCTTGAACTGAATTGAATAAAAAAAGAACATTTTCTTCAAAAATTGAATATTTTTTAATGATAACATGCATGTACAGCGGTGGACTCGATGTCTCCTTTCTCCCACTGCACCAGGGAGTCCTCATCGCTCTCCACCATGCTTTCAACACCTGCCCGGGGGTTCTCCGCCATGACACGCTCCACAGATACCTGCATGGAGACAGGGACTGACTCTCGGCCGCCAGAGGACTGGCTCCCAGCAGGCTGCCGGAGAGAGAGGGTAGAGATTTGAGCTCCTGGTGCTCCTTGGTGGCGGACCTCACCCTCCAGGAAGCTGCACTTGGCCATGACATAGTTCTCCTGTCCGTCAGCTTAACTATGGCCTGGCCAGATTTTTTGCAGTGCAGCTTCCCGTACCAGGTGTGCATGTGCTTCCACCAGCCGGGGAGCACCTCCGAAGTGTAGCCCATACTCTCCACCCTCTCTCTCCAAGCAGCCTGCTTCCACTTGGTGTCCCTGTACAGCCGGTGTCCTTTCCGCCACAGATAGTCGTTCTCTCTCAGCCACTCCAGCACCTCATCCTCGTGCGCTTCCTCAATGTAGTAGTTCCTCCTCTCCCGTTGTTGCATACGCCTCTTCTTCCCTTTGGCAGGACCAGATGGGCCCTCATTAGAGGGGCTTCCAGGTTGTAGGGGCTGCTCCTCCACACCAACAGCAGCAGCAGCAGCAGCATCACCAGCAGGATCATAAGCAGCAGCAGCAGCAGCAGCATAATCACCAGCAGGATCATAAGCAGCAGCAGCAGCAGCAAGACTAGGAGCAGCAGGAGCAGAGTAAGCACCAGCAGCAGGGTCAGCAGGACAAGGAGCACGAGCAGAACGAGCAGGACCAGCAGGACCAGCAGGACCAGGAGCAGCTTCAGCAGAGTACGCAGCAGCAGAAGCACCACTGCCAGGATCAGCTTCAGCAGAGTACGCAGCAGAAGCACCACCGCCAGGAGCAACTACAGCAGAAGCTCCAGCAACAGAAGAGCGAGCCCAAGCAGCAGAAGCCCCAGCAGAAGATGTGTCAGGGACATGGGGCGGGAGGGTGGCCCTGTCCCTCTTGCCAGGGATGGCGGCAGGTTGCTGAGACTTTCGCTTCTTCCCCATGGTTGTGGGGTTGCTGGCTGGCAAGGAGGCTGGCAGGAAGGCTGGCAGGAATCCTGGCAGGAAGGCAGGCACCAAGACTGGCAGACAGACTGGCTGGCAGGGAGGCTGGAAGGCAGGCTGCCAGCAAGGCTGGAAGGGAGGCTGGAAGGCAGGCTGGCAGCAAGGCTGGCAGGGAGGCTGCCCAGGAGGCTGGGAGGCAGGCTGCCCAGGAGGCTGGGAGGCAGGCTGGCAGCAAGGCTTGCAGGCAGACATGCAGGCAAGAACTCGAGGTATCCAGCAGCAGGTCTTTCCTCGGAATGCTGGCCACATGCGAGCTGCTTCCCTTTATATCCGGGGGGCTTGCGCAATGCATCCCCCCCGCATGCACAATTAATGCCAGGCATCCGTTCGGCTTCCGCTGTGCATCCGCTCGGCTTCCGCTGTGCATCCGCTTCATCTGCTGTGCATCCGTTCTGCATCCGCTGTTTCCGTTCCACGTCCGCTTTGCTGAGCCCCCCCAGAAGCCTAGCGGATGCGCCATCCACTTCCATCCGCTGTGCTTCCGTTCCGCATCCACTTTGCATCCGCCCTGCGTCCTCCCCGCGTCCGTGTTATCCGCTCCAATTATGCAAATTTTCACCCCTTTTGAGTGCGGCTGTAACATTTACAACGGATGTAACATTTTTCTCTTCCGTTGTGTCCTTTTTGCATCTGTTGGGCAGTGTTGGGCACGGCCTTAAAGAAAAGCACTGTCTACTCATTGTTTGTCATACAGTCAAGATGCTGCATTAATTTCCCAAAACGAAACTTGAGGATAAGCTTTTAAATTGATGTGACTGTGGAGGAGTGCTTCTAAGTTTATAATTTTATTTTCTTTCTAAAGCATGAAATCTCCTCAAACTGTTTATTGAGACTCTGTCTATGGGTGGACACTCCCAGATGTTTAGGGTACCAGGGCCTAAACCGGGAAACTGTGAGTTTTAGTCCTGCCTGAAACATAAGGCCAGCTGGGTTTTGGACATAAGACAGTCACTCTCCCTGAGCCAGAGGAAAAAGGCAAGGGCAAGCCACTTCCTTCCAGATGTCAAGACTGACTACAAGACAAATACACACACAAAGTTTATGAAGGCATCAGGACTCAATTTCTGCTTGAAATGAACTTGATTTTTAATTTGAAACAAACCTTGTTTAATCTGAAAAATGAAGTTTTTTAATGGATCCCTAGCACCTATAATATAGAACTTGTTAATAAAAATAGTATCAGAATAATTACTGCATGGACAAAATTGACATTTTTATCCTTGTGTTCTAATTATTTCAAAAATATGACAGAGTGCAAAGGCAATAGCAATGGGCTGGGGGGAAAATGAGAAAAAAATGGAAATATAAGATAATTTGAATATATAAGGCTTCTCATTGCATAAATTTCATTTATTATTTATTGTAATACATTGATCTGGAGATGTCAAATGTCTTAGCTTATAGATTATATAAACAAAGTTAGATAATGGTGAGATTGATATAATGTGTGTCTGTTTGCATAACTAATTCATATTCTGTACAAAGACAAGGGAAAATTATTTAATTAATCTTTGTACAAGCCATATTGCAAATTTTTGAATGAATGCTAGTCAAAAAAAAAAAAAAGCTCTCTGGTTTTATATTCTATTCATTCTTCAAAGTCTGCATATCAACTTTATTTATTGATAACAAATATTTATAAAGTTCAAGTTCCGAGCTTTTTTATTTTTTTCTTTTTGGCTTCATAGGATTTAATGATCTGATTTAGCAAGTTCAGTGCTCAGAGACTGAAAATGTCACTGGCCCAAATGAAGATTCAAGTAAATCTTGTAAATATTGCCCTGGATGGAAAGTGATAAATAGTATTCAAATGTTAGCATTAAAATTATCATCATCATTATAATATTATCTCCTAGTTGATCTAATGTAAAGATGCTCGCATAAATCCTGATCTTTCATAAAACTGGTTTTTAATCAATTTTGTGATCTGGATTATGCAACAGCATCAATTTAACAAAACAAAAAGAATCAAAAAGCACTTTTTAAGAATATGTGTACCACATTTCAAAATACTTTAATAGTAGACTGAGAAGGGATATAGCAAATTGACTCTATTTTGAATCCAAAATAGTCCAAATAAATAAAGTTGTGACATAGGAATATTTCAAAGGAGTTTAGAAATGAATTATCTGAACTAAGTGAAGGAATCTACAATTTGGGACCATGAAATAATATACTGAGGTTTTGACAATATTTAGTGTAGTGATTAAAGCACCAAGCTAGAAATGAGGAGACCATAAATATTAGTCCTTCCTTTGACCTAAAGCCTATTAGGTGACCTTGGATAGTAACTCTATCTCAGCCCTGGGAAGAAGGCAATGGCATTCTGAAAGTTGCTGCAAGAAAGCTGAAAGAAGTAGTCAACACTAATTCAAAGACACACAGAGACACAGAGAAAGTACAATTGCCAATGTAAGATTTTAGCCAGAATTACTTTTTGAATAATGTACTTTTGCATACACACATTCAGCTGCACTGATACTCTTTGCTTCATTAACTTGGTAAATTTTAGAAATGTACTTGTAAATAAGGCAAGTAAGGAGACTTCTCCTGAAATCTCCATCTTATTCCTTCATTACTTCCAACCATAGATAATTCATGTCTTCTTTCCAACTTGCCAGAAGCCGAGGCTAAAACTCCTCCCCCCTCCTTCTTCCATTTGTATCTTAAGTAGTGCTTGGGAGAACTGCATTGGGGGTTTTGAATTTACATTTATAAACATTACACAGACAATTCTGCACACTATTATGGACTCATTTGTAAGCAAATCTCTCTCTGCTCTTCAAATCATTTTCTTGAGATTTTTTT
Source organism: Laticauda colubrina (assembly GCA_015471245.1). Lineage (NCBI taxonomy): Eukaryota > Metazoa > Chordata > Lepidosauria > Squamata > Elapidae > Laticauda > Laticauda colubrina. The sequence continues at coordinate 103,449,879 of BLBF01000003.1, read as the reverse complement.
CGTAATACTTTCTGAAGTGGGGAGGAAAAAGAAAGAAAAGCAATACTAGATTATTAAACATTTCTGCTAGTATTATAGAGTGTAATAAGTAAGAAGAGGCTACTTATCTACCAGATTGAATGCATTAATCTAGAATTTATTAAGAATCTATTAGTAGTAGATTGAAGATATGGGCTGCCACAGAGAGGAAGGGCTCAAAGTATTTTCTGAAGCACCTGTAGGAATGATGGATGGAAAGTGAACAAGGAGAGATTTAACCTGGAAATAAGGAGAAACTGACAGTGAGAACAATCAACCAATGGAACACCTTGCCCTCAGAAGTTGTGGGAACACCATCACTTGAGACTTTCAAGAAGAGATTGGACTGCCATTTGTCAGAAATGGTATAGGGTCTCTCGCTTGGGTGGAGGGTTGGACTAGATGACCTACAAGGTCACTTCCAACTCTGATTATCTATCTGAAGAGCTGTGATGGCACAGTGGTTAGAATGCAATACTGAAGGCTATTTCTGTTGACTGCCAGTTGCTAGGAGTTCAGTAGTTCAATTCTCACTGGCTCAAGATTGACTAGCCTTCCATCCTTCTGACATCAGTAAAATGAGGATCCAGATTGTTGGAAGCAATATGCTGACTCCATAAACTGCTTACAGAGGGCTTTAAAGCACTGTGAAATGGCATATAAATCTAAGTGCTATTGCTATTACTACTAGATTGAGTGTATTAATCTCACTGGTATTTGTTTCTCTGGTAGGTATGACATACAACTGAGTATTTGATTACTGGGATAGGGAGTGACTGCATTTGGAGGTCCTGTATTTTAAACATATATGGATCCAAGATTTTCATTCCATGAAATTAAATTCCATGAAAAAATTATTTTGCATCTAGAACTGAGAAGAACCTTAGAAATGTAGTGGGAAGTAGAAGAGAAAATTGAAAATATGTGGATATGTCAAGATGGGGAAGAAAGAAAATGAAAAATAGACTGGTGAGCTTGCATAAAAAAAGAGCTGTCATTGGAGCTCTGAGAGGAGGAAGAAGATAGTTAATGTACCAAGAAGGATTTAAACAGCTTTGGTTGTTGAAGATTTGCTACTTTCAGAGTGAAAGGTAGACCATTCAAGAGGACTGCTGTCAAAGGATGAAAGACTCGGGGTCATGTCTAGTCCACAGAGAGGGAAGAAGAGGATTGAAAGAAAAAGCTCACTCAGTTTTCAACCACAGAAGATTGTCAGATAATCCTCATTAATGAAGGGAAATTGAGTCACATCTACCTATTAGAATAGATATTCTGACACACAATAACAGCAGAAACTTTCTGTCATAAAGCAGTCTGTTGTTTTTTAAATATATTTCAGAGGGAGGAAAGAATCTTTCCACTTCTTCTAAAAGGCCATTTTCATAATTAAGCTTGAACAGCTGAATAAGAAACATTGCTTTTTATCTAACAATATTATAAATAATAAGGGAGAAAACTTTATAAGGAAGGTTTATATGTTGGAATTTATGGAGCTTCATCCTGAAAACCATACCTTTGTAATATGATATTTATGCCATAAGGACATATTTAAGATGATCGTACAAATTATTGTGTGAGAGAATGGCCAAAATGTCAATATTACCTGACCCCTCCTCTCTGATATCTGTTCTCTCACAAAAATGGGAAACTAAAAACTATGATCATGGAAGCCCAGACCAGCACAATACCACTGAGAAAGAAAAACAAGAAATCCAAGATGAAACTGGCATGGCTGCACAAAGATCTCTCTGGCAAATTGAAAGAAAAGAAGGACAAGTAAAAATAATAATAAAGTAATAAAAAAATCATAAAGTAATAAAAAAAACAGATCTGCCAACATCGAGAAACAAGTAAAGTAATAACTAGCAGTTAGCACAGGTTTATTAAGAACAGATAATGCCAAACCAATCTTATTTCATTCTTCAACATAGTGACTAAATTAGTAGACCAGCAAAATACTGTGGACATAATATATTTAGATTTCAGCAAGGCATTCGACAAAGTAGACCACAACCTACTTTTTAGTAAGCTAGAAAAAAGTGGAATAGATAGCACCACCACTAGAAGGACTCGCAGCTGGCTGGCAAACTGTACTCAATGAGTAGTCCTTAATAGGTCTAAGTCTACATGGAGGGAAGTAAGAAGTGGGATTCCACAAGGTTCCATCTTAGGCCCAGTACTCTTCTATATCTTCATTAACGATTTAGATAAGGAAATAGAAGGGAAACTTACCAAATTTGCAGATGACACTAAGCTAACTCCCAAGAAGATAGGCTCAAGATCCAGATGGATCTTGACAGACTAGAACATTGGGCTGTATCTAACAAAATGAAATTCAATGCAGAAAAAAGTAAAGTCCTATACTTAAGCAAGAAAAACCAAAAGTACACATACAGACTGGGTGAAACCAGGCTCAATAACAGTAACTGTGAGAGGGATCTTGGAGTCTTAGTGGACAACCAGCTAAATATGAGCCAGCAGTATGCAGCAGCCAAAAAAGCTAATGCAATCATAAATTGTATTAACAGAGGGATACAATCAAGATCAAGGAAAGTACTAATACCACTATATAAAGCCTTAGTAAGACCACACCTAGATTACTGCATCCAGTTTTGTTCACCACATTATAAAAAAGATGTTGAGACTCTAGAAAAAGTACAGAGAAGAGCAACCAGGAAGATTAGGGGACTGTTGGCTGAAGCATACAATGAACAGTCGCAGGAACTGGGCTTGGCTAGTCTAGTAAAGAGAAGGACCAGGGGAGACATGATAGTGGTCTTCCAATATTTGAGGAGCTGCAACAGGGAGGAAGGGGTCAAGCTATTTTCGAAAGTGCCTAGAGGCCAGATAAGGAATAATGGATGGAAACTGAACAAGGAGAGATTTAACCTGGAAATAAGGAGACACTTTCTGACAATGAGAACAATTAACCAATGGAAAAACTTGCCCTTGGAAGTTGTGGGAGAGCCATCACTTGAGACTTTCAAGAAGAGATTGGACTCCATTTGTCAGAAATGATGCATGGTCTCTCACTTGAACTAAATTACCTACAAGAGCTCTTCCAACTCTAATTATCTGTTATATATCTTTCTCAGGTCACACCTAAGTAAAGGACAGAGCCAAGCCTTTAAAATAGAGACATGGTAATCTCATAGGGATTATGGAATACAGTAGGCAGAATGGCCCACACAAAGTAAAGGACAGAGCCAGGCCTTTAAAATAGAGACATGGTAATCTCATAGGGATTATGGAATACAGCAGGCAGAATGGCTAGCAACAATAATACAAAAGTGAACCAAAGAGCATTCAAAGATGCTAAAGAGCAACAGTGCTAAGAAATAGAACTGGTGATCTAGAACAGCTTTGGGACAATTTGTTTGGGAGGGAAATGTAAATTTTCATACTATAAACAGTTTTACTGTTGAGATCGGAAGAATTTACATTCTGAAACTAGAATACTAAGTCCTGATTGGCTTTATTGCTTCAGAGCCTTTGGCTATCACTCATTCTCTTAAGGCCCTGTCACACTGCCTAACGGATGCAAAACGTTAACAACGGATGAGAAAAATGTTCCATCCCTTGTTATACGCTCTAAGAAGGGGCAAAAATTTGCATAACCGGAGCGGATAACATGGAAAGGAATGGACGCGGGGAGGACGCAGGGCAGATGGAAAGCGGATGCGGAACGGAAGCCCAGTGGATGGAAGCAGATGAGAGCGGATGGCACATCCGCTAGGCTTCCGGGGGACCTCAGCAAAGTGGGCCCGGAACGGATGCAGGAGATGCAGAACAGATGCTGAACGGATGAAGCGAATGCACAGCGGATGCACAGTGGAAGCCTAGCGGATGCCGAGCGTTAATTGCGCATGCGGGGAGGATGCATTGCGTCAGCCCCGCGGATATAACGGAAGCAGCTCGGAAGCAGATCGCCATTCAGAGGAAAGACATGCTGCCGGACGGATTGACTACCTTGCCTGCCCTGCCTGCATGTCTGCCTGCAAGCCTTGCTGCCAGCCTTGCAACCAGCCTTGCTGCCAGCCTCCCTTTCAGCCTTGCTGTCTGCCTGCCTGCCAGCCTTGCTGCCAGCCAGTCTGCCTGCCAGCCTTGCTGCCTGCCTGCCTGCAAGGCTTCCTGCCAGCCTTGGTGCTAGCCTTCCTGCCAGCCTTGGTGCATGCCAGCCTGCACGCCAGCCTTCCTGCCAGCCTTGGTGCCTGCCTGCCTGCAAGCCTTCCTGCCAGCCTTGGTGCCTGCCTCCCTGCCAGCCTTCCTGCCAGCCTTGGTGCCTGCCTCCCTGCCAGCCTTCCTGCCAGCCTTGGTTCCTGCCAGACTCCCTGCCAGCCAGCAACCCCACAACCATGCGGAAGCACAGCAAGCCTCAGCCATCTGCTGCCAGCCCTTGCAAGAGAGACAGGGCTACCATCCCGCCCCCTGGCCCTCACTCTGGTTCTGCTGGGGCTTCTGCAGCACGGGCTCGCTCTTCTGGGGCTGGGGCTTCTGCTGCTTCTGCTTCTGCTTCTGGAGGAGCTGATGACAAGCACTCCAGCACCAGCCACCTCCACAGCACCTGGACACTTCACCCATGAGACTGAGCGACCAAGAGGAGTGCCAGAGATTCATTTTTGTTTTGTAGCTTGTTGTTAATAAAGTCTATTTTTGATTCATACACTTGCTTCATTTCTTTTTTTTAATAAAGTCTTGGTGTAAACTTTTAGAATTGGTTTAAGCTTTTGCATGCTTGTGGGATGGGTTAAGATAGCAGTGGGATGGGCAGGGATACCTTAGGGATGGGTAAGGATAGCAGTGGGATGGACAGGGATACCTTTGGGATGGGCAGGGATACCTGTGGGATGGGCAGGGATACCTTTGGGATGGGTCAGAGCTGTGGGATAGATAAACCTCCAGTGCAAGCATAATGGGACTGTATGGTCCACCCTCCCAGCTGCCACACCTTTGGCCCTTTATTATTAATAAAAATTTATTCATTGATCCACACATTTGAACATAAACACAAATCTTTATTAAATGCCCTGTTCATTGTAGGCCCACCCAACATACATGGCCCAATCTCATCAGTATGATGAAACAGGCTGAAGGAAGCATCCATTAAGCATCTATCATCCTATCTTGCCACTCCACTGCTCCAGCTGGGGAGTTGCACCAGTGTTTCAGGAGGTTGCACTGCTTCTTCCCTTCACATGAGCTCTGTTGGGGCCTTGAACATCCTGAGTGTCTATCAGGTTTCGCCCTTGCTTCCATTCCCCAGGCTCCATGTCCCCATTGCCTTGCTGGAGGTCCATGAGCCTGTTCTGCAACACTGGGTAGCGGGTGCACATGAGATTGTGCAGGATGCAGCAAGCTTCCATGATCCTCCTCACGGTCTCTGGGCGATGCTGCATGGTGGTGAGAAGTACCTGGAACCTGTTGGCCAGGATGCCAAAGGCGTTCTCCACCACCCGTCTTGCCCTGGACAGCCTGTAGTTGAAGATCCTCTCTTCATGGGTGAGGTATTTGGAGGTAGGTTGTGAGGGAGAAGGCGTCACCCCCCACGATGAAGTAGGGCACATCTTGCATTTCGTTGGGCAGGGGTTCTGAATCTGGGAAGCCCACGATGAGGTTGCGTTCCAGCCTACCCTTGAGGTGACTGTCGTTGTATACCTGGGCATCTGAAGATGAGCCGTTGCCTGAAGCATCGATGTACATGAACCAGTAGTCAGCATCGACCACGGCGAAGAGGATGATGCTGAAGAAGCCCTTGTAGTTGTGATAAGAGGACCCTGAGTTGGCTTGTGCTGTGCAGGCCACGTGCTTGCCATCGATGGCTCCAACGGTGTGTGGGAAGTTCCACCTCTGATACCACTGCTCTGCAACTTTCT
>BLBF01000003.1:103424590-103443588 GCA_015471245.1 Laticauda colubrina | reverse complement strand
GATGGTGTTGTGTGGCACCCTCCAGACGTACTGCATGCTCCTGTAGGCGGTCCCTGAGGCCAGGTGGTACAGAGTGAGTGCCACCTTGAGCCCAGGTTTCAGGCTGGGCCAGAAGTTGGTGTTTGCCTTGGTCAACCTGGGTGTCAGCCGCTGCACAACTTCGTCAAACATGGCTGGAGGCATCCTCATGAAGTTCTGGAATGCCCGAGTGTCTTCGTTCCTGAGCTCCACCATCAGCTTGTTGTACAGTCCATCCTCTGCTCTTCTGGTGAACCATCTTCGTACGCAGATGCTTCTTGGCTGCCTCTTTTTCTTCCTGTAGTAGAGTTCACAGAGCCTGTAGATGACTTCGCACTGTTGCAGAAGGATGGTGGCTGCCAAAAGGACTTTGTTACAATCCACGGTGGACATGACTGGATGCTGTGGAAGAGCAAGAGTCAGATGAAGGCTGCAGAGGTCTGCACCGCAGGGCTGATGTTGTGAAAGTGAGATCCAGATGAGTTGCTCCCCCTTTTTATAGGCAGTATAGGTGTCCTTTTGCATCCTCTAGGCATCCTCTAGACATTCTCTAGACATCCTTAATATCCGAGATAGGTCCCCTCTGCAAACGTTTTTTTCGTTTTACATGCTTTGTTTCTCTGCTGCATCTGCTAGGCATCCCTTCTGCATCCGTTCTGCATCCGTTCCGCTTCCTCCCTGCGGTCCAAGCGGATGCTAGTTGCGCGGATGCAGAACGGATGCCTAGCGGATGCCTAGCGGATGCAGAACCGACAAATTGGATACATTTTCCGCGCAAAAGTTTTGAGCAACTCAAAACTTTCTGAGTGGATGAAATGTCCATAAGTGGATGCTGGACGGATAGAGAGGAAGCAAAACGGAGGCAGTGAGTACAGAACGGATACATCGCGTTAACCAACAGATGACAAGCTTTTTTGTCCGTTTTACATCCTCTTTGCATCCGTTGGTGCAGTGTGATATGGGCTTTAATTCTTGAGCCATGCTGGTGCAGTGGTTAGAATGCAGTCTTGCAGGCTACTTCTGCTGATCACTGGCTGCCAGCAGTTTGGCAGTTCGAATATCAACGGTTCAAGGTTAATTCAGCCTTCCATCCTTCCAAGGTTGGTAAAATGAGGATTCAGATTGTTGGGGGTCAATATGCTGACTCTGACCACCTATAGAAGACTGTAAAACACTGTGAATCAGTATATAAGTCCATACTATTGCTCTTGCTCTTCTTTAGAATGAAAGCAAGGATTGTTCTATTGTTTGTTTTGGCTCCTAAATGAATTCCTAACTCCTTAGTGCTATGAGTATGTTCTATGGAAGCATAGTCACTGAACAATATGACTACGCTATTGATGTTACCAAACTCTTGATCTTAGTCTTGTATATCCTGGCTCCAGTTAGGCCTTATCAAAATTCTTGAAAAATGAAATAGTTTCAACTCAAATGATTGAAGCCAAGAAAAAGGTGTCTTTTTCCTGGTGTCTACTCTTCCAGAAAGACAAGAATGCGAAAAAACTAATCTAGTGCAGTAAAAAGCATCCTGTGGGGCCTATTGGGGAACAATAGCATCAATTTGCTTTGTACTAAATAAATATTAGGTTAGTAGTGTTGGGATATTTTGTTTGATCACTTGTAAATATTTTTAGAACAGTATAAAAGGCTAGGAGAAAAGCTACCATAAGCAAAAGCAGTGCTATTTTTATAAAGAAAGAATTAGTGAGTAAAACCAAAGAAATTGCGTACAAGAACAATTGATGGCTTATTCCTCCATCTTATGTACTATGGTAAGCTATAGACAATCTTTTTCTAGATGCTGTGGTTAACCACTGACATTTTCTTTTTTTTTGAAAACAAAGTTTTTTACAACAAACTTATGAACAAAACATAAAAATGACTTCTGGTTTGAGCTCCTTCGGCGACAGACTGAAACTGTGAGTCTGCATGGTTTGATCTGTGTTCATTGCTTGGGTGCCCTGAGCTGGCTGGTTTCAGGGCTAAGCCACCCCGTAGACATGGTGAAGAGGGTGGAGACTACCTGCAGGGTTCAGGAGAGCCGCATCTCTCCTCCTCAGCTGGCCATTACTCCCTTCCCAAAGGCAGTTTCAGCGGTGGTCAGAAATGGCCACCCCAAAGAAGAACTTGATTGGAAAAGAATATGCAGGAGAAAGATAAGAAGAGAAAGTTTTGGTTGACCGGGTCAAACAGCAAAAGCAATAAATAAGGTACCCTGGAATTTAAACTATAAAAAAAAATAACACTGTTCCCAAAGAAGATTTTCAAGCAGTGAAGGAGAGAGAAAAGGGAAAGGATTGGGTTTTTTTCTCACCTCTTCACTTTGACATCAATAGGCATTTAAGCCGAAAATAAAATGTCTAAGGGATAATAAAGATTTCTGGATATTTAAAAGCTTTTGAAAGCAGGAAAGGAGAGAGAAAGAATAAAAGGGCAGGATCTGGAAGAAAGGAGACTGCCTGGAATTAAAAAGAACTTGCAGTAAAGGGCCTGTCACATAGGCCAACGGATGCAAAAAGTATGTAAAAAGGACACAGCGGACGAGAAAATTTTCCATCCGTTGTTATCTGCTCTCAAAAGTGCCCCAAATTTGCATAAACAGAGCGGACAACAACGGAAAGGAATGGACGGGGGGAGGACGTAGCCAGGATGTTAAGCAGATGCTCCACATAAGCCGAGCAGATGGAAGCCGATGGAAGCGGTTACCAATAACAATTTAATCATTTATCAACACATTTCAACATTACACAACTCTTTATTAAATGCCCTGTTCATTGTAGAGCCACTCAACATACATGGCACAATCTCATCAGTGTGATGAGACAGGCTGAAGGAAGCATCCATTAATCATCTATCATCCTGTCTTGCCACTCCACTGCTCCAGCTGGGGAGTTGCACCAGTGTCTCAGTAGGTTGCGCTGCTTCTTCCCTTCACGTGAAGCTCTGTTGGGGCCTTGCACATCCACAGTATCTATCAGATTTCACCCTTGCCTCCATTCACCAGGCTCCATGTCCCCATTGCCTTGTTGGAGGTCCATGAGCCTGTTCTGCAAGACTGGGTAGCGGGTGTGCATGAGATTGTGCAGGATGCAGCAAGCTTCCATGATGTTCCTCACGGTCTCTGGGCAATGCTGCATGGTGGTGGGAAGTACCTGGAACCTGTTGGCCAGGATGCCAAAGGCGTTCTTCACCACCCGCCTTGCCCTTGACAGCCTGTGGTTGAAGATCCTCTCTTCACGGGTGAGGCATCTGGAAGTGTAGGGCTTTATGAGGTAGGTTCTGAGGGAGAAGGCGTCATGGTGTTGGTGTTTGCCTTGGTCAACCTGGGTCTCAGCTGGTCCACAACTTCGTCAAACATGGCTGGTGGCATCTTCATGAAGTTCTGGAACGCACAAGAGTCTTTGTTCTTCAGCTCCACCATCAGCTTGTTATACAGTCCGTACTCGGTTCTTCTCGTGATCCATCTTCAGACCCAGACACTTCTTGGACGCCTCCTTTTCTTCCCATAGAACAGGTGAAAGAGCCTGTAGAGGGCTTCGCACTGTTGTAGAATGATGGCAGCTACCAAAAGGAGTGTGTGACGATCCATGGTGGAGATGACTGCATGCTGTGGAAGAGCAAGAGCCAGATGAAGGCTGAAGTCATCTGCACCGCAGGGCTGCTGGACTGAAAGTGAGATCCAGGTGATTTCTCCCCCTTTTTATAGGAAATATAGGTTTTCCGCTAGGTATCTTTTTTTCATCCTCTAGTCATCCTGCAGACATCCCAAATATCTGAGATACGTCTCCTATACGAACGTTTTTTCCGTTTTAATGCTTTGTATGCGAGCTGCATTCGCTTTCATACTTTCTACGTCCATGATACTAATGCTGTGTGTCTGTTCCGTGTCCGTTTCACTTCCTCCCTGTGTCGGTTTTCCGCTGGAGCGGATGCGAGTTGCGAGGATGTGCAGCGGATGCCTAGCGGATATAGCGGACGTGTAACGGATGACAACGGACATATAACGGATGTTCCCCGTATGTGTAGCGAATGTAGAACGGACGCATTGGATACTTTTTCAGCTCAAAAAGTTTTGTGCAGCTCAAAACTTTTTGAGCAGATGAAATATCAGAAGACAGATGCTGGACAGATAGAGAGTATGAAAAACGGACGCAGTGAGTTCAGAACGGATGTATCGCGTTAACCAACGGATGGCAAGTGTTTCTCTCCATTTTACATCCTCTTTCCATCGGTTGGTGCTGTGTGACAGGGGCTTAAAATCTCAACAAGACTTCTAAAAGATACATTTTAACTGGAACATGGCAACAAAATAGTAAAACCTCAGGAAGAAAAAGTGAAAAAAGAAGTAAGAAGAAACCACTCTGGAGTATTTGGATTACTTGCTGACTTCTAGATTTTTGGTTACTGGATTTGAATGACTAAGGTGGTTGTTTAAAAGTGTTTAAAATGGCACCACTTTTAAAAGAACTGAAAACGGAACTTAAAAAGTACAAAGAAGATACACAAGAAGGGAGAGGTTTTTTGGCTTCATATTTCAGTTCTTAGAAATGGAGATTTGGAACTATGAGAAACCACAAGAAATGCCTGCAGAACAAGAAGACTGGGACAAAGAAGAAGCCATCTATAATGAACAAGTAATTTTATGTGGGGGGAAAAAAGCAAAGGGGGGAAAGAGAATGAAAAGTTTAAGATTTGGAAAAATAACCGGAAAAAAAAGAATAATTTGAAAAATAACTATAAAATTAGAAAGCAACAGAAGAGGGAACTGCAGAACAGATAATTAGAAGTAGATAGACAATGGGGTAAAAAGGGGAGGGAGAAGAAGAGAGGGAAGAAAGAAAGGAAAAGAAGTTATAAAGGACAGAAACAAGATATAGAGAAACAGGGCCTATTTAGAGATAATGGGTGAAAATCTAATTGAAAAAGGGATTCTGCAAAGGTACATAAAATAGTATTGTTATATTAGAAATAGAAATAATTTCAGAAAATATGAAACAATGTATGATCAAAATGATGGATAAAATAGTTATCGTAATTTAGTAGAATGTTTGTTAATAAATAAATGTAATAAAATGAATATTTAATGATTTATAAAACATAACTGAAGAGAAATAGGGGAAAAATTAATTATGGAAATATTATACATGACCCCAAGGATGTATGATATTTAATTGAAAAGAAATGTTAAAGATGTTAAGACTTTAATGAATATTAATGATAGAACTGAATTGGAATGGAATGAGGAATGAATTACATATATTTATAACCCCCTTTTTAAAGTATATAGTATGTATGCATGTATTTGAAGAATGTATCAAGCAGAATTTAATTGGAAGTTATGTATTATGTATCATATTGAATGTTATAACCTTAAGGTATACATTGAAGTTTAAATAAGTGTTGAATGGATAAAATTAAAAGATATAAAAGTGTCATAATCCAATAAGTAACTACAGGAGAAAATTTGTTTTATGAGAAAAGATAATGTAAAATTGAAACAGGACAGACAAAAGTATAAACATAATGATTTGAATTGAGATGAGATAATCAAAATAAAGTTGAGAAAATTAAAATAGGGGAAAAACAATACAGAAAATGCAAAATGGTTATAAGATATGGAATAAAACACAAAAATGAGTATGAAATTGAGTTTTGTATGCATAAAGAAATGTAACCCGGGACCATGCTATTTTCAAAAAAGATGTTTTCCTTGTATTTTGTGTGTGTGAAAATTCAAATAAAACTTTATTTTAAAAAAACATAAAACATAAAACCATCTTTCAATTATAAACATACAGTGTGTCAGTTGGTTACAATCTTTTGTGCCACCACTGACATTTTCTAAGTGTTGCAAAGGAAGGGCAACTAGCACCAGATAGGTAATGCTTATAAAAATAGCATGAAGGGATCATGCTGAGAGAGAACGTGGACAGAAGAAAGGAAACATGATTGAACAGTCCACTGCGATTGTATGGTTCACAATTGGTTAAAAAGCTTTGAAGTAGAATCTCTATAAAGAGGAATGTTTAATGTGACTACCATCCAACATTCTTTATTGATCTTGGGCAAAATAAGGTACTTAACTCTTCATCAATTGCATCTTTGTGTGGCATCTTTTATTTCTTCCCATCTTGGAAACAAACCACCTTGAGAAGAAAGGGTATATTCCCCTCATAGACATAGCAGCATGAGGACCATTCTGTAGTCAGGAATTTAAGAGTTTCAACAATATATACTCAGATTTGAGATATATAATTCCAAAAGATTGTCTAACTTTGAAGAACAGCGTACTGGGCTGAACTGATGAATGTTGCTGTTGTTTTATCATGAAGTCACTTTCAGCTCTTTGTGACTTGATGGATTTTGCCAGAAGTGCCTGTCAAGAATTGTTTCCTTGAGTTCTTGTAAATTCATGCTTGTGTCATCAATGATAGCATGTAACTAGTCTTCTGTCTGCCTCTTTTTATTGCCTACAAGTTTTCCAAGCATAAGAGTCTTTCCCCAGAGACTCTTATCTTCACATGATGTGTCCAGAATATGTCAGCATTCACTCCACTAAAGATTTGGTTGCACTTCATCTAGTACTGAATTATTCTGATCAATTTTCTCCAGTATTACATTTCAAAGGCATCCATTTTTCTTCATTTAGCTTTTCATATGATTCAGGTTTCACAACAATATGGATATATACATCTAGGTAAACCATGGCCCTGACAGTACATATTTTTATTATGAAGAGGATACCCCTGCTCATTAATATTTTTTCCCGATGTAGTCATAGTCTTTTTCATAAGTAGCAGCCACCACTATCATCTCGTGGCTATGGTCAATATCCCTGTGACTTTCTAAAGAAAATAAAGTCTCTTTCTACTTGAAAATCATCTCTGTTTGTTTGCATGGGTTAGCATTTCCTGTTGATAAAATATTAGATTGTGTGTTTTCTTAAAAAGAATAGAACAACATACAAGCACTTGCATTTTGTTTGTTTATTTTAAAGAAGAGATTTTTTAAGCCTGGTTGCTTTCCATCAAGGTGCTATCAAAAGCTCATGTGAAGTTGTTAACATTTCTCAGAGCAATTTTAATTTTGGTGTCAATTTATTTTAGTCTAGCCTTTCTTGAGGTGTACATTGCATATAAGTTAAATAAATATGATACTTCATTCCCAGTTCTGAACCATTTATTGTTACATTATCCATTCTGTTGTTTTTTGAAGATCAGAGAAATTCTTCAGAAAAGAAATGAAGTGGACCTGTGCTCCTATGTTTTTAAGGACTATCCATAATTTATTTTGATGAACACTTCAGTATGAACAACAAAGTAAAAAAGAGGATAGTTTCAAAACTCTCTTACTTTTTTCCCCATCCATTAGATGTCAGCAATGCAATCTTGGGTAAAAGTTTGTAGAGATATTCAGTCATCCAGGTCATGATTGTCCCAAAGGTGCTTTTTCAGGAGGCAACTTGATTTCCTTGTTTTTCTAAATACACACAGGTGTTTGTTCTAGTACAAACAGGTGACCCTTAGGACACAGATAAACCTCCAAGTACTTTAATGACCCTCTAGAAGGATGCTGATTACCAGCTGTCTGCAAGGAATATAAACCTTTCCGTTCCCACTATCCTGTCAGAGCTGAAGAAGCTTCTTGAATGAAAAGTGAAACATCTTCAAAGAATAACATGAAAGTCCAGCTGCCTCCTGAAAAAGTACTTTTGGGCAATCTTAAGTACTTCTGCCTCTTCTGAATCCATTTTATAAATCTGTCAGCTATCAGTTTTGATATTGAAGTCTGGGTTGCTAGACCTTGAGCATCACCTTATTTATATGTGAGAGAAGTGCAGTTGTTTGATAATTTGATCATTTCTAGTACTGCTTTTTTGGTACTGAAATAAATATTGATCTTCTCCAATCCTTAGTATATTGCTATGTTTTCCAAACCTGCTTACAAGTAAACTGAGGAATAATCCTGCCTCAGTAAGGAACCACATTATTGGACCATGTTATTATATTCTTGAACAAATATATTATTTTAATAGTGTTTTACCAGTCACTGAGTTATGGTGATCACCAAATAAATGAATGTTTCTTTTTAGATCAGTCTATACAAGCTGCTACCTCAGACCAACGCAGCCTTTGTTCTGTTTCAGAATTGCCCTTAACATATAGGTAATAACATATAACATGCATTTGTTATTGAAGCAACTGAAGTGAAAGTTATTTCTAAAATCATTATCACTGTAAAGAGAGAAGCAAAACTTGTTCAAGGGAAAATAGCATGCATAATGTCAGTGATAAGTGAATTGACTAGATCAATAGAAAAAAGAGAGTCCTTGCTGGCAGACTCTTAAATACTGGGTAATGAGTCACGTTAGCAATCAAAAGCAAGCATGCTAGGAAGTAAATCACATTGACTAAATGAGCCTTAATACTGAAAAGATGTGTTTAACCTGCCTATACAGTTATTAAAAGACTCTTCTCAAGGGACCTTTATGATGATGAGAGATTGATTATCTTCTACATTATTTTTTTTGCTAAATTATATATGTTCAACCATAGGTTACAGGAGCTTTCCTCAGTCCTATGCCCATCAGATAGCTTCAACCATCAAACCTTTATTTTAGCAATGGATATTTCTTAATTTTGTTTACTCATTGTTCTATTTTTTCCAACTTAAATTGATTGGTACTGTTGCTGAATCAGACTGTTCATTTTAAACAAAACCAAAAGCCCAAATAAAAATGTGTATATATTTTCTGGCGTACTTCCTTTCATTTTTAGCAATCCATTCTGTAATGCCTTTATACATTTATGCTAATATGAACATTACACACTCATCCCAACCTTTCCCAATAAACATTAAAAATCACCAACTGAGGAAGGTCACCAACTGCATCTAGCTCAGTCAAAGGAGAATGAGTGCTCAAGTATTGTAGAGGAAATTCTGAAGCAGACTAAATGGGATTGGAGCAATTGGTTCATTTTGTGCCACTTAAAAGCAACATGGAAATTCACTGCTTTGAATTATTTGTAAAAATAATAAAGGTGGGATACAATAAATAAATATTTGTATTCATGTAATGATTTTCTCCCACATTTCAAACCATTTCTAACTTACAAGAAACTGGTGAATTTGTGCCTGTTGTAAAAGCAACTCTCTTAGTTGCATCTACACGTCTGGACTATAAGAAACCTTCACCATCTGTTCATAGCATATGTGTTCTCTGATCAAGTTGCTTTATTTAAGCCTTCCCCAAGCTGGTGCTGTTGGTATGGGGAAATAAGAATGTAAACTTTTGAATGAATATATGAAATATCAAAATACAGAAATAGTATTCATAGTCTTCTAAATTATAGTTTGATTTAAGTAATAAATTACAGTAATTATTAAATATAGTAATATATAGTAATATGATATATATAGTATTATCAATAAAGGAGAATATTTGTAGCTCAGGGTTGAAATGAGTGGCTCTTTTAGTATGATCTGGATCAAAGTGTTTTGTGAATTTGACCATGCATTATTAGGATTTTAAGTTTTGGTATTTCCTGAGTGGTTGTCCACTATTTTAGCACTTTATATTGTGTTTTAACCCCCTCTGTACAGCACCTTGATTCCCAAGATGCTTAGGTATCCTTATAAACCTAAGAAATAACTATTTGTAGTTTGTTGTGCTAGCATGACCTACCAAACTGTGTGACAAAGTAAATGACACAAGTGAGATTTGGATAACATTTAAAGCCCTGGTCCCACTGCACTAATGGATGCAAAGAGGATGTAAAACGTTAAAAAAAGCTTGCCATCCGTTGGAAAACACTATGCATCTGTTGTGTACTCATTGCATACGTGTTTCATACGCTCTATCCCTCGAGCATCTGTGCAAGAAGTTTTGAGCTGCACAAAACTTTGTGAGCAGATGAACTTTCTGCCACGTACGATGTACATCCGCGACATATACGGGCAACAAACGTTCTATGTCCGTTATCATCCATTAAATGTCCGCTGTATTCTCTCTGCATCCTCTGGCCAACCCCTCAACTCACATCCACTGCAGCTGAAAACAGAAAGAGGGAGGAAACAAAAGGTACACAGAACGTCTACACAGCATTAGTAGCACGGAAATAGAAAGGATGTAAGCATATGCATCTTGTATATAAAGAATTAAAATGGACAGAATGTTTGTATCTGGGATGTATCTCGTATATTTAGGATGTCTGCAGTATGTCTAGAGTATGTAGAAGGACATCTAGCGAACTACCGATATTTCCTATAAAAAGGGGGAGAAAATCATCTGGATCTCAGTATGAGTCCAGCAGCCGTGGTGTACAGACCCCTTCACCCTGAGGAATGAAGACCCTCGTGCATTCCATCTCTTCATGAGGATGCCACCAGCCATGTTTGATGAAGTTGTAGAGCGTCTGAGACGCAGGTTGACCAAGCCAAGCACGAACTTCCATCCCAACCTGGACCCCGGACTGAAGGTGGCACTGAATCTGCACCACCTGGCCTCTGGAACCACATACAAAAACATGCAGTATGCATGGAGGGTGCCACACAATAGCATCAGCAAAGTGGTCAGAGGAGTGGTGCAGTCCATCATCGAAGAATACGTGGAGGAGCTCCTCAAGTGCCCCATCACTGAACAAGGCTGGAGAAAACTTGAAGAAGAGTGGTATCAGAGGTGGAACTTTCCCCACATCATTGGAGCCATAGATGGAAAGCACGTGGCCTGCAAAACTCCACCCAACTCAGGGTCCAATTATTTCAACTACAAGGGCTTCTTCAGTATCATCCTCTTTGCCATGGTTGATGCTGACTACAAGTTCACCTACATCGATGCTTCAGGCAATGGGTCAGCTTCAGATGGCCAGGTATACAACGCAAGTGACCTCAAGGATGGGCTGGAATGCAACCTCATCATGGGTTTTCCAGGTCCAGCCCCCCTACCCAATGATACACAAGATGTGCCCTACTTCATCGTGAGTGATGACGCCTTCTCCCTCAGAACCTAACTCATGAAGCCCTACACTTCAAGATACCTCACCCATGAAGAGAGGATCTTCAACTACAAGCTGTCCAGGGCAAGACAGGTGGTGGAGAATGCCTTTGGCATCCTAGCCAACAGGTTCCAGATACTTCTCACCACCATGCAGCATGAGCCACAGACTGTGAGGAGCATCGTGGAAGCTTGCTGCATCCTGCACAATCTCATGCGCACCCGCTACCCAGTGTTGCAGAACAGACTTGTCGACCTAAACAAGGGAATGGGGACATGGAGCATGGTGAATGGAGGCAAGGACATAACCTGATAAACACTGTGGATGTACAAGGCCCCACAGAGCTTCACCTGAAGGGAAGAAGCAGCGCAACCTACTGAGACACTGGTGCAACTCCCCAGCTGGAGCAGGGGAGTGGCAAGACAGGATGATAGATGATTAATGGATGCTTCCTTGAAGCTGTCGCATAACACTGGTGAGATTGTGCCATGTATGTTGAGTGGTCCTACAATGAATAGTGCATTAATAAAGAGCTTTGTTTATTTTAAAATGTGTTGATCAATGAATAAATTGTTATTGATAATAAAGGTCCATATGTGTGGCAGCTGGGAGGGTGGACCATACAGTCCTGCTATGCTTGCACTGGAGGTTTATCTATCCCACAACTATCCTTATCTATCCCACAAGCATGCAAAGGCTTAACCATTTTTTCAAAGTTTTCACCAACACTTTATTAACTAAAAAAAATGAACCAAGTGTCTTAAGCAAAGATAATCTTTATTAACTTTCTTAGGTAAACTTTATGACTTTATTAAAGAAGCAAAATGAGCCAAGTAAACTGTATTAAGTGTGTTAAGCAAAGATAACCTTTATTAACTTTCTTAGGTAAACTTTATGACTGTATTAAATCAGCAAAATGAACCAAGTAAAGTGTCTTAAGCAAAGTTAAACTTAAAAAGTAAACAACTCAGTCTCTGACACTATTCTCAGTCACTCTGAGTCATGTCCATGGTCTCAGCTGTTAAGCGGGCAGGGACTGTGGAGGTGGCTGTGGCTTGAATGCTGGTCTGAGGCACCATTGGGGTGCTTGGCCCCGAGGGTACAACAGGGGATGGTGTGTTCAGGAAGCTGTCTGAGAGCTGACTCAGTCCCGTGTGGTTCAAAGGCCCTTCATCAAGGACTTGAAATGTCAGGCCCAATACTGATGACAGATTGTCCGTTGATGGGCTTGGCTGTGGGGTGGAGGAAGGAGGAGTGTAGTGGCACTGTCTGGTGTGCAGCTGGGTGAGGAGTGGCATCTGTGGTGTGCGATGAACCTGGGCCTGGACTGGGAAGGTCTGTTTTTGCTGTGGGGAGTCCTGGTAGTCATAGCCTTGGTAGGTGAGGGGCTGTTGGAAGCCATGGAAGGGCTGTGACATTGCCTGGGGTGGAGGAGCAGACCTGGACTGGGTAGAAACAGCTTCAGCTGGGCCTTGAGTGTTGTGCAGAAGTGCTGTGATCTTCTGCTTCATCAACTGGTACTGGGCCTCGGGCAGGTCCCTCAGGGTCTGGCTCACATAGGTGATGAAGGTGTTCTGGGTCTCTGCCATGGGGCCCTCTGAAGACACCTGCCTGGACAGGGTAGCTTGCTCCTGGCTGGAAGAGGACTGGCTGTCTGTGGGCTGTCTGAGGGAGAGGGGTGTCAAAGGGGCTGCTCCTCAGTGGCGGATCTCACCCTCCAGGAAACTGCACTTGGCCATGAAGTACATCTCCCGGTCAATGAGCTTGACAGCAGCCTGCCCAGATATCTTGAGGTGTAGCTTGCCATACCAGGTGTGCATGTACTTCCACTATCCGAGGAGTACTTCTGCAGTGTATCCCAGGCTCTCTGCCTTGTCTCTCCAAGCTTCCTGCTTCTTCTTGGTGTCGTGATACAGTCTGTGGCCCTTTCTCCAGAGGTACTCGTTCTCCCTCAGCCATTCCAGCACCTCATCCTCATGCTCCTTGGAAACGGTGTACTGTTTCCTCTCTCCCTTCTCCTTCCCTTGCCTGTTCTTCCCTCTGGCAGGGGCTTCAGCAGGGCCTTCAGGGGCTTGAACAGCAGGGCCTTCAGGGGCTTGAGAAGCAGGGCCATCAGGGGCTTGAGCAGCAGAGCCTTCAGGGGCTTGGGCAGCAGGGCATTCAGGGGCTTGAGCAGCAGGGCCTTCAGGGGCTTGAGCAGCAGGGCCTTCTTCAGCAGGGCTTTGAGGACCTTGGAGCTGGTCCACCACAGCAGCAGCAGCAGTAGATAGCAGCAGCAGCAGGTTCAGAGTCAGTGCCAGGGGGTGGGATGGTGGTTCTGTCCTTCTTGCCAGGGCTGGAACGAGTAGGCACGGGCTTCCTCTTCTTGCCTGACTGACAAACCATGGTGTTCCTGCTAGATGTATGTGGCAGCACGTCTTTCCCCTGTATGCTGACTGCATGCATGCTGCATCCTTTTATATCTGTGGAGCTGACGCAATTCATGCTCCCCGCATGCGCATTGAACGCTTTGCATCTGATATACATCTGCGCGGCATCTGCTTTGTTTCCTGTAGGCGTCCATGATGCATCTGCTTCATCCACTATGCATCCGCCCCTTCCGCTATGCGTCCGCTTCGAAATTCTCCCCCAGAACCCCTTCGGAGGTGTCATCCGCTTCCATCCGCTGTCATCCACTAGGCTTCCTATGAACATCCGCTTAACATCCCCGCTACATACTACCCACATCCGTTCTTTTCCTTTCTTTTCTGTTCTGTTTATGCAAATTTTCACCACTTTTTGGAGTGGATGACAAGGGATGGAGCCACCTCCGAAATTTTGCTCGTCTGCTGTGTCTGTGTAGATAAACGTATGTTTATGCATACATTTTGCGTCCGTTGGCCAGTGGGACCTAGCCTTTTATTACAGCCCTAATATTATTCCATTAAAGCATCATGTGAAATGCTAAGAAAGAGTAAAGACACACTATCTAACTGAAATGTTTTAAATTATGTAAACCTATCTCTATTTTTTGCTGCATGAGCAATCTATGATTCACAGCAAAATTATACCACAAAGCAAATTCTAACCTGAGGGTGACATATACTTCTTCTGAAGTGCATCTTTAAAAATCACATTATGAATTTAAATCAGCACTGCATGTGGGTATCCTATTCCTAATCTGCATGACCTAAAAGACATTATAACTAAACTTCTCCAGTACATTGTACACTGCAGTGCAGTGCTAGTACACTGCACATTTGCATGACTACAATACCCCAAATTATCAGTCATAACTAAATTGTTGAAGAATTCTGGGAATTGTTCTCCTAATATATCTGAAGGGCACTAGGTTGCAGAATAGAAAAGGTAGAAAAAATAATTCATTAACCATTCTTCAGAACCACCACTAGCAGACAGATTAAATATATTAAAGGAAAGCTGGGAACCTTTATTGGCTCAAGAGTCATATTGCTTTATGGCTAACATTCTGAGAAATCACAAATTAAGATGCCCCTGCAAAACAAAACAAACAAACAAACAAGTGAAGCTATTTTAGATTTGTTCCACTGGCAAGCTATTCCATTGGTTGATTTCTCTCACAATCAGAAAATTTATCCTTATTTCCAGGTTGAATCTCTTCTTGTTCAGTTTCCATCCATTATTCCTTGTCTGGCCTTCAGGTGCTTTGGAAAATAGCTCCACCCTTCCCTTTTGTGGCAGCCCCTCAAATATTGGAGCACTGCATCATGCCTCCCCTGGTCCTTCTCTTCACTAAATTAGCCATGCCCAGTTCTTGGAACCATTCATCGTATCTTTTAGCCTCCATGACCCTAATTATCTTAGTTGCTCTTCTGTGCACTCTTTCTAGAGTCTCAACATCTTTTTTATAGTGTCATGATTAAAACTGGATGCAGTATTCTTGGTGTGGTCTTACTAAGGCTTTATAGAATGGTATTAATACCTCACTTGATCTTGATTGTATCCCTCTATTAATCAACTTACGATTCCACTGGCTGCCACCACACACTGTTGACTAATATTTAATTGGTTGTCCACGAAGACTCTAAGATCCCTCTCACAGTTATTGCTATTAAGCATGGCTTCGCCCAGTCTATATGTGTACTTTTGGTTTTTCTTGCCTAAGTATAGGACTTTACTTTTCTCTACATTGAATTTAATTTTGTTAGATAGGACCCACTGTTCAAGTCTGTCAAGATCCATGTGGATCTTGAGCCTATCATCTAGGGTGTTGGCTATTCCTGCCAGCTTAGTATGATCCACATGTTTATTCAACATAGCCATATAGTTCAGTGGTGGAATTTAAAAAAAAATTAGTACTGGTTCTGTGGGCATGGATTGGTAGGCATGGCATGGTTTGGTGGATGTGGCAGGGGAAGAATGCTGCAAAATCTCTATTCCCTCCCCACTCCTGGGGGAAGGTTACCATCAGTTCTCCAAACTACTCAAAATTTCCATTACCAGTTCTCCAGAACTGGTCAGAACCTGCTGAATACCATCTCTGATATAGTTCTTTATAAAACAAACATCTGCCATGCTACACAGAGAAAATTCATGTAGACACATTATTTGTTTCCATGTACTATATTCATAGATAATGTAGATAAAATGTAGTCCTTCACAACTGCATATTTTAGTTATGCAGAGCAATTTATGCTTGGTTCCCATGAAAAGGAAAACCATTCTTCTGTGACCCCAAATAGACTAAACACATACTGTACTCAAACTAGTACTGGGGTTTAGAAAATGACATGATTTTTGTTTCTTGCAGTGTTTCTTCCATGGTGAAATTATTGGAACTAAAAGTTAGGTAAAGGAGGACTTGTGATCCTGTCTGATATTAAAGTCTCCTCCACTTCAATTTACTTAAAGAGATTTTTCACAAGTAATTTCAAATGCATAATTTTTATTTGTGTAATAAAAATTACAGGCAAAATAGAAGTCAGTCAAATGAAGATGATTAAGTTCTTCGCTCTCAATGGAATCCCTATCAGAATTCCTTCTTGAGTATTCTTCTCATTGAGAATATCAAATTTGGGAGGGGGGGGGTTATTCCCAGTGAAACAATTAGTTAAATAAATAACAGTGACACCTTGCTAAAGTGTGTCCCTAAGGCTATAAGGTACAAGGTAAATGTTTTGTCCTTATACCGAGAGAAAATCAGTTTTTAACATGCTATAGTCTTTAAATTGTGAACACACTTTTGGTATAAGGGGTCCCATACCTATTGGAAATTAGAAGTGTTCCTATTAATTTGGAAGGTTTCACTTCATATCTTAAACGATCAATTGGCAGGAAAATTCCATCTCTCTTTTGACTTAAGGCATACTGTATTCTTACGCCCTATGCCAGATAAGTGTGTTGAAGAATATATGGTTATTACCTCAAGTATGAAGAGTGTCCAGATGATATGGAAGTAAATAAAATACACTGCTCAAAAAAATAAAGGGAACACAAAAATAAGACATCCTAGATCTAAATGAATGAAATATTCTTATTAAATACTTTGTTCATTACACAGTTGAATGTGCTGACAATAAAATCACACAAAAATTATCAATGGAAATCAAATTTAGCAACCCATGGAGATCTGGATGTGGAACTACACTTAAAATTAAAGTGGAAAAAAACACTACAGGCTGATCCAACTTTGATGTAATGTCCTTAAAATAAGTCAAAATGAGGCTCAGTAGTGTGTGTGGCCTCCACGTGCCTGTATGATCTCCCTACAATGCCTGGGCATGCAACTGATGAGGTGGCGGATGGTCTCCTGACAGATCTCCTCCCACACCTGGATTAAAGCATCCCCGAACTCCTGGATAGTTTGTGGTGCAGCGTGGTGTTGGTGGATGGAGCGAGACATGATATCTCAGATGTGCTCAATTGGATTCAGGTCTGGGGAATAAGGGGGGCAATCCATAGCATCAATACCTTCGTCTTGCAGGAACTGCTGACACACTTCAGCCACATGAGGGCTAGAATTGTTGTGCATTAGGAGGAATCCAGGGCCAACCACACCATCATATGGTCTCACAAGGGGGCTGAGGATCTCATCTCGGTACCTAATGGCAGTCAGGATACCTCTGGTGAGAACATGGAGAGCTGCGCGATCCCTAAAGAAATGCTACCCCAGACCATTACTGACCCACTGCCAAACCAGTCATGCTGGATGATGTTGCAGGCAGCAGAACATTTTCCACGGTGTCTCCAGACCCTGTAACATCTGTCACATGTGCTCAGTGTGAATCTGCTTTCATCTGTGAAGGGCACAGGGCACCAGTGGTGAAATTGCCAATCTTGGTATTCTCTGGCAAATGCCAAACGTCTTGCATGGTGTTGGACTGTAAGCACAACCCCCACCTGTGGACGTTGGGCCCTCATACCACCCTCATGGAGTCTGTTTCTGACCATTTGAGCAGCCACATGCACATTTGTGGCCCGCTGGAGGTCATTTTGCAGGGCTCTGGCAGAGCTCCTCCTGTCCCTCCTTGCGGAGGTAGCGGTCCTGATGCTGAGTTGTTGCCCTCTTATGGCCTTCTCCACATCTCCTGATGTACCAGCCTGTCTCCTGGTAGTGCCTTCATGCTTTGGACACTATGCTGACAGACACAGCAAACCTTCTTGCTACAGCTCACATTGATGTGCCATCCTGGATGAGCTGCACTACCTAAGCCACTTGTGTGGGTTGTAGACTCCGTTTCATGCTACCACTAGAGTGAAAGCACCACCAGCTTTCAAAAGTGACCAAACCATCAGCCAGAAAGCATAGGAACTGAGAAGTGGTTTGTGGTCACCACCTGCAGAACCACTCCTTTATTGGGGATGTCTTGCTAACTGCCTATGCTTTCCACCTGTTCTCTATTCAATTTCCACAACAGCATGTGAAATTGATTGTCAATCATTGTTGCTATCTAAGTGGACAGTTTGATTTCACAGAAGCATGATTGACTTGGAGTTACATTGTGTTGTTTAAAGCCCATGTCACACTGAACCAACAGATGCAAAGAGGATGTAAAATGGACAAAAAACCTTGCCATCCATTGGTTAACGCGATGTATCCGTTCTGTACTCACTGCCTCCGTTTTTCATCCTCTCTATCCATCCAGCATCCGTTTATGGACGTTTCATCCACTCCAAAAGTTTTGGGCTGCCGAAAACTTTTGCGCGGAAAATGTATCCAGTTCGTCCGTTCTGCATCCACTACGAATCCGTTATGCATCCGCTACGCATCTGCTATATCCGCTAGGCATCCGCTGCGAATCCGCACAACTCGCATCTGCCCGGACGCAGGGAGGAAGCGGAACAGACGCGGAACAGATGCAGAACGGATGCAGAATGGATGCAGCATGGAAACAAAGCGTTTAAAGTTGAAAAAACGTTCGCAGAGGGGATCTATCTTGAATATTAAGGATGTCTAGAGGATGCCTAGAGGATGCCGAGAGGATGCAAAGGGACACCTACACTGCCTATAAAAAGGGGGAGCAACTCGTCTGCATCTCACTTTCAGACCAGCAGCCCACCTGTGCAGACCTCTGCAGCCTTCATCTGACTCTTGCTGTTCCACAGCATCCAGTCATGTCCACTGTGGATCGTACCACAGTCCTTTTGGCAGCCACCATCCTTCTGCAACAGTAGGAAGCCATCTACAGGCTCTGTGAACTCTACTATGGGAAGAAAAAGAGGCGGCCAAGAAGCGTCTGGGTTCGAAAATGGATCGGGAGAAGAGCAGAGTACGGACTGTACAACAAGCTGATGGTAGAGCTCAGGAACGAAGACACTCGGGCATTCCAGAACTTCATGAGGATGCCTCCAGCCATGTTTGACGAAGTTGTGCAGTGGCTGACACCCAGGTTGACCAAGGCAAACACCAACTTCCGGCCCAGCCTGGAACCTGGGCTCAAGGTGGCATTCGCTCTGCGCCACCTTGCCTCAGGGACCACCTACAGGAGCATGCAGTACGTCTGGAGGGTGCCACACAACACCATC
>BLBF01000003.1:103385311-103424190 GCA_015471245.1 Laticauda colubrina | reverse complement strand
AGAAAGTTGCAGAGCAGTGGTATCAGAGGTGGAACTTCCCACACACCATTGGAGCCATCGATGGCAAGCACGTGGCCTGCAAAGCTCCAGCCAAGTCGGGGTCCACTTATTTCAACTACAAGGGCTTCTTCAGCATCATCCTCTTTGCCATGGTTGATGCTGACTACAAGTTCATGTACATCGATGCTTCAGGCTACGGCTCATCTTCAGATGCCCAGGTATACAACCTCATCGTGGGTTTCCCAGATCCAGACCCCCTGCCCAATGACATGCAAGATGTGCCCTACTTCATCATGGGGGATGATGCCTTCTCCCTCAGAACCTACCTCATGAAGCCATACATTTCCAGACTCCTGACCCGTGAAGAGAGGATCTTCAACTACAGGCTGTCCAGGGCAAGGCGGGTGGTGGAGAACACCTTTGGCATCCTGGCCAACAGGTTCCAGGTACGTCTCACCACCATGCAGCATCGCCCAGAGACCGTGAGGAGGATCATGGAAGCTTGCTGCATCCTGCACAATCTCATGCGCACCCGCTACCCAGTCTTGCAGAACAGGCTCGTCGACCGTCAACAAGGCAATGGGGACATGGAGCCTGGGGAATGGAGGCAAGGGCAAAACCTGATAGACACTCAGGATGTGCAAGGCCACAACAGAGCCTCACGGGAAGGGAAGAAGCAGCGCAACCTCCTGAAACACTGGTGCAACTCCCCAGCTGGAGCGGTGGAGTGGCAAGACAGGATGATAGATGATTAATGGATGCTTCCTTCAGCCTGTCTCATCACACGGATGAGATTGGGCCATGTATGTTGGGTGGGCCTACAATGAACAGAGCATTTAATAAAGTGTTGTTTTTATGTTGACATGTGTAGATGATTGATTACATTATTTTTGATAATAAAGGGCCATAGGTGTGGCAGCTGGGAGGGTGGACCATACAGTCCCACTAAGCTTGCACTGGACATTTATCTATCCCACAGCTATTACCCATCACAAAGGTATCCCTGCTCATTCCACAGGTATCCCTGCCCACCCCACTGCTATCTTAACCCATCCCACAAGCATGCAAAGGCTTAAGCCGATTCTAAAAGTTTCCACCAAGACTTTATTAAAAAAAAGAAATGAAGCAAGTGTGTGAATCAAAGATAAACTTTATTGAACAACAAGCTGTAAAAAAAAAAATGACCCAAGTCAAGTGTCCAAATAAAGTCCACAGGTAGCCAGCTAACCAGTCTCTGGCACTCTTCTTGGTCACTCGGACGTGTGCCCAGTCTGAGGGGTGAAGGGTCCAGGTGCTGTGGTGGTGGGTGATGCTGGAGTAACTGGCCTCGAGAGGATAACAGGGGATGGTGGGTTGAGGAAGGTCTCGGACAGCTGGCTCAGCCCCGTGATGCTGAGAGGTCCTTCCTCCATGCCATGGGGTGTCAGCCCCAGTAGTGATGACAGATGTACTGAGGCCGGGCTTGGCTGTGGGGTGGAGGAAGGAGTAGTGTAGTGGGGCTGTCTGGTCTGCAGCTGGGTGAGGACTGGCATGGGTGGCATCGCTGTCATTGGTAGCATCATTGGCGTGGGTGGCATCGGTGGCATCAGTGAAACAGGTGGCAACGGTGTTGCCCGATGACTCTGTGCCTGGACTGGGAATGGCTGCTGCCTGTGCTGCTGAACCTCCTGGTAGCCGTAGCCCTGATAGGTGAGGGGCTCTGAGAAGCCTTGAAATGGGAGGGACATCACCTGGGATGGAGGAGCAGGCCTGAACTGGGTGGGAGCAGGTTTCTCTGTGTCTGGAGGGTTGTGAAGCAGCTTGGTGATCCAGTCCTTCACCTGCTGGTATTGTGGATCCACCATTTCCTTGAGGGTCTGGTTGACATAGGTGAGGAAGGGCTTGTGGTTGGAGGATGAGGAGTCAGTGTGGACCAGCTGAGAGTGGAGATCTATGTTGGTGGGGATGGTGTCCCTGATCTCCAGCAGGACATTGTCGTTTTGCCCCTCCAGCTGTCCGGCTCTCTGCCTTTCTGCGGAGGCGGAGCTGGGGGGGGTGGATGCGGCTAGGACTGTGGTGGACTCAATGTCTCCTTTCTCCCACTGCACCAGGGAGTCCTCTACGCACTCCACCATGCTTACCACACCTGTCCGCGGGTTCTCCACCGTGGCACGCTCCACAGAAACCTGCCTGGAGACAGGGACTGACTCTCGGCCGGAAGCGGATTGGGTGGCAGCAGGCTGCCTGAAAGAGAGGGTAGTGAGAGAGGCTGCTGGTGCTCCTCGGTGGCGTATCTCACCCTCCAGGAAGCTGCATCTGGCCATGACGTAGGTCTCTCTGTCTGTCAGCTTCACTGTGGCCTGGCCAGATTTCTTCAGGTGCAGCTTCCCGTACCAGGTGTGCATATGTTTCCACCAGCCGAGGAGCACCTCCGAAGTGTAGCCCATACTCTCTGCCCTCTCTCTCCAAGCAGCCTGCTTCCGCTTGGTGTCCCTGTACAGCCGGTGTCCCTTCCGCCACAGATAGTCATTCTCTCTCAGCCACTCCAGCACCTCATCCTCGTGCGTCTCCGCAATGGAGTATTGCCTTCTCTCCCGTTGTCGCATACGCCTCTTCCTCCCTTTGGTAGGACCAGATGGGCCCTCATCAGAGGGGCTCCCAGGTGGTAGGGGCTGCTCCTCCACATCACCAGCAGCAGCAGCAGCAGCAGCAGGATCATCATCATCATCATCATCATCATCATCATCATCATCATCATCCTCACCAGCAGGATCACAATCAGCGTCATCATCCTCACCAGCAGGATCATAATCATAATCATCATCATCATCATCATCATCAGCAGCAGCAGCAGCAGCAGGAACACCAGGACCAGGATCAGCAACAGTAGAGTAAGCACCAGCAGGGCCAGCAAGTCCAGGAGCATGAGCATGAGCAGGACCAGGAGCATGAGCAGGACCAGGAGCAGGTCGAGCAGGTCGAGCAGGACCAGGAGCAGCTTCAACAGAGTAAGCACCAGCAGAAGCCCCAGCACCAGCAGAAGCCCCACCGCCAGGAGCAGCTTCAGCAGAAGCCCCAGCACCAGCAGAGTCAGGGGCAGGGGGCGGGAGGTTGGCCCTGTCCCTCCTGCCAGGGATGGCGGCAGGTTGCTGAGGCTTTCGCTTCCTCCCCATGGTTGTGGGGTTGCTGGCTGGCAGGGAGGCTGGCAGGCACCAAGGCTGGCAGGAAGCCTGGCAGGAAGGCTGGCAGAAAGCCTGGCAGGAAGGCAGGCAGGCAGGCAGGCACCAAGGCTGGCTGGAAGGCAGGCTGGCAGAGCAGGCAAGGAACTCAAAGTGTCCAGCAGCAGGTCTTTCCTCGGAATGCTGGCCACGTGCGAGCTGCTTCCCTTTATATCCGGGGGGCTTACGTAATACTTCCCCCCCACATGTGCAATTAACGGTCGGCATCTGTTCCGCTTCCGCTGTGCATCCGTTAGGCTTCCGCTGTGCATCCGCTTTATCCGCTGTGCATCCGCTTCATCCGTTCGGCATCCATTCTGCATCCGCTGTATCCCTTCCGTGTCCACTTCGCTGAGGCCCCCCAGAAACCCTGCGGTTGCGCCATCTGCTCCCATCCACTTCCATCCGCTGGGCTTCCGTTCCGCATCCGCTTTGCATCCGCCCTGCGTCCTCCCCGCGTCCATGTTATCCGCTCCGGTTATGCAAATTTTTGCCCCTTTTGAGAGCTGATAACAACGGATGGAACATTTTGCTCATCCGTTGTGTCCGTTTTGCATCCGTTGGCCAGTGTGACATGGGCTTAAGTTCCCTTTATTGAATTGGAGTTGATTGTGTTGACTTGGAGTTACATTGACTTGGAGTTACACTGTGTTATTTAAGTTCCCTTTATTTTTTTGAGCAGTGTATATGAAAGTTTGAAGCCAGGATTAAGGTGAGTAGCATGAATGAGTGCATCCTCTTTCTTCTTTATTCCTGTGAACAGGGATTGTGAATCCACAATCCCTGACATAACCTTGAGTATTTCAGTAATGCAAAGAAGGCACACTTCATGCTCAAGGGAACAAGTCAAACTGTATGCATGATTAACCTTGATTTGCTACCTCTGGGTCGCGGTAATTCTCAGTTCTGTGTCCTTGTAGCAATTGCACTTCAAGGCAGCAATCTCAGGCACATTTAATGTTTATGAAAGTAGCTGCCTGTACAACGTCTGCGCTTGGTCTTTGAAAGCACCAAACTGTCAGAAAAATGATGAAGCACCATAGGGTTTAAACAATGAAATAAAATTAAGCAGGTCAGAATCCCCAGAGTTTTTCATCTCTGTAGCTTTTTGGAGGAGGTGTCACTGGGTTATTTAGTCAGTCATCTATGAAAAGGTCATGGTCTGTGGATACATACTTCTCCAAGTTGCTATGTGGACCTTGAATCATGCATTTTTAAAAGAGATGTTGAAGGGATACTTGAGTAAAAGCATTAATAAAAGTTTCATTATTAGTGCAACTACCCATGTTATTAGTACCTTTTATGTAAAGTTATTTTGCATCTCTTTTCAAAAGCAAACTGTGATTTAGGAATGCACAAACATACTAGATTCTTAAGTAGCATTGGTTGGTCCTGCATTATGTAGCAGAATGCAAAGAAATGGCTTGAAGTCAATTTCTTTTTGCAAATTGGAATTATAATAAGCAGCCCCGAGATACAAAGGCTTCTCACAACCACAAACCAAACCTCAACATTGTTTCAGATACAGTCACTTTGTGAGTGAAATGGACAGTGTTTAAATTTGACAAATAAATAAATAAAATAAATGTAATATAAGATAGATAGGCAGACATGATATGAAAAGCTACTGACAGTCAAAAAAATTTTCCATGAATATATGAATTTTGTGAGGTACAAAGTCTAACAACATCTTATAGAATATTAATTGAAGGTAGCAACAAGGATAATTGATGAGATGGTAAAAGAGACATTTTTTCCCACATATATTTAGGAGATGAGCAGAAGAAAGCACATTGATAGCTGTGCCAAACAATGTAATCTACATCTGCTAAATACATCTGCAATGTAACCCTCTCTGTCTAGCTTGAGATTCAGGAAAATATGTTTGGATGAGTAAAGATTGTTGGGAATGAATAATTTAAAAACAAAATAGAAAAAGAGACAAGAAGAAAAAGCCAAATAAAAGCAAGAATCTACGGAAATAGGCTGAAAGAGCCAAAGGCTCTTGGGATTATAATGATCAGAGGACAAAAGAGGACCTGACAGTGAACCAGGTCTGGAATGCTGACACCTGCCCACATCTGCAGTTTATTAATTTTGCAGGTCCTAAATTGGTTGCTGATTGGATTCTGGAACCAATTTAAGGTACTGGTGTTAACATATAAAAACCCTTTATGGCTTGTCACTCAGGTACTTTTAGGACTGTGTATTCCCACCAGTATCAACCCAGGAATTAGATCTCCCAGGAAGAACCTCTTGCAATGTAAAGGACCTGTCACATTGGCCGACGGATGCAAAACATTTGTAAAAAGGACACAGCAGCTGAGAAAATATTCCATCCATTGTTATCCGCTCTCAAAAGTGCCCCGAATTTACATAAACAGAGCGGACAACAACAGAAAGGAACAGACGGGGGGAGGACGTAGCCAGGATGGAAAGCGAATGCTCCACGGAAGCCTAGCGGATGGAAGCAGATGGAAGCAGATGGCACATCCGCAGAGCTTCCGGGAGACCAAAGCAAAGCGGACGCAAAGCGGGAAGAGCGGATGCAGAGCGGATGCTTAGCAGATGAAGCAGATGCAGAGCGGAAGCCGAGTGGAAGCTGAGCGGAAGCCAAGTGGACGCCTAGTGGATGCACAGCGTTCACTGCGCATGTGGGAAGGATGCATTGCGTCAGCCCCATGGATATAAAGGGAAGCAGCTCTCAAGCAGGTCACCATTCAGAGGAAAGACCTGCTTCCAGACACAGCTCTCCAGCCAGCCAGCCAGCAAGCCAACAACCCAACAACCATGGGGAAGAAGAGAAAGCCTCAGCCATCTGCTGCCAGCCCTGGCAAGAGGGACAGGGCCACCATCCCACCCCCTGGCCCTGACTCTGCTTCTGCTGGGGCTTCTGCTGCTCGGGCTCGCTCTTCTGGTGCTGGAGGTTCTGCTGGCACTGCTTCTGGTGGTGGTGCTTCTGCTGATGCTGCTTCTGTTGGTGGTGCTTCTGCTGGTGCTTACTCTGCTGATGCTGCTTCTGGTGCTGGTGCTTCTGCTGATACTTACTCTGCTGGCACTGCTTCTGGTCCTTCTGGTCCTGCTGATCCTGTTGGTGCTGCTGGCACTGCTGGTGCTTACTCTGCTGCTGCTGATCCTGGTCCTGCTGGTCCTGCTGCCACTACTGGTGCTTACTCTGCTGGTGCTGCTCCTGGTGCTGCTGGTGCTGCTGGTGCTGCTAGTGCTGCTGCTGCTGCTTTTGCTGCTACTGCTGATGCTGATGCTGATGGTGGTGTTGAGGAGCAGCCCCTACAACCTCGAAGCCCTTCTGATGAGGGCCCATATGGCCCTGCCAAAGGGATGAAGAGGCAGACACGTGAACGGGAGAGGAGGCAATACAAAATTGAAGAGGAACATGAGGAGGAGGTGCTGGAGTGGCTGAGGGAGAATGAGTATCTAGGGCGGAAGGGACACAGGCTCTATCGAGACACCAAGAGGAAGCAGGCTGCTTGGAGAGAGAAGGCGGAGAGCCTGGGCTACACTTTGGAGGTGCTCCTCGGCTGGTGGAAGCACATGCACACCTGGTACAGGAAGCTGCACCTCAAGAAATCTGGCCAGGCTGACAGACGGAGAGACCTATGTGATGGCCAAGTGCAGCTTCTTGGAGGGTGAGATCTGCCACCGAGGAGCAGCCCCTCTCACAACCCTCTCTCTCAGGCAGCATGCTGAGAGCCAGTCCTCTTCTGGCAGAGAGTCAGCTCCTGTGTCCAGGCAGGTATCTGTGGAGCGTGCCACGATGGAGACCCCCCCGACAGCTGCACTCCCCGTGGCAGAACACATGGAAGACCCCCTGATGCAGTGGGAGCAAGGAGAGGGCACTTCCACCACACCCCAACCTGCATCCACCCCCAGCTCCACCTCCACCGAAAGGCAGAGAGGCAGACTGGAGGGGCAGAGTCACATTGTCCTGCTGGAGATCAGGGACACCATCAGAAGCAGCGTAGATCTCCTCTCTCAGCTGGTACACACTGACGTCCCATCCTCCAACCACAAGCCCTTCCTCACCGACGTCAACCAGACCCTCATGAACATGTCGGAAACACAGTACCAGGTGGTGAAGGACAGGATCACCGATCTGCTTCACAACCCTCCAGACCAAGATGAACCTGCTCCCACCCAGTCCAGGCCTGCTCCTCCACCCCAGGTGATGTCACTGCCCTTCCAAGGCTTTCCACAGGCCCTCACCTACCAAGGCTATGGCTACCAGGAGCTCCAGCAGCACAGGCAGCCCTTCTCAGTCCAGGCACAGGTACATCGGATGCCACCAGTGCCACTGATGCCACCGATGCCACCCCTGCCACAGATGCCACCCATGTCTTACCTTGCTCAGTTGCAGACCAGACATCCCCACTACACTCCTCCTTCCTCCATCCCACAGCCAAGCCCGGCCTCAGAACATCTGTCATTGGTTTTGGGGCTGATACCCTATGTCATGGAGGAAGGGGCTCTCAACACCACAGGACTGAGCCAGCTGTCTGAGAGCTTCCTCCACACACCGTCCCCTGTTGTCCTCTCGGGGCCAGGCACCCCAATGGTGCCTCAGACCAGCACTCCAGCAGCAGCCACCTCCACAGCACCTGGACCCTTCACCCCTGAGACTGGGCACACCTCAGAGTGACTGAGAAGAGTGCCAGAGACTGGGTGGCTACCTGTTGACATTATTTTTGCTTTGGACTTGACTTGGGTCATTTTTCTTTTACAGCTTGTTATTAATAAAGATTATCTTTGCTTCACACACTTGCTTCATTTATTTTTGTCAATAAAGTCTTGGTGGAAACTTTTAGAAATGGTTTAAGCCTTTGCATGCTTGTGGGATGGGTTAAGATAGCAGTGGGATGGGCAGGGATACCTGTGGGATGGGTAACAGCTGTGGGATGGGCAGTGATACCTTTGTGATGGGTAATAGCTGTGGGATAGATAAACCTCCAGTGCAAGCATAGTGGGACTGTATGGTCCACCCTCCCAGCTGCCACACCTTTGGCCCTTCATTGTCAATAACAATGTAAGCATTGATCCACACATTTCAACATAAACACAACTCTTTATTAAATGCCCTGTTTATTGTAGGCCCACCCAACATACTTGGCCCAATCTCATCAGTGTGATGAGACAGGCTGAAGGAAGCATCCATTAGGGATCTATCATCCTGTCTTGCCACTCCCCTGCTCCAGCTGGGGAGTTGCACCAGTGTCTCAGGAGGTTGCGCTGCTTCTTCCCTTCACGTGAGGCTCTGTTGGGGCCTTGCACATCCAGATTGTCTATCAGGTTTTGCCCTTGCCTCCATTCACCAGTCTCCATGTCCCCATTGCCTTGTTGGAGGTCCACACTCGGTGTCCTTTTGCATCCTCTAGGCATCCTGCATACATCCTAAATATCCGAGATACGTCCCCTCTGTGAACGTTTTTTCCGTTTTAATGCTTTGTATGTGAGCTGCATCCGCTTTCATTCTTTCTCCATCCGTGCTACTAATGCTGCGCATCCGTTCCATGTCCGTTTCGCTTCCTCCCTGTGTCCATTTTCCACTGGAGTGGATGCAAGTTGCATGGATGCGCAGCGGATGCCTAGCAGATATAGCGGATGCGTAACGGATGACAATGGATGTAGAATGGATGTTCCCAATATGCGTTGCAGATGGAGAACGGATGCGTTGGATACATTTTCCGCTCAAAAAGTTTTGAGCATCTCAAAACTTTTTGAGCAGATGGAACCTCAGTCGACGGATGCTGAACAGATAGAGAGGATGAAAAACGGAGGCAGTGAGTGCAGAACGGAAGCATCGCGTTAACCAACGGATGGCAAGTGTTTCTCTCCGTTTTACATCCTCTTTCCATCCATTGGTGCAGTGTGACATGGGCTTAAAGTGTGTGTGGAGGAAAAGCGGTACTACTTTGCTGCAGTTGTGCCACGATTGTGGAATAGCTTTCCTTAGAGATCAGAGTGGCTCCTTCTTCATTTGCTTTTTGGAAGCTCTCAAAGACTAGATTGTTTTGGATACCTTTTCCCTGATGTGAATGTCTTTATTTTTGCTTAACATTTTGTAGTTTCCAATGCACACTTTTCATTTTTATTTGTCTCTTCTTTTTGGTAGTTATTTTAATTGTATTGTGGAAGTTTTAATCTTCGTTTATTTTACATAAGCCATCAAAAATCCTTCTTGATTACTGCTTTTTTTCTTGTGCTATTTTGTGCCTTTTTGACTCCTGATAACTGCTTGGTCTAGTCCCTGCAGTTTTCTTGGCATAATTTCAGAAGTAGTTTGCCATTGCCTTCTGAGCTATGAGAGAGAGCTGGCTTTGAGTTTTGTGCCTAAAATGGGACTAGAACTCATTGTTTCTCATTTTCTAATCTGATGTCTTAACTATTACATTAACATGGCATTCAACTGCTCGATGTGGTGGAATAGATATATGTTTAATAAATAAAAATAACAAAAATAAAAACAAGAGATATGGATCATATATGTTTTGAAGGAAAGCTATACATAATAAATATTACATAATATATTCCCTCAACAGCCATCATGGTACCCTAAAGCATACCACTTCTGAAACCATACTAAAGCTTGGGTGAATAGCCAGATTATCAATGACTATCTGAATGTCATTGTGATGGGAACTATATGGATCTCTGGGGAGATGGTGTTCCAGAGGGCAGGTGCCATGAGAAAGCTAACTTTCTAGCAGTTGAAGGAACCTAGAATGTACGATCTCTGCCTGACTGAATTTAGAAACCAGTGTATGTAGACACTCTCTCAAATAACTAGGATGTATGCTGCATTATGGATTAACCAGCATCTAGAATTGCATCCAGTATCTAAGTTACTTGGTGTAACTTGTACAGCAGTAGTGGCATATGGGCACATTATTGTTACTGTTCTAAACCAACTATAACTTCTGAGTCATCTCCATGAAGAGCTATATACAGTGCATTGCAGTAGTCCCATTGTGAGGTAGCTCCAGCATGACTGGGCACCTGAATAGTCCTCTAATCCAGGAATGGTATTATCTGGTATACTAGACTGATCTCAATGAAAACCCTCTTGAGCATAGAATAGAATAGACTACTTTATTGGCCAATTGTGATTGGACACACAACGAATTTGTCTTGGTGTAAATACTCTCAATACACATAAAAGAAAAGATACATTCATCAGGAGTCGGGAATCATAAGGTACAACACTTAATGATAGTCATAGGGTACAATAAGCAATCAATCATACTAGGAAACAGTCAATATAAATCATAAGTATACCAGCGACAAAGTTACAGTCATACAGTGACAAATGGGAGGGGATGAGTGATAAGGAGTGATGACAAGATTAACAGTAATAGTAGTGCAGACTTTATAATAGTTGAATAGGATTGAAGGAATTATTTGTTTAGCAGAATGATGGCTTTCTGGAAAAAACTGTTCTTGTGTCTAGTTGTTCTGGTGTGCCAAGCTCTATAGCGTCATTTTGAGGGAAGGAGTTGAAATAATTTATGTCCAGGATGTGAGGAGTCTGTAAATATTTCACAGCCCTCTTTTTGACTAATGCAGTGTCCAGGTCCTCGATTAAAGTCATATTGGCAGTAATTGTTTTTTCTGCAGTTCTAATTACTCTCTGAAGTCTGTGTCTGTCCTGTTGTAGAATCAAACCAGACAGTTATAGAGGTGCAGATGATAGACTCAATAATTCCTCTGTAGAACTGTATCAGCAGCTTCTTGGGCAGTTTGAGCAATTTGAGTTGGTGCAGAAAGAACATTGTTGTGCTTTTCTGATGATATTTTTGATGTTAGGTGTCCATTTGAGGTCATGTGATATAGTAGAACTTAGAAATTTGAAGATTTCTACTGTTGATACGGTGTTATCTAGTATAGTAAGAGGTGGTAGTATGGGAGGGTTTTTTCTAAAGTCTACCACCATTTCTATGGTTTTGAGTGTATTCAGTTCCAGATTGTTCCAGTTACACCACAAGGCAAGTTGTATAACCTCCTGTCTGTATGCGGATTCGTCATTGTCTTGAATGAGACCAATCACTTATTACCAATCACATATTTACCACCAGCTCTTCAAGCAGAAGTTGTAATTTCAAGACCACTCCCAGATTGTGTACCTTTCTCTAACAAAGAAGTGCTATCCTATGTGAGACTAAAGGGAAAATCCTCAGGACCAAAGAGCCCAAATACAAGATATTCAGTCTTGTCAGGATTGTTCTTCCTCATCCAGATTTGTTAAATTTTTAATGACTTTCTGAATGTCCCCATAGTAGGAATCATATGGATCTCTGATGGATACTCTTCAAGAATGCAGCTACAATGACAGAAAAGGCCTGTCTAGCATTGACTCTTATAGCATTCCACAAACATACAGAATTCAGTGAGTAAACCTAATAATAGAGCAAAACACAGATGGCATAGAAATCTCTATTGCACGGCTAATTCAACAACTTTAGAAATTCATTCTGTAGCATTTCTATTGTTATAATTCAGTGATGTAAAATGTTTGATATTTTGAAGGCTGGTGATTTTCTATCCAAATACATTGATGAAAATTGTCCAGTTTTTTAAAGAAAAATAACAATTACACCTGAAATTATAACTGTTACAAAGCTGCTTGATATATCTAAAGCATTATTTTAAAAAACTGAAAACTGTAATTTGATCAAGAAGAAACATTATCAACCCATTCCAAATATGTTATTCATAGCAGCAGCAACAGAAAAAGGAAAGTCAGGTAGATGAGAAGTCTCCTCAATATGTTAAACTCTCCTGTCTTTTCCATTAAGATTGTCTAATCTGGAAAAGATGGTGCTGGCCAGACTAATGCCTTGCAGAATGAATGGATGGATATCTGTCTCTCTGTATGTATGTGCATGCAATTTTTATACTTTTTAAATGATCGTTTGACCAAGAGGGTGTTTATACATGTTTTTCTGAATGATGCAGCTATATGATGCTACTGTGTCTGGTTTGGAGCCCCAGTCTGGGACAAGAACAATGGAAAATTAAAGTAAATTCAAAGGAAAGCTACAAGGATGATAAAAGGACTGGAAATCAGTTGTATGAGGAACAATTAAATGATTTGGGTAACTTTATAGCTCACAAAAAGAGTTCTATGGAAATGTCATGCTTGTCAAGGCTGCAAAAAAAAAAAAGATAGAGCTAGAATTAGATCTTTCTGTACTTCTTTGCTACAAACTAGTCCAGACAAAGAGACAGAGAGACAGACAGAGAGAAAACAGATAGAGAGAAACATTAGCATGATCCTTTTCAATGGCATGTGTGAGAGAGGCAGAGGGAAGAGGAAAGAATCAGAATGATGCAAGCATCATTATAGTATTGTGATGGAACCTTTGCTTTTTTAAAAATAATGTTAAAATTGATGTGGGTATTTTCCAGTTTAATTTGCATCTGATACACTCCCAGTCAGCATCATACTATCCAGATCAGATCAAGCAGTCAAATCAGCTAATTAAAAAAATAGCTTGATGTTTATTTATTAAACTACAGAAGACAAAAGAAAACAAAAGTTAATTTGCAAATGGGATAAAGGCAGCAAAAGCCAAGAGAGAGAAATATATGAATATCAGGCAAACAATTACATCATCTATATATCTAGACATAAAAAGGGAAAAATTGGAAACAATACTCAACAGGGTCAGTCTCAAAGGAAGTGGCCTTGGTTAGCCCAGCTTCAATCTTTTAATGTACATAAAAAAGAGCAGAAGTGAAATGGAAAGGACACCAACTTAATGGATGGGGCTGATATACACAATACATATATCTTGAGACATCACATAGACACTCAAAGAACAGTTGGCAGAACTGGCAGTGCAACTTTCTTGTTGCTTTTGTCATTCAACTTGCAGATGCCACTGACTCTGATCATTTGGGCTGTGTCCTTTACCTTCACCTTTTTAGAGTAAAAAATATGTCAAACCAGTATCCTGATTTAAAATTCTAACAATAAGGTACACTGAATCCACAGGCCCAAAAATAATCTATATTTTTGATTAGATAATACCATGTCTGAGATAACTGATCAATCCATTAGTTATTAAATGTGTGTATCATCAAGTACAAAGTTGATAAATAAACAAACTAACAATTATTTTTTTCAGGTATTTCAGGATATGAAAATGTCAGAAGAAAAGAATTCTTAAATTATTAAAACAACTGCTTCAATCAGCCAACATCTTCCATTTCTTTTCAAAGTTCATGGATAAGGATTGAACATTGAAGGTACCTGATCTAGGCTGCAAAAATATGAACAGCTATTAAATGGCTGGTCCAGGGTTTATCAGTTCGGAACTGATATTCCTATTCAAGTAAGAATTTCAAACATGTATTTCCTTTAACTGGATAATGTTATTCTTGCTATTGCTTGTCCAGCAAAACAAAGTATTCACTGCATTCTCTGCAGAAAGAAATCAGCTTTCTTAGGCATTGCAGTTCCAGGTCCCTTAAAATTCATTAAATTCACCAGTAATTGGTTTGTTTACCACTAATGAAACTTGGCTTTCAGGATTTCTAAGGTTAATGTGATAATGCAGCTAAATTTGTATTCATTCCTGAAATATTGTTAGCAGTTTGCTTTCCGCAGTATTATTGCAAAAATTAGAAGGCATGCCAGGATGAGAAAGTCATTTTTAAAGAATAGTCATACAGTCAATCTATATTTATAAAAGTGAAATACCACACATGCATCATCACAAAATCTCCAGAACCGTAAAGCCTACAAATTTAAATTTGGTACATATGTTCCTCTTGTCTTCCAGGTACTCACTAAAAGCCCGGTCCCACTGCACTTACAGATGCAAAGAGGATGTAAAACGTTAAAAAAAAGCTTGCCATCCATTGGAAAACGTTATGCATCCATTGTGTACTCACTGCATACGTGTTTCATATGCTCTATCCGTCGAGCATCCATCCACTGAGATTTCATCCACGCAAGAAGTTTTGAGCTGCACAAAACTTTGTGAACAGATGAACTTTCCGCTGCGTACGATGTACATCCACGACATATACGGTCAACAAACATTCTATGTCCGTTATCAACCATTAAACGTCCACTGTATCTTCTCTGCATCCTCTGGCCATCCCCTCAACTCACATCCACTGCAGCTGAAAACGGAAAGAGGGAGGAAACAAAAGGTACACGAAACGTCTACACAGTGTTAGTAGCACGGAAATAGAAAGGATGTAAGCGTATGCATCTCGTATATAAAGTATTCAAAACAGACAAAACATTTGTATCTGGGATGTATCTCATATATTTAGGATGTCTGGAGTATGTCTAGAGTATGTAGAAGGACACCTAGTGGACAACCGATATTTTCCATAAAAAGGGGGAGAAAATCATCTGGATCGTTGGGATGGTGGACCATACAGTCCCACTATGCTTGCATTGGAGGTTATCTATCCCACAACTATCCTTATCTATCCCACAAGCATGCAAAGGCTTAGCCATTTTTTCAAAGTTTTCACCAACACTTTATTAACTAAAAAAAATGAACCAAGTAAACTGTATTAAGTGTGCTAAGCAAAGATAACCTTTATTAACTTTCTTAGGTAAACTTTATGACTGTATTAAATAAGCAAAATGAACCAAGTAAAGTGTCTTAAGCAAAGATAAACTAAACAAGTAAACAACTCAGTCTCTGACACTATTCTCAGTCACTCTGAGTCATGTCCATGGTCTCAGCTGTTAAGCGGGCAGGGACTGTGGAGGTGGCTGTGGCTTGAGTGCTGGTCTGTGGCACCATTGGGGTGCTTTGCCCCGAGGGTAAACAGGGGATGGTGTGTTCAGGAAGCTGTCTGAGAGCAGACTCAGTCCCGTGAGGTTGAGAGGCCCTTCATCAAGTACCTGGGATATCAGGCACAAGACTGATGACAGATTGTCCGTTGACAGGCTTGGCTGTGGGGTGGAGGAAGGAAGAGTGTAGTGGGGCTGTCTGCTCTGCAGCTGGGTGAGAAGTGGTGTCTGTGGTGTCCGATGAACCTGGGCCTGGACTGGGAAGGTCTGCTTCTGCTGGGGGAAGTCCTGGTAGTTGTAGCCTTGGTAGTTAAGGGGCTGTTGAAAGCCGTGGAAGGGCTGTGACATCGCCTAGGTTGGAGGAGCAGACCTGGACTGGATAGGTGCAGCTTCAGCTGGGCCTTGAGGGTTGTGCAGAAGTGCTGGGATCTTCTTCTTCATCACCTGGGACTGGGCCTCGGGCAGGTCCCTCAGGGTCTGGCTCATGTAGGTGATGAAGATGTTCCAGCCCGAGGATGCTCTGTCCAAGTGGACCAGCTGAGAGAGAAATTCTGTGCTGGTCTTCATTGTATCCCTTCTTCTTCTCTCGCGTCGCTACACTTTTCCCAGCCACTGTAGAACACTGTTGGTGTAGTTTGGTGTAGCGTGGTAGAAGGATTCGCAGGTAAACAGATACCTGACAGGGGCCGCGATGTGAACACTCCTTCTATGGCCCCCATTGTATCCCTGATCTCCAACAGCATACTGTGGTCCTGGCCCTCCAGTCTGCCTCTCTGCCTGCATCCTCTGGAGCTGGTGTTGGGGGTGAGGGTGTGTTGGCCTCTGGTGGCTGCTGCTTCTTCCTCCATTTGTGACAGTAGGGCGTCATCCTCCACAGGATCCTTCAAGTCTGCCAGTATGGGGAGTGCAGCTGTCAGGGGGGGTCT
Source organism: Laticauda colubrina (assembly GCA_015471245.1). Classification (NCBI taxonomy): domain Eukaryota; kingdom Metazoa; phylum Chordata; class Lepidosauria; order Squamata; family Elapidae; genus Laticauda; species Laticauda colubrina. The sequence continues at coordinate 103,408,291 of BLBF01000003.1, read as the reverse complement.
ATGCTGTGGGGCCCTCTGAAGACACCTGCCTGGACAGGGTAGCTTGCTCCTGCCTGGAAAAGGATTGGCTGTCTGTGGGCTGTCTGAGGGAGAGGGGTCTCAGAGGGGCTGCTCCTTGGTGGTGGATCTCACCCTCCAGGAAACTGCCCTTGGCCATGACGTACATCTCCCGGTCAGTGAGCTTGACAGCGGCCTGCCCGGATTTCTTGAGGTGTAGCTTGCCATATCAGGTGAGCATGTGCTTCCACCATCCAATGAGTACTTCTGCAGTGTACCCCATGCTCTCTGCCTTGTCTCTCCAAGATGCCTGCTTCTTCTTAGTGTCCCGATACAGTCTGTGGCCTTTTATCCAGAGGTACTCGTTCTCCCTCAGCCATTCCAGCACCTCATCCTCATGCTCCTCAGAAACGGTGTACTGTTTCCTCTCTCCCTTCTCCTTCCCTTGCCTCTTCCTCCCTCTGGCAGGGGCTTCAGCAGGGCCTTCAGGGGCTTGAGCAGCAGGGCCTTCAGGGGCTTGAGCAGCAGGACCTTCAGCAGCAGGGCTTTGAGGGGCTTGAGGGCCTTGGGGCTGGTCCACCACAGCAGCAGCAGCAGCAAGTTCAGAGTCAGTGCCAGGGGGTGGGATGCTGGTTCTGGCCTTCTTCACCTTGCCAGGGCTTGAACAAGTAGGCACGGACTTCCTCTTCTTGCCTGACTGATGAACCATGGTGTTCCTGCAAGATGTATCTGGCAGCACGTCTTTCTCCTGTATGCTGACTGCATCCATGATGCATCTGCTTCATCCGCTATGCATCTGCCCCTTTCACTATGCGTCCATTTCAAAATTCTCCCCCGGAACCCCTTTGGAGGTGTCATCCACTTCCATCTGCTGTCATCCACTAGGCTTCCTATGAACATCCATTTAATATCCCCGCTACATACTACCCACGTCTGTTCTTTTCCGTTCTTTTCTGTTCTGTTTATGCACATTTTTGCCACTTTTTGAAGCGGATGACAACGGATGGAGCCATCCCTGAAATTTTGCTCATCCGCTGTGTCCTTTACGCATACGTTTTGCGTCCGTCAGCCAGTGGGACCGGACCTTTATAAGAAAGGATTTTTCAAAATGACCATCATAGCATAAATATTTAGTATATTATTATTAACACATTCTGATGCTAAGGAGTTCTACTCCCCCTCCCCACCTGAAAAGAAATCTGTTCAAAATACAAAACACAAGCAGAGGAGAGGAGTTTCCCAGCACCAAGCAGCTTTGGTACAGAACAGTTGAGCTAAGCCATGCCCAAGTTCCTTGCTGTCTCATTCTTGCTCACACAGCAAATACTGTTTCAGTTTCCAAACAGCCCTCAACTCTCTCACACACTGACAGGACACTAGCCAGATGAGTACCGATGGATGCTGATAGGCAGAGGCAGAATTTTTCCCCTTATTTTCCTCTCCAAAAACTAAGCCTGACCATCTAGTTTCATAGTGAAGCACAGGTATAGAGCTAGTAGCCAATAAAAGAAAGCAAAATGGCAAGCCTGATTAGCAACAAAATATCTGATTCAACTGAATGCAGGCAGCAGTTGAAAGTGGAATCAAATGCAAAGTTTCCTGGGCACCCATCTGACAAATCTGCATGGGATTCATCAAAAGCAATCCACATTTCCCAAGCGATCGATCTTGAATGCTAAAAATACCTCCTTTCTGTTTCCCTAAGTATCAATTTCCCACAATCCATTAGTGCTCCTTGGGGAGCCATGCCAATTATACAATTGTCAATGCAAATGGCATTTTTAAGTGGCCCTGAAGCAAACAAGGCATGCTAATTTTAAAACAGCCTTTTGTGAGCATGGCTCTTAGAGCTCCTTAACCTCTTCATGCTTATTTTTTTCCTCCCTTCCCCCTGGGACAGATTTGAGGCTGTTCAGTGACTCCTCTTCTGCTTTTGTCACTCAAAGTCACCCACTAAAATGATCTGTTTTCTGGAGCCAGAGACTGTGGAATTTAGCAGCAGCAGTCTCAAGAGATGAATTCCCACATAGGAAAAAATGATAATGAGGAGTCAATCAGTTTCCTTTGCTTGATGAGTTATTCTTATTAAGATAAAATGTTTTCCAAAGCTACTCAGATAATTGATTGCAGAAAACTTCAGTTAATTTAAAAAAAACTGTAAAGGAATCCTGATAAGTGCTAATTGCAGAATGAGAAATTTTGTTACTTTGGGTGGGGGAAATCACTCTGTTGTTTAATTAGTACATTTCATTTATAAGGGAGCTGAGCTTCTCCTTATAAATAATACAATATTGTCTCTAAATTTAGGCCCGGTCCCATTGCACTTACGGATGCAAAGAGGATGTAAAATGTTAAAAAAAAGCTTGCCATCCGTTGGAAAACGCTATGCATCCGTTGTGTACTCATTGCATACCTGTTTCATAGGCTCTATCCATCAAGCATCCATCCACTGTGATTTCATCTGCGCAAGAAGTTTTGAGCTGCACAAAACTTTGTGAACAGATGAACTTTCCGCCGTGTACGATGTAAATCTGTGACATACGAGCAACAAACGTTCCATGTCCGTTATCATCCATTAAACGTCCACTGTATCCTCTGGGCATCCTCTGGGCATCCTCACAACTCACATCCGCTGCAGCTGAAAATGGAAAGAGGGAGAAAAGAAAAGGTACATGGAACGTCTATACATCATTAGTAGCACAGAAATAGAAAGGATGTGCAGTGAACAGTTTGCATCCAATATACATCCGCACAGCACCCCTTTCTTTCCTTTAGGCGTACGTGATGCATCCGCTTCATCCACTATGTGTCCGCTTCACAACTTCCTAACCCATTCGGAGGTGTCATCCCTTCCATCCGCTTTCATCCGCTAGGCTTCCGATGAACATCCGTTTAACATCCCCGCTACATATTACCCACGTCCGTTCTTTTCCATTCTTTTCCATTCTGTTTATGCAAATTTTCACCACTTTTTGGAGTGGATGACAATGGATGGAGCCATCCCCGAAATTTTGCTTGTCCGCTGTGTCCTTTATGCATATGTTTTGCGTCCGTTGGCCAGTGGGACCGGGCCTTAATGTCTCATGTGCCACAGAAAAGAACTCTTTCAAAAGGGTCTTCATGGCTGCCATATTCCCCATCAAAATAGCACACAAAATTATGTTCATGATGAAGATATTTTCCAGTTGATGGTCCTGAAACAGGCTTCAAACTATTAAGTTCATGAATTTGGGCATTGTACAAGCTTTTCAAAATGTTCAACATGACTCTGTAAAGCTAACACATTCAATGGTTATTGATCACCTTGAACTTCATATATTTGCTAAGTAAGATTTTAATCACTTTGTGATGGCTGTGGGATATACCTTTTCCTGAGCATTAGTATCCCACCCATATGTTTATCACTGAAACTTTAAAGTTTGCTGAGTAAGAATAATAAATTCTCAAATAAATCCTTCATCTTAGAGGGAAAATGGCCTAGCGCATTAAAAAAAAAATCAATGAATTCATTCCATACTTTTAATTTTTATTTATTTATTTATTCTTGTAAATTGCTTACAAGATAATAGGTATAAGTAAAAACATAGTTATGAATACATGGATACATATAAGAAAAATAAAAAAAATAAAAGAAACAATAGGACAGGGACCGTAGGCACGTTGATGTGCTTATGCACGCCCCCTACAGACCTCTCAGGAAAGGGGTGAGGTTGATAGTAGACAGTCTAAGGTTAAAGTTTTTGAGGCTTGGGGAAGAAACCACAGAGTCAGGTAGAGTATTCCAGACATTGACCACTTTGTTGCTGAAGTCGTATTTCCTGCAATCAAGTTTGGTGTAATTAACCTTGAGTTTGTATCTCTTGTTTGCTCTTGTGTTGTTATGGTTGAAGCTGAAGTATTCATTGACAGGTAGGACACTGCAATGTAGGATTTTATATGCTATACTTAGATCGGACTGAAGGCGGCATAGTTGTAGGTTTTCTAGGTCTAGAATTTCGAGTATTCTGTATACTGTATAAGGTATTCTGTAACGAGTAGAGGAGTGGAGGACTCTTGTGAAATATTTCTGGACTTTTTCAACTTTCTCAATCTATTAATATCAGATACGTAATGTGGGTTCCAGACTGATGAGCTGTATTCGAGTATTGATCTAGCAAATGTTTTGTATGCTCTTGTTATTAGTGTAGTATTACCAGAGAAAAAGCTACACAAGATTAGGTTAACCACTCTTAACGCCTTTTTGGCTATGTAGTTATGGTGGGCTCTAGCACTTAGGTCATTAGAGATGAATGCTCCTAGATCCTTGACAGAGTTTGGATCATCAACAAGGTCTTGACTATTCAGCCTGTATTTTATTTTCTGATTTTTTTGCCAATATATAGGACAGAGTATTTATTTGTTGAGATTTGAAATTGCCATTTGATTGACCATTATGATACATAGTCAAGGTCTTTTTGAAGGGTTGGCAACGTGACCAGATTTGTTTTTCCACTAAAGTGATCTCATTTTGGATTGAAGCTTCCTTATTGTTATGGCTAATTTGTTTTTTTCTGGTTTTGGGACTTGTTAATGGTACATATAGTTTCATGACTCTTTTGACTTCAAGTAAAAATATGTTGTAATGGTCTTCTGCACTATTGCATCCAGTGAACAGAAATTGACAATCAAGGGATGAGAGATCGTTGTTTATAAGATCATAGTTACCTTTTTTAAAGTTATAATTGGGCATTCCATTGATGTGATGATTTTTGTGTGGAGGTATGTTGAGACAAAACTCAGTCATGTTGTAGTCACTGTTGGAAAGGGGTTCTTTAATATGTATTCCATACATTGAATTCAAACTATTGCAGAAGGTGAGATCGAGGTAGTTGTTAAGTCTGGTGTTGTTGGTTACTAGTTGTTCTAGTCCCAGATTTGTTGCTGCATTGTGTAAGGTTGCATGTGTGGGTTTAGTTGTACATTTGTTAAGGGTCCAGTTAATATGAGGTAAATTGAAGTCACCAAGAAAGATAAAAGCGTGTGGGCAGGAAGCTGCCCATGTTAGTTGTGTATTTAGCTTGTTTGCATGTTCGATGTCATAATCAGGGGTCTGTAACATAGTAAGAACCAAAATGTGATATTTAAGGACAGTTCACAGATGATGGTCTCAGAAATAGCAAGCTCCTGGGTAACTTGGATGTTTTTTAGATGTAGGGACTTTTTATAGAAGATAGCAACACCACCTCCTCTACAGATTTCACGATCTGATTGGTAAACATGATAGTCTCTTACTGTGGAAATGGAGTCAGGGAGAGATGCATTGAGCCATGTTTCACAGACAAATATAATATCAAATTTAGCCTGACTTAGAGGAGAAATTCAGGTATTTTATTTACAAGGCTTCTTGCATTGAGTAGTTTGCATTTAAGGCCAGTTGTGGTTGGAATAGAAGTAGTTAGGTGTGTGTGTGCCTAGTTTTGAGTGATGTTGGATTGGATGGGGATTTTAATATATTTATATTGATATTTTAAGTGAGATATTCTGTATGACTAAGAGATGTATCCATGCTCTATATGCAGTCCTTGAAATATCTCGTGAATCAGGAAAAAATGTTACTGTAAAATGATTCTTTGCCAAAATTCTGCCACATTTCACCAAAACCTGCAATCATTGAGTTTTAAACAAGCTATCAAATGGTTGGTCACAAACTATTGGGAGCAGGAATTAAACAAAGTAAAGAAGTGAAATGTCATCTCAGCAAGATAGGGAGAAGAATTTAAAATTTATAATCTGTGTTGAGGTATATGTGTAAAAATGATACACACATAACTCATGTCAGCATTTATGTGTGTGTGTTTGTTTGTTTGTGTGTGTGTGTGTGTGTGTGTGTGTGTAGATATGCCAACTAGTTTACCAGAGCTGAGTGGCAAATTTTCCAGGTGGTAGATAGAGAGATTACCATATCATGGAGCACTTTCCTACTATTATGATCATTTATTAGAATAAACTACATATGAATGTGATAAATAATCTAGCAGAGGATAGATTATGATTCACTTCAATTGGAAACAGAGGCTTAATTTCCTATAGGCCAGATGATTAGTTCCTAAATCATTGGAAAAATTGATTTGAAGGCAGAGGATACTAAGAATAAACAGTATGAGTGAACATAAACACACTATATATTGCATCTTTTCAAAATGAATCAACATTAGAAATGAAAGACAAGTTGGTAAAACAACCATAAATGGATGTGATTGCACTATATGAAACAGATGTCAAGATAAAGGATTGCTTGACATCTTGACATTAAGGCCCTGTCACACTGGCCGACGGATGCAAAACATTTGTAAAAAGGACACAGCGGACGAGAAAAATGTTCCATTCGTTGTTATCCGCTCTCAAAAGGGGCAAAAATTTGCATAACCAGAGCGGACAACATGGAAAGGAACGGAGGGGGGGAGGACGTAGGGCGGATGGAAAGCGGATGCTCCACAGAAGGCTAGCAGACGGAAGCGGATGGGAGCAGATGGCACATCCGCAAGGCTTCTGGGGGTGCGCAGCAAAGTGGACGCGGAATGGAAAGAGTGGATGCAGAGCGGACGCCAAGCAGATGAAGCGAATGGACAGCGGATGCTGAGCGGATGAAGCAGATGCAGAGCGGAAGCCTCGCAGATGTAGAGTGGAAGCCTAGCGGAAGCCTAGCGGATGCCTAGGGGATGCCTAGCGTTCACTGCGCATGCGGGGAGGATGCATTGCGTCAGCCCCGCGGATATAAAGGGAAGCAGCTCCCAAGCAGGTCATCATTTAGAGAAAAGACCTGCTTCCAGACACAGCTCTCCAGCCTGCCAGCAACCCCACAACCATGGGGAAGAAGAGAAAGCCTCAGACCTCTGCTGCCAGCCCTGGAAAGAGGGACAGGGCCACTCTCCCACCCCCTGGGCCTCACTCTGCTTCTGCTGGGGCTTCTTCAGCCCAGGCTCACTCTCCTGGGGTTGGTGCTTCTGCTGATGCTGCCTTCTGGAGGTGGTGCTTCTACTGTTGCTGCTTCTGGAGGTGGTGCTTCTGCTGGTTCTTACTCTGCTGATGCTGCTTCTGGCGGTGGTGCTTCTGCTGGTGCTTACTCTGCTGATGATGCTTCCAGCGATGGTGCTTCTGCTGGTGCTTACTCTGCTGGCACTGCTCCTGGTGATGGTGCTTCTGCTGGTGCTTACTCTGCTGGCGCTGCTTCTGGTGCTGGTGCTTCTGCTGGTGCTTATTCTGGTGGAGCTGCTCCTGGTCCTGCTGGTCCTACTGGTGCTCCTGGTCCTGCTCGTGCTCCTGGTCCTGCTGGTCCTCCTGCTCCTGCTGGTGCTGCTGCTGGTGGTGGTGGTGGTGGTCCTGCTGGTGCTGCTGCTAGTGGTGGTGGTGGTGGTGGTGTTGAGGAGCAGCCCCTACAACCTCAAAGCCCTTCTGATGAGGGCCCAGAAGTCCCTGCCAAAGGAAGGAAGAGGCAGACGCGAGAACGGGAGAGGAGGCAATACAACATAGAAGAGGAACATGAGGATGAGGTGCTAGAGTGGCTGAGGGAGAATGAGTATCTAGGGCGGAAGGGACACAGGCTCTATAGGGACACCAAAAGGAAGCAGGCTGCTTGGAGAGAGAAGGCGGAGAGCCTGGGCTACACTTCGGAGGTGCTCCTTGGCTGGTGGAAGCACATGCACACCTAGTACGAGAAGCTGCACTTCAAGAAATCTGGCCAGGCCGCGGTCAAGCTCACGGACAGAGAGACCTACATGATGGCCAAGTGCAGCTTCCTGGAGGGTGAGATCTGCCACAGAGGAGCAGCCCCTCTCACAACCCTCTCTCTCAGGCAGCCTGCTGAGAGCCAGTCCTCTTCTGGCAGAGAGTCAGCTCCTGTGTCCAGGCAGGTATCTGTGGAGCGTGCCACGATGGAGACCCCCCCGACAGCTGCACTCCCCGTGGCAGAGCACGTGGAGGACCCCCTGACGCAGTGGGAGCAAGGAGAGGGCACTTCCACCACACCCCAACCTGCATCCACCCCCAGCTCCACCTCCACCGAAAGGCAGAGAGGCAGACTGGAGGGGCAGAGTCACATTGTCCTGCTGGAGATCAGGGACACCATCAGAAGCAGCATAGATCTCCTCTCTCAGCTCCTCATCCTCCGACACTGACTCCTCATTCTCCAACCAAAAGCCCTTCCTCACCTATGTGAACCAGACCCTCATGGACATGGCGGAACCCCAGTACCAGGTGGTGAAGGACAGGATCACCGATCTGCTTCACAACCCTCCAGACCAAGATGAACCTGCTCCCACCCGGTCCAGGCCTGCTCCTCCACCCCAGGTGATTTCACTCCCCTTCCAAGGCTTTCCACAGGCGTTCACCTACCAAAGCTACAGCTACCAGGAGGTACAGCAGCACAGGCAGCAGCCCTTCCCAGTCCAGGTAAATGTACATCGGAGGCCACTGGTGCCACCCACACCACCGATGCCACCCACGCTACCGATGCCACCCACGCCAGTACTCACCCAGCTGCAGACCAGACAGCCCCACTACACTGCTCCTTCCTCCACCCCACAGCCAAGCCCGGCCTCAGTACATCTGTCATTGGTATTAGGGCTGACACCCCATGGCATGGAGGAAGGGGCTCTCAATATCATGGGGCTGAGCCAGCTGTCTGAGAGCTTCCTCAACACACCATCCCCTGTTGCCCTCTTGGGGACAGGCACCCCAGTGGTGCTTCAGACCAGCACTCCAGCAGCAGCCACCTCCACAGCACCTGAACCCTTCACCCCTGAGACTGGGCATGCCTCAGAGTGACCAAGAAGAGTGCCAGAGACTGGGTGGATACCTGTTGACTTTATCTTTGCTTTGGACACTTGACTTGGGTCATTTTTCTTTTACAGCTTGTTATTAATAAAGATTATCTTTGCTTCACACACTTGTTTCATTTATTTTATTAAATAAAATCTTGGTGGAAACTTTTAGAAATGGCTTAAGCCATTGCATGCTTGTGGGATGGGTAAGAATAGCAGTGGGATGGGCAGGGATACCTGTGGGATGGGTAATAGCTGTGGGATGGGTTAGGATAGCAGTGGGATGGGTAATTGCTGTGGGATGGGCAGGGATACATTTGGGATGGGTAATAGCTGTGGGATAGATAAACCTCCAGTGCAAGCATAGTGGGACTGTATATTCCACCCTCCCAGGTGCCACACCTATGGCCCTTTATTATCAGTAACAATGTAAACATTGATCAACACATTTGAACATAAACAGAACTCTTTATTAAATGCCCTGTTCATTGTAGGCCCACCCGACATACATGGCCCAATCTCATCCGTTGGTTCACGCGATGCTTCCGTTCGGTACTTACTGCCTCCGTTTTTCAGACTCTCTATCCATCCAGCATCTGTCTCCTGACATTTCATACGCTCCAAAAGTTTTGAGCTCCACAAAACTTTGTGAGTGGAAAATGCATCCAACGTGTCCATTTTACATCCACAAGGCATACGGGAAACATCCGTTCTACATCCGTCGTCATCCGTTATGCATCCGCTATATCCATTAGGCATCCGCTGCACATCCGCGCAACTCGCATCCGCTCCAGCGGAAAACGGACACAGGGAGGAAGTGAAATGGACGCGGAACGGACACAAAGCATTGGTAGCATGGATGGAGAAAGGATGAAAGCGGATGCAGCTCGCATAAAAAGCATTAAAATGGGAAAAAAGTTTGCATTGGGGACGTATCTCGGATATTTAGGATGTCTGCAGGATGTCTAGAGGATGCAAAAGTACACCGAGCGGAATACCTATATTTCCTATAAAAAGAGGGAGGAACTCACCTGGATCTCACTTTCAGTCCAGCAGCCCTGCGGTGCAGACCTCTTCAACCTTCATCTGGCTCTTGCTGTTCCACAGCATCCAGTCATCTCCACCATGGATCATCACACACTCCTTTTGGTAGCCACCATCATTCTACAACAGTGTGAAGCCATCTACAGGCTCTTTCACCTGTTCTACGCGAAGCAAAGGAGACGGCCAAGAAGTGTCTGGGTCCAAAGATGGATTGCCAGAAGAGCAGAGCACGGACTGTATAACAAGCTGATGGTGGAGCTGAGGAATGAAGACCCTTGTGCATTCCAGAACTTCATGTGGATGCTGCCAGCCATGTTTGACGAAGTTGTGCAGCGGCTGAGACCCAGGTTCACCAAGCAGAGCACCAACTTCCAGTCCAGCCTGGACCCTGGGCTCAAGGTGGCACTCACTCTGTGCCACCTGGCCTCAGGGACCACGTACAGGAGCATGCAGTATGGCTGGAGGGTGCCACACAACACCATCAGCATTGTGGTCAGAGAAGTGGTGCAGGCCATCATCGAAGAATACCTGCAGGAGCTCGTCCAATGCCCCTCCACTGAAAAAGGCTGGAAGAAAGTTGCAGAGCAGTGATATCAGAAGTGGAACTTCCCCCACACCGTTGGAGCCATAGATGGCAAGCACGTGGCCTGCAAAGCTCCAGCCAACTCAGGGTCCACTTATTTCAACTACAAGGGCTTCTTCAGCATCATCCTCTTCACCATGGTCGATGCTGACTACAAGTTCATGTACATCGATGCTTCAGGCTACGGCTCATCTTCAGATGCCAAGGTATACAACGCCAGTCACCTCAAGGAGGGGCTGGAACGCAACCTCATGGTGGGCTTCCCAGATCCAGAACCCCTGCCCAACGACACACAAGATGTGCCCTACTTCATTGTGGGGGATGACGCCTTCTCCCTCAGAACCTACATCATGAAGCCCACACCTACAGATGCCTCACCGGTTAAGAGAGGATCTTCAACTACAGGCTGTCTAGGGCTTGGCGGGTGGTGGAGAACGCCTTTGGCATCCTGGTCAACAGGTTCCAGGTACTTCTCACCACCATGCAGCATTGCCCAGAGACCGTGAGAAGGATCGTGGAAGCTTGCTGCATCCTGCACAATCTCATGCGCACCCGCTACCCAGTGTTGCAGAACAGGCTCATGGACCTCCAACAAGGCAATGGGGACATGGAGCCTGGGGAATGGAGGCAAGGGTGAAACCTGATAGATACTGTGGATGTGCAAGGCCCCAACAGAGCTTCACATGAAGGGAAGAAGCAGCGCAACCTCATGAAATACTGGTGCAACTCCCCAGCTGGAGCAATGGAATGGCAAGACAGGATGATAGAACCAAGTGTGTGAAGCAAAGATAATCTTTATTAATAACAAGCTGTAAAAGAAAAATGACCCAAGTCAAGTGTCCAAAGCAAAGATAAAGTCAACAGGTATCCACCCAGTCTCTGGCACTCTCCTTGGTCACTCTGAGGCATGCCCAGTTTCAGGGGTGAAGGGTCCAGGTGCTGTGGAGGTGGCTGCTGCTGGAGTGCTGGTCTGAGGTGTCATTGGGGTGCCTGGCCCCATGAGGACAACAGGGGACGGTGTGTGGAGGAAGCCCTCAGACAGCTGTCTCAGCCCCATGATATTGAGAGCCCCTTCCTCCAGGACATGGGGTGTCAGCCCCAATACCGATGACAGATGTTGTGAGGCCGGGTCTGGTCTGCAGCTGAGCGAGGTGAGGTGTGGGTGGCATCTGTGGCGTCGGTGGCAACTGTGGCATCTGTGGCGTGGGTGACATTGGTGGCGTAGTTGGCATCGGTGGCATCAGTGGCATCGGTGGCACCGGTGGCGTCCGATGTACCTGTGCCTGGACTGGGAAGGGCTACCTGTGCTGCAGGAGCTCCTTGTAGCTGTAGTCTTGTTAGCTGAGGGCCTCTGGAAAGCCTTGGAAGGGCAGTGACATCACCTGGGGTGGAGGAGCAGACCTGGACTGGGTGGGAGCAGGTTCAGCTGGGTCTGGAGGGTTGTGAAGAAGATCACTGTCCTTTATCACCTGGTACTGTGATCCTGTCCTTTATCACCTGGTACTGTGATTCCGACATGTTCATGAGGGTCTGGTTGACGTAGGTGAGGAAGGGCTTGGGGTTGGAGGATGGGACGTCAGTGTGTACCAGCTGAGAGAGGAGATCTACGCTGCTTCTGATGGTGTCCCTGATCTCCAGCAGGATAGTGTGGCTCTGCCCCTCTGGTCTGCCTCTCTGCCTGCTCTCTTTGGAGGTGGAGCTGGGTGTGGTTGTGGGTTGGTCTCTGGTGGCAGCGGCTTCTTCTTGCTCCAATTGCATCAGGGGGTCCTCCCTATGCTCCGTCACGGGGAGTGCAGCTGTCGGGGGGGTCTCCGTTGTGGGGCCCTCCACAGATACCTGCATGGACACAGGAGCTGACTCTTGGCCAGAAGAGGACTGGCTCTCTGTGGGCTGACTGAGGGAGAGGGTTGTGAGAGGGGCTGCTCCTCAGTGGTGGATCTCACCCTCCAAGAAGCTGCGCTTGACCATCACGTAGGTCTCTCGGTCCGTCAGCTTGACCGTGGCCTGGCCAGATTTCTTGAGGTGTAGCTTCCCGTACCAGGTGTGCATGTGATTCCACCAGCCGAGGAGGACCTCAGAAGTGTAGCCTAGGCTCTCTGCCTTCTCTCTCCAAGCAACCTGCTTCCTTTTGGTGTCTCGATAGAGCCTGTGTCCCTTACACCAAAGATACTCGTTCTCCCTCAGCCATTCCAGCACCTCATCCTCAAGTTTCTCTTCAGTGGAGTTTTGCCTCCTCTCCCGTTCATGCGTATGCCTCTTCATCCCTCTGGCAGGGCCATCTGGGCTCTCATCAGAGGGGCTTCGAGGTTGTAGGGGCTGCTCCTCCACACCACCCCCAGCAGCAGCAGCAGCAACAACAGTAGCAGCAAAAGCAGGACCAGCAGGACCAGCAGGACAGGCAGCAGCAGCACCAGCACCAGCACCAGCAGCACCAGCAGTGCCAGCAGCGCCAGCAGCGCCAGCAGCGCCAGCAGCGCCAGCAGCGCCACCAGCACCAGCAGCGCCAGCAGCACCAGCAGCAGCACCAGAAGCAGCACCAGCAGCGCCAGCAGCGCCAGCAGGACCAGGATCATCATCAGCAGAGTAAGCACCAGCAGCACCAGCAGTACCAGCAGCACCAGCAGCACCAGCAGCACCAGCAGTAGAGTAAGCACCAGCAGCACCAGCAGCACCAGGAGGACCAGGAGCACCAGCAGGACCAGGAGCAGCGCCAGCAGAGTAAGCACCAGCAGAAGCACCAGCACCAGGAGCAGCACCAGCAGAGTAAGCACCAGCAGAAGCACAAGCACCAGGAGCAACGCCAGCAGAGTAAGCTCCAGCAGAAGCACCAGCACCAGGAGCAGTGCCAGCAGAAGCTCCAGCACCAGAAGAGTCAGCCCCAGCAGCAGAAGCTCCAGCAGAAGCAGAATCAGGGCCAGGGGGTGGGATGGCGGCCCTGTCCCTCTTGCCAGGGCTGGCAGCAAATGGCAGAGGCTTTCTCTTCTTCCCCACAGTTGTTGGCTGGCTGGCTGGCTGGCTGGAGCTGTGTCTGGCAGCAGGTCTTTCTTCTGAATGGTGACCTGCTTGCGAGCTGCTTCCCTTTATATCCATGGGACTGATGCAATGCATCTTCCCCGCATGCACAGTGAATGCTTTGCATCCGCTAGGCATCCGCTCGGCTTCCGCTCTGCATCCATGTCATCCGCTCAGCATCCGCTCTGCATCTGCTCCTTCCGCTGCGCATCCACTTCGTTGTGCTCCCCCAGAAGCCCTGCGGATGTGCCATCCGCTCCCATCCGCTTCCATCTGCTAGGCTTCCGTGGAGCATCCGCTTTCCATCCTGGCTACATCCTCCCCCGTCTGTTCCTTTCTGTTGTTGTCCGCTCTGGTTATGCAAATTCGGGGCACTTTTGAGAGCGGATAACAACGGATGGAACATTTTCTCGTCCGCTGTGTCCTTTTTTCAAATGTTTTGCAACCATCGGCCAATGTGACAGGCCCTTAATATAGTTGTATTACCAGCAAACAATCGCAACAATGTAATCGAGGTACTGTATGAATTGGTTTCACATCAACAGCCAGAAATATCATTCTTTCAAAAGTATTACGGGTAATATGAATGCAAGGAAAGAAGAAATTGTACAGCTATATGAAGACAATCATCAAACCTTTTTGGTTTGGCAACAGAGATGAAGGTGAATCAAGACTATCAGAGTTTTCCGAAAAATATGTTTTCAATATGAATTTGAGTTTCAAGAAGAGTACAGCCCAAGAATGGATTTGAAAAAAGCCCAAATGGCAATAACACTAAAATGGGAAATACCAAAGTGCTTTTTCAAGAGGCAACTGGACTTTCTACTTTTTCCTTGAAGACATTTCACTTATCATCCAAGAAGCTTCTTCAGTTCTGACAAATGAAATAGGTAAGTTTCCTATTGGGATAATGTAAGACCTTTGGATTAGCCTCCTGAAATCAATATACAGAAATACCACTACTGCCCCTCACAAAAATAAATGCTACCATCAATATTCAAAAAGGAATTTGAGAAGGTGAGCCAATTGCACAAAAACTATTCTTAACAATTTCATAAGAAATATTCAAGTAATTGAACTGGTCTAAATTAGAAATAAAGGCCAATAGAGAATATCTTAACTTCCTGCACTTTGCTGATGGCATTGCTTTTTATTCCAATGATCCTAAAAACCTTTGCAGACAAATGACATAATTAAATCATGACAGCAGGTTATCAGATTTGAAGATGAATTTGGAAATGACACACCCTTTGTCAGTAAAAATTGAACATTATGAAATGAATAAGATCAACAGCTGAATCTGTCAATGATGATCATGAAGACTGATATCACAGAAGAAATTTAGGAACCAGACTAAACTAGGTTAAAGAGCTTTACAGCAATTTTGTGCTGGATGCAATTTAACATACCAACCTGCTTCAAGAGAAAATTGTTGCATAGTTGTGCACTCTCTGTACTGGCATATGGTGAAACTTGGACGTTAAACATAGTTGCAATACAAAAGCTGAAAGTTAGAAAAGGAAATATGGTACGGCAAATACTTAATGTATCCCAACGTTAAGTATTTATGAATTATCTAACATAATGAAATGATAGCCTTACAAAAATGGCAATAGGCTGGCCACACTGAATAACAAACAGGTCAACATTAGACAACAATGATGTTTAACTGAATGTTAATTGACCTGAAAAGATAAAATACCAAAGGAAATGCTGGCAAATTATTAGGAACCTAGTAGCATTTTTTTTCAAACTAACAAATTTAATTAAAAAGACATTTCCTTTTGTGAGTTAGAAGCACTTCATCAGATACATGGAGTGGCTAACCTGATGTAAGATTTAAATTGGGATGAGGCAGGTTTATAGAAGCAAAGGGAATGCAAGTTGATTATATACAGTAAATTGATGCTATATATGGGATAGATTGTAAGTCCCTTATTAACTGACAACTGTCATGTGTTAAAACCCATTGTATTTGTTGAGACATTCCAAGATGTCTTCTAGCAAATGATATATACCAGGGGTGTCACACTCATGTCATCACGGTGGCATCATGTAATGTATTGGATGTTCTTCCTCATCTCTAAGCCAAGTGTGGGTCTGGCCAGCACATGATGAATTTGGCCTGTGGGCCGGGAGTTTGACAGCCCTGGTATATACCATCCACTTCTCCTTTAGCCTCTCAGAGCAGAGAAAGAGAGAAAATTGACTTACCTACTTATTCTCATGGCTGCTATAACTCTCAGCACTTACAGCAACAACGATAATACAGAAAACAAAAGAAATTCTTGGTGCTCTTAGAATCCTGATGATGTTACCTTGTTTGGTTAATGAAATGTCTGCAAGAAAACAACCGAGCTCCAAGGACCCCTCATTTCAGACTTGAACTGCAAAAATTCATTAAAGAAAGCAATAAAAACCAACAGCCCCATCTGTGGTTTTAGATGATAATGCAATCCTTCTAAGCAACAATGAGCTGCAAAATATAATCTCAGATCAGGTAATTGCAATCCTCCTCTTTGATTTGCCTCTTGAAACACTTAATTTAATTTGTGGTTTCCTCCCTGCCACACAAACTTAGATATATCTTTTTGTTATTATTTAAATGGTATATCAGTTGTCACAACAGGTATTGTTTGAAACTGAAATCATTCTAAAAACACATTCATTTTTATCAAAGAAATTCTTCCAGTAATGACTATTGTAGTTTTTCCCATATTTTAACAAGTGTTTTATGTCTTAAAGCCCCTGTCACACTGCCCAACGGATACAAAACGGACACAACAGATGAGCAAAATGTTCCATCCATTGTTCCATCCGCTCTCAAAAGGGGCAAAAATTTGCATAACCAGAGCGGATAACACGGACGCGGGGAGGACGCAGAAAGGATGGAAAGTGGATACGGAACGAAAGCCCAGCGGATGGAAGCGGATGGGAGCGGATGGCATATCCACAAGGCTTCCGGGGGGCCTCAGCAAAGTGGACGCGGAATGGAAAGAGCGGATGCACAGCGGATGCACAGTGGATGAAGCGGATGCACAGCGGAAGCCTAGCGGATACACAGCGGAAGCCTAACGGATGCCTGGCGTTAATTGTGTATGCGGGGGGGATGCATTGCGTAAGCCACGTGGATATAAAGGGAAGCAGCTCACACGTGGCCAGCATTCGGAGGAAAGACCTGCTGCAGGATACATCGAGTCCTTGCCTACCCTGCCTGCATGCCTGCCTGCAAGCCTTGCTGCCAGCCTTCCTGCCAGCCTGCCTCCAAGCCTCCTGGCCAGCCTCCCTGCCAGCCTTGCTATCTGCCTGCCTGCCAGCCTTGCTGCCAGCCTGCCTTCCAGCCTCCCTGCCAGCCAGTCTGCCTGCCAGCCTTGGTGCCTGCCTGCCTGCCTGCCTTCCTGCCAGCCTGCTTGCCAGCCTTCCTGCCAGGCTTCCTGCCAGCCTTGGTGCCAGCCTTCCTGCCAGCCTTGGTGCCTGCCAGCATCCCTGCCAGCCTCCCTGCCAGCCAGCAACCCCACAACCATGGGGAAGAAGCGAAAGTCTCAGCAACCTGCCACCATCCCTGCCAAGAGGGACAGGGCCACCCTCCCGCCCCCTGTCCCTGACTCTGCTTCTGCTGGGGCTTCTGCTGCTCGGGCTCGCTCTTCTGGTGCTGGAGCTTCGGCTGAAGCTGCTCCTGGCGGTGGTGCTTCTGCTGCTGCGTACTCTGCTCAAGCTGCTCCTGGTCCTGCTCGTCCTGCTCGTCCTGCTCGTGCTCCTGGACTTGCTTGTACTGCTCGTCCTGCTCGTCCTGCTCGTGGTCCTGGACTTGCTCGTCCTGCTCGTCCTGCTTGTGCTTCTGGTCCTGCTCATGATCCTGGTGCTGCTGGTGCTGCTGGGGCTGCTGGTGCTGCTGGTGCTGCTGGGGCTGCTGGGGCTGCTGGGGCTGCTGGGGCTCCTGGTTCTTACTCTGCTGCTGCTGATCATGGTCCTACTGATCCTGCTGCTGCTGATGATGATGATGATGATGATTATGATCCTGCTGCTGCTGGTGGTGGTGGTGGTGTGGAGGAGCAGCCCCTACCACCTGGGAGCCCCTCTGATGAGGGCCCATCTGGTCCTGCCAAAGGGAGGAAGAGGCGTATGCAGGGATGGGAGAGGAGGCTATACTTCATCGGGGAGGAACACGAGGATGAGGTGCTGGAGTGGCTGAGAGAGAATGTCTATCTGTGGCGGAAGGGACACCGGCTGTACAGGGACACCAAAAGGAAGCAGGCTGCTTGGAGAGAGAGGGCGGAGAGCCTGGGCTACACTTCGGAGGTGCTCCTTGGCTGGTGGAAGCACATGCACACCTGGTACGGGAAGCTGCACCTGAAGAAATCTGGCCAGGCTACAGTTAAGCTGACAGACAGAGAGACCTACATCATGGCCAGATGCAGCTTCCTGGAGGGTGAGATATGCCACCGAGAAGCACCAGGAGCCCCTCTGTCTACCCTCTCTCTCTGGCAGCCTGCTGAGACCCAGTCCTCTTCCGGTCGAGAGTCAGTCCCTGTCTCCAGGCACGTTTCTGTGGAGTGTGCCACGGCGGAGAATCCGCGGACAGGTGTTGTAACCGTGGTAGAGCGCGTGGAGGACTCCCTGTTGCGGTGGGAGAAAGGAGATATCGAGTCCACCACAGTCGTAGCCGCATCCAACCCCCCCCAGCTCCGCCTCCACAGAAAGGCAGAGAGCCAGACAGCAGGAGGGGCAGAGCCACACTGTCCTGCTGGAGATCAGTGACACCATCCGCACCAGTATAGATCTCCTCTCTCAGCTGGTCAGCACCGACTCCTCATCCTCCAACCGCAAGCCCTTCCTCACCAATGTCAACCAGACCCTCAAGAACATGGAGGAACCCCAGTACCAGTTGGTGAAGGACCAGATCACCGAGCTGCTTCACAACCCTCCAGATCCAGAGGAACCTGCTCCCACCCAGTCCAGGTCTGCTCCTCCACCCCAGGTGATGTCCCTCCCATTCCAAGGCTTCCCACAGCCCCTCATCTACCAGGGCTACGGCTACCAGGAGGTCCAGCAGCACAGGCAGCAGCCCTTCCCAGTCCAGGCACAGAGTCATCGGACGACACCGTTGCCACCGGTTCCACTGATGCCATTGATGCCACCACCGACAATGATGCAACCGACAACAGCGATGCCACCCATGCCAGTCCTCACCCAGCTGCAGACCAGACAGCCTCACTGCACTACTCCTTCCTCCACCCCACAGCCAAGCCCGGCCTCAGTACATCTCTCATCAGTACTGGGGCTAACATCCCAAGGCATGGAGGAAGGACCTCTCAGCATCGCGGGTCTGAGCCAGCTGTCTGAGAGCTTCCTCAACACACCGTCCCCTGTTGTCCTCTTGTGGCCAGGCACCCTAATGACGATACAGACCAGCACTCCAGCACCACCCACCTCCACAGCACCTGGACCCTTCACCCCTGAGACTGGGCACACCTCCGAGTGACCAATAAGAGTGCCAGATACTGGGTAGTTGGCTACCTGTTGACTTTATTTGACTTGGGTCATTTTTCTTTTACAGCTTGTTGTTCAATAAAGTTTATCTTTGATTCACACACTTGCTTCATTTCTTTTTTTGTTATAAAGTCTTGGTGGAAACTTTTAGAATTGGTTTAAGCCTTTGCATGCTTGTGGGATGGGTTAAGATAGCAGTGGGGTGGGCAGGGATACCTTTGGGATGGGTTAAGATAGCTGTGGGATAGATAAACCTCCAGTGCAAGCATAGTGGGACTGTATGGTCCACCCTTCCAGGTGCCACACCTTTAGCCCTTCATTAGTAAGCATTGATCCACACATTTGAACATAAACACAACTCTTTATTAAATGCCCTGTTCATTGTAGGCCCACCCAACATACATGGCCCAATCTCATCCGTGTGATGAGACAGGATGAAGAAAACACCCATTAATCATCTATCATCCTGTCTTGCCACTCCACTGCTCCAGCTGGGGAGTTGCACCAGTTTTTCAGGAGGTTGCGCTGCTTCTTCCCTTCACGTGAGGCTCTGTTGGGGCCTTGAACATCCTCAGTGTCTATCAGGTTTCGCCCTTGCCTCCATTCCCCAGACTCCATGTCCCCATTGCCTTGCTGGAGGTCCACGAACCTCTTCTGCAACACTGGGTAGCGGGTGCGCATGAGATTGTGCAGGATGCAGCAAGCTTCCATGATCCTCCTCATGGTCTCTGGGCGATGCTGCATGGTGGTGAGAAGTACCCGGAACCTGTTGGCCAGGATGCCAAAGGCGTTCTCCACCACCCGCCTTGCCCTGGACAGCCTGTAGTTGAAGATCCTCTCTTCACGGGTGAGGAGTCTGGAAGTGTATGGCTTCATAAGGTACGTTCTGAGGGAGAAGGCGTCATCCCCCACGATGAAGTAGGGCACATCTTGCGTGTTGTTGGGCAGGGGGTCTGGATCTGGGAAGCCCATGATGAGGTTGCCTTCCAGCCCCTCCTTGAGGTCACTGGTGTTATACACCTGGGCATCTGAACATGAGCCGCTGCCTGAAGCATCGATGTACATGAACTTGTAGTCAGCATCGACCATGGCAAAGAGGATGATGCTGAAGAAGCCCTTGTAGTTGAAATAAGTGGAGCACGACTTGGGTTGTGCTTTGCAGGCCACGTGCTTGTCATCTATGGCTCCAACGGTGTGTGGGAAGTTCCACCTCTGATACCACTGCTATGCAACTTTCTTCCATCCTTCATCAGTGGAGGGGCACTGGAGGAGCTCCTGCAGGTATTCTTCGATGATGGCCTGCACTACTTCTCTGACCACAATGCTGCTGGTGTTGTGTGGCACCCTCCAGCCGTACTGCATGCTCCTGTAGGTGGTCCCTGAGGCCAGGTGGCGCAGAGTGAGTGCCACCTTGAGCCCAGGTTCCAGGCTGGGCCGGAAGTTGGTGTTTGCCTTGGTCAACCTGGGTGTCAGCCGCTGCACAACTTCGTCAAACATGGCTGGAGGCATCCTCATGAAGTTCTGAAATGCCCAAGTGTCTTCGTTCCTGAGCTCCACCATCATCTTGTTGTACAGTCCGTACTATGCTCTTCTCCCGATCCATCTTCGGACCCAGACGCTTCTTGGCTGTCTCCTTTTCTTCCCATAGCAGAGTTCACAGAGCCTGTAGATGGCTTCGCACTTTTGCAGAATGATGGTGGCTACCAAAAGGACTGTGTTACGATCCACGGTGGACATGACTGGATGCTGTGGAAGAGCAAGAGTCAGATGAAGGCTGCAGAGGTCTGCACAGCTAGGCTGCTGGTCTGAAAGTGAGATGCAGGTGAGTTGCTCCCCCTTTTTATGGGCAGTATAGGTGTCCCTTTGCATCCTCTAGGCATCCTCTAGGCATCCTCTAGGCATCCTCTAGGCATCCTCTAGGCATCCTTAATATCCGAAATAGGTCCCCTCTGCGAATGTTTTTTTCGTTTTAAACGCTTTGTTTCCATGCTGCATCCGTTCTGCATCCATACTGCGTCCGTTCCGCTTCCTCCCTGCGTCCGAGCGGATGCGAGTTGCGTGGATGCAGAACGGATGCCTTGAGGATATAGCGTATGCGTAACGGATGCAGAACTGATGCGTAGCAGATGCATAGCGGATGCGTAGCGGATGCGTAGCGGATGCAGAATGGATGAATTGGATACATTTTCCAGGCAAAAGTTTTGAGCAGCTCAAAACTTCTGAGTGGATGAAACGTCAATAAATGGATGCTGGACGGATAGAGAAGAAGCAAAACGGAGGCAGTGAGTACATCGCGTTTTCCAACGGATGGCAAGCTTTTTTGTCTGTTTTACATCCTCTTTGCATCCGTTGGTGCAGTGTGACAGGGGCTTTACATAGTTATTTTCAATTCATGATATGATACCCAGATATTTTATTTTTCTCAATTTTAAAACTCTTGTTATTCATCCATTCTGTTTGATCTTCTTCTTTGATGCTTTTGTTAATATCTGATTATTATTAGAATCCTGATGGCAAATGGATAAAGTGCAATCTTGCAGTATTGCAGGCAAACTCTGCCCAAAGCCTGGAGTTCGATTCTGATGGGGCTTCAAGTTGACTCCATCCATCCAAATGTCAGTAAAATGAGACCCAGATTATTGGGGGCAATATGCAAATAATGCCTCTACATTGTAAACCACCCAGAGAATCAGCAGTCCTGACCTTTCCAACTCTATGTTCCAGCAGCAGCAGCAGTGGCAGCAGAGGTGGGTTTCTACTTGTTCTTTCCATCTCTGTCGAACCTGTAGCTCTGAAGAGGAGCAGATATAGAACCAGCTTTATGTCTGCTGATGTTTTTGCTGACCGGCCCACCTGGGCTATTACTTGATCTTTATTTCCTGATTTTTCAACTTCAGCTGCCGAATGAGGCACAGCTGCAGTTAAAAAAAACAAGAGGGCTGTTTCAAAGGATGCTTCTCGGCACTTGCAGCATGCTAATGGCGCAGCAGGGAAGCTCGTAAATCCCAAACCGGTAGTTAACCCTTTTGTATCCCACCCCTGAGTGGCAGGGAAGAGAGAAGATGGTTTCACATGTGCCTGCCACTTGCTTAAATATGCACTTGCCCACTGTTTGGATGAACTTGGGGTTTGAGACATCTGCTGTAAATTGTTATGGGAAGGTATACAAGCCTAAATACCATTGCTATTATCTGATTCTAAGTTATTATCTAAAATCTGCTAGAGTAGCAAATTGTTTTAATGTTTCTATTAATGTTTCCATTCCCTTT
Source organism: Laticauda colubrina (assembly GCA_015471245.1). Classification (NCBI taxonomy): domain Eukaryota; kingdom Metazoa; phylum Chordata; class Lepidosauria; order Squamata; family Elapidae; genus Laticauda; species Laticauda colubrina. The sequence goes on along the minus strand of BLBF01000003.1, from coordinate 103,386,098 downwards.
AGTGGTTCATCCAAAACCAACAAATCACCAAATGCCCTTAACTTGAACACTTCTCTTTTAATTTTTACTTTTGTATTTCTGTTGTATTGTCTTACATCGCTAATCAACATTTCAAGAACTGCAATAATCAAGAAAATAAACAATGGACATTTCTATCTTGTCCCTTTTTGTATCTCACTGAATGTTTTTAGATTTCCATTGACAATGTGCCTTCTGTGAAGTGTAAACCAAGCCTATCTTTTTAATATTTTTCCCCAAAATGTATATTTTATACATTATACATTATACATTATACAACAGGAAGGACCAGTTCAAATTTTCAAAAGTCTTAGTGTAAGAAATTCAATGTGGCTGGTTTTTCATGACATTGTACCATGTATTGCAAAATGTCCACAACACATTTCTTACATTGTCCTTTATCTCCTGCTTCACATTTCAGTTACACATTTAACCACAGTTGCTGTGGTGACTAGCAATTTACTTAAAGCAAAAGAGATAACAGCAAAAAAGGGATATAAACTAAAATAGAGAAAAAGAAAGGCTTTCAATAAGAGCCCACAGAAGAATAGTCAAAACTCAGTCCAAAGTTCAGAAATCCTTGTCTGGATTGTCACCCAGTTTCATGAGCAGAATCCATAAGATAGTCACACAAGAATTAAAGTTATTCCCTTGCTTAGCAAGGAGCTTTATTAAGTATCTTTGCTCTGAGTCTCCATTTTACTTGCTGGGTGCCACTCTTTGGATCTTATTAGGAACTCAACATCATCATCTGACTGGTCAGCCTCAG
>BLBF01000003.1:103336016-103380311 GCA_015471245.1 Laticauda colubrina | reverse complement strand
CAGGTGAAACCCAGCTTGCTAATGAATAGCAGCTTGCTAATGAAGAGCAGCCGTCCCTTCACACGGAGCCAAGCTGCACTGAAAGCCTCCAACACAAGAACAGAGTGTTGCCAGCCAATCAAAGCCACAAAACAGACAGAAGAAACCAGAAACACCAATCAATCAAACTCCAAGTCCAATGAATACAGATCCAGGCTTCCAACCAATCAGAATGGACCAGCGTCAAATTTGAAACCAGGAACTAACTCTACACAGAAGCCTGATGATGGCAGATGAGATTCTGCTGAAACGTTGCTTCAACTTTAACAGAACTACAATGACATAGCAAGAGCTTATAGTATTTACATGGAACAAAATCCCACTAATTGCAGTTGGACTCACTTTCAAGCCAATGTGAACATAATAGTAGTGTTTTGTTTAGAATTACATACAATATCTTGTCATTTCCTTCACTTAAGGCATTCAGTTTGGTTTCAAAAATGAAAAATACAGGCATTAAAAAGCATCATATAAACACTATTTTAGTTTGTTTCAAATGATAGAATTCTATGAATATAGAAACCAAAAATGTTGCAGAGATCTTCTGCCTTATTTGTCCATGTGAACAAATCATAATGATTATAAAATCATACCAATAATCACAATATATATTACCAATTAATTATATACCGTACATGGTAGAGATAAAGGTTTACCTGAATTCCAGACCATATTCTTTAGGTGTATATAATCTCTCTGAAGGGAATCCAGGGGTTGTTCTTTCTAGTTGTTTTGAGTCTGTACCAGACTAACATAGTTGACTAACATCATTGCTGCTATTTCTATCCCTTATCCTTAAAGCTTAAACAATATGATAACCACTTTGCCATCACAGCAGAGTATTCTTGGTGTGTGGGGCTTGGTTGCCTGCGAATTCCTGGATTACAGAATTCCCTTTCCACTCATCCATTTCTCTTTCCTGTGTTATTTAAACAGGAATTAAATCAACCTACTCTTCATCAAAATTTTCTGGAATGAAAGCAAGTTCCATTGAATCTTGGCCAACGGTATTGAAACTTCATCAAGAGTGAAAAGTATATGAGCTGAGAGAGGTATTTGCTTTGTTTGGTTTTGGTTTATATTACATTTCATTTCATAGAAAGAATGCCAGATAAAGTTGCTTTTCTCACAATTTCTTTTTTCTAAACAGGAAATAAAAATTGGTTGCAGTGGGAAGGGAAGTTGGTTGATTATTATTAATCACATTATAATATTATTATATTATTTATTATAGTTTTACACATTTCCCAATAACAATGGTTGACATCTGCAGAAGCACAACTGCCAGAACTTGGTATACCTTTAGTATAACTGAGAAAGCTTGAAACTGCATATTTAGCATGTACCGCTTTCTACATTCTTTCACAATTGTACCTTCATAATTGTCATAACGTATCCAACAAAAGTCTATATTCTGAGCTGCTGTTGATTTCTGCCTGATGCAGAAATCAACATAATCACAAATTCTGCACCACTGCTTCCAAGTAAACAATAACCTGTAACAGAGTTTGATAGTTGTGGCTTCCCCATAGCCGTTTTAAAGGTATTTAAGACCCAAACCACATACAATATTAAATGAAGTGTTTGTAATGCTGTATGAATTTCATATTATTTAATACTTAAGTACAACTCTAATTGAATCTGGATCATAATAAATAAGAAGAATTCACCTCTTCCATATTTTCTCACACGCCAATTCAGAGATAGAAAAACATAATTTTTATTGTTGCTATTTAGAGACTTCTTTTCCTTTCCTGGTACTAATCACAGCACAATTTAGTTTAGATCAGGACTGCATTCCCTGAAGCCATAATTCAGAGTGGACTCTCTTATACTTCCTATAGCACATTTATCATAACAATTTAATAGGACATGACAGGCAATGCATTCTATATCTCATATAGTTAAGCTCTAAGTTTCTGGCCTAAAGCCCCTGTCACACTGCACCAACGGATGGAAAAAGGATGTAAAACAGAGAAAAACATTTGTCATCCATTGATTAATGCAATGCATCCGTTCTGTACTCACTGCGTCCGTTTTTCATCCTCTCTATCCATCCAGCATCCATCTATTGACGTTTCATCCACTCTGAAAGTTTTGAACTGCTCAAAACTTTTGAACAGAAAATGTATCCAATGCGTCCGTTCTGCATCCGCTAGGTATCCGCTCGACATCCGTTCTGCATCTGTTACGCATCCGCTATATCCGCTAGTAATCCGCTGTGCATCCGCACAATTCCATCTGCTCCAGCAGTAAACGGATGCAGGGTGGAAGTGGAACGGACGTAAAATGGATGCAGAATGGATGCCTAGCAGATGCAGAATGGAAACAAAGCATTTAAAACAGAAAAAATGTTCGTAGAGGGGACCTATCTCGGATATTAAGGATGTCTAGAGGATGCCTAGAGGATGCAAAAGAACACATAGGGGAAAACCTATATTGCCTATAAAAAGGGGGAGGAACTCACCTGGATCTCACTTTCAGACCAGCAGCCCTGCGGTGCAGACCTCTGCGGCCTTCATCTGACTCTTGCTCTTCCACAGCATCCAGTCATGTCCACCGTGGATCGTAACAAAGTCCTTTTGGCAGCCACCATCTTTCTGCAACAGTGCAAAGCCATCTACAGGCTCTGTGAACTCTACTACGGGAAGAAAAGGAGGTGGCCAAGAAGCGTCTGGGTCCATAGATGGATCGCCAGAAGAGCAGAGTACGGACTGTACAACAAGCTGATGGTGGAGCTCAGGAACAAAGACACTCATCAAACAATACATGGAGGAGCTCCTCCAGTGCCCCTCCACTGAAGAAGGATGGAAGAAAGTTGCAGAGCAGTGGTATCAGAGGTGGAACTTCCCACACACCGTTGGAGCCATCGATGGCAAGCACATGGCCTGCAAAGCGCCAGCCAAGTCGGGGTCTACTTATTTCAACTACAAGGGCTTCCTCAGCATCATCCTCTTCGCCATGGTCGATGCTGACTACAAGTTCATGTACATCGATGCTTCAGGCAACGGCTCATCTTCAGATGCCCAGATATACAACGCCAGTGACCTAAGGAGAGGCTGGAACACAACCTCATGGTGGGCTTCCCAGATCCAGAACCCCTGCCCAATGATACGCAAGATGTGCCCTACTTCATCGTGGGGGATGATGCCTTCTCCCTCAGAACCTACCTCATGAAGCCCTACACCTCCAAATGCCTCACCCGTGAAGAGAGGATCTTCAACCACAGGCTGTCCAGGGCAAGGCGGGTGGTGGAGAACGCCTTTGGCATCCTGGCCAACAGGTTCCAGGTACTTCTCACCACCATGCAGCATCGCCCAGAGACTGTGAGGAGGATCATTGAAGCTTGCTGCATCCTGCACAATCTCATGCGCACCTGCTACCCAGTGTTGCAGAACAGGCTCGTGGACCTCCAACAAGGCAATGGGGACATGGAGCCTGGGGAATGGAGGCAAGGGAGAAACCTGATTGACACTCAGGATGTGCAAGGCCCCAACAGAGCCTCACGTGAAGGGAAGAAGCAGCGCAACCTCCTGAGACACTGGTGCAACTGCCCAGCTGGAGCGGTGGAGTGGCAAGACAGGATGATAGATGATTAATGGGTGTTTTCTTCATCCTGTCTCATCACACGGATGAGATTGGGCCATGTATGTTGGGTGGGCCTACAATGAACAGGGCATTTAATAAACAGTTGTGTTTATGTTGACATGTGTGGATCAATGGTTACATTAGTATTGATAATAAAGGGTCATATGTGTGGCACCTGGGAGGGTGGACCATCCCGTCCCACTATGCTTGCACTGGAGGTTTATCTATCCCTCAGCTATCTTAACCCATCCCAAAGGTATCCCTGCCCATCCCACTGCTATCCTTACCCATCCCACAGCTATTACACATCCCACAGGTGTCCCTGCCCATCCCACTACTATCTTAACCCATCCCTCAAGCATGCAAAGGCTTAAACCATTTCTAAAAGTTTCCACCAAGACTTTATTAAAAAAAAAAGAAATGAAGCAAGTGTGTGAATCAAAGATAGACTTTATTAACAACAAGCTATAAAACAAAAATGAGTCTCTGGCACTCCTCTTGGTCGTTCAGTCTCAGGGGTGAAGGGTCCAGGTGCTGTGGAAGTGGGTGGTGCTGGAGTGCTTGTCTGATCCCCCGCATCCTCAGCTCCTCCAGAAGCAGAAGCAGCAGAAGCTCCAGCCCCAGAAGAGCGAGCCCGTGCTACAGAAGCCCCAGCAGAACCAGAGTGAGGGCCAGGGGGTGGGATGGTGGCCCTGTCTCTCTTGCCAGGGCTGGCAGCAGATGACTGAGGCTTTCTGTTCTTCCCCATGGTTGTGGGGTTGCTGGCTGGCAGGGAGGCTGGCAGGAACCAAGGCTGGCAGGAAGGCTGGCATGCAGGCAAGCACCAAGGCTTGCAGGAAGGCAGGCACCAAGGCTGGCAGGAAGGCTGGCACCAAGGCAGTCAGGAAGGCTGGCACCAAGGCTGGCAGGCAGGCATGAACCAAGGCTGGCAGGCAGGCAGGCACCAAGGCTTGCAGGCAGACTGGCTGGCAGCAAGGCTGGCAGGCAGGCAGGCAGCAAGGTTGGCAGGGAGGCTGGCAGCAAGGCTTGCAGCAAGGCTTGCAGGCAGGCATGCAGGCAAGGCTGTCAATCCGTCCGGCAGTTGGTCTTTCCTCTGAATGGTGACCTGCTCCGAGCTGCTTCCCTTATATCTGCGGGGCTTACGCAATGCATCCTCCCCGCATGCGCAATTAACGCTAGGCATCCGTTAGGCTTCCGCTGTGCATCCGCTAGGCTTCCGCTCTGCATCCACTTCATCCGCTGTGCATCCACTTCATCCATTCCACGTCCACTTTGCTGAGGCCCCCTGGAAGCCCTGCGGATGTGCCATCCACTCTCATCCGCTTCCATCCGCTAGGCTTCCGTTCCGCATCCGCTTTCCATACGCTCTGCGTCCTCCCCCCTCCGTTCCTTTCCATGTTATCCGCTCTGGTTATGGAAATTTTTGCCCCTTTTGAGAGCGGATAACAATGTATGGAACATTTTTCTCATCCGCTGTGTCCTTTTTACAAACGTTTTGCATCCGTTGGGCAGTGTGACAGGGCCTTAAGTTACTCACCTTTATCTTGGGATTACAATTTGTAAATCACCAAATAATTGCTATGCACTTTATTAATCAGATGAGTATAGGAGGATTTAGTCTGGCTTCCTTATCAGTTCCCATTTATTACAGTGTTGATGTGCAGAGTCTATCTCAAGCCAAGTTCTTTCCAAGCCTGTCTACCAAATGTTATTCAAAGAGGAAGTACCATGATGGATGTTCTACATGATCTAGTAATGAACTAGATTCTGGTCTACATGATCTAGTAATGAACTAGATAATGAACTTTAAAGACCGGGAACAAGGTTCTAAATATTTTTAGAAGAAAAAAAAAGGTGAGATTCCTAAATCTCAGCATTTCCACAACAATTTATATTAAATTGTCTTTTCTATGCACAAACATTTTGCCTCCTCAGGACCTCTTCAATTAAACTTTAAAACTTCAAATTTCCAGTACTTTAAATCATCTTTTCACACATTATTTCCTGGCTAGAGAAATCAATGGGAAAAGGATGTCTAAAAATTACTTTCTGTAATATTCCCAGGGAGTGAACCATGAAAAGACTCTTGAAGCATTTATGATACAAAAATTTAATCTTCGTTACTTAGTCATTTGTTTCTTTTCAAATAGTACTATAAGTGAACTGTAACAAAAGCCAAGAGGCTATTGTCTGAATAAGTACCAAATTACAGTTTAGAGATGAATGTCTTGATTTATATGTATTTCATAAAAGTATTTCTGAAATCTCCATTGCAACTTATTGGAAATTTGAAAACAGATATTAAAACCCAAAACAGGGAACTTAGCGAAACAAATGGAAAAGACAGTTATTTTCGAATTTGTTTCTTCTCAGATTTAAATGATGTTCACTTACATATTTATTTCATGAGCCATGGTGGTGCAGTGGTTAGAATGCAGTATTGCAGGCTGACTCTGTCCACTGCCAGGAGTTTGATTCTGACTGGTTCAAGGTTTATCAGCCTTCCATTCTTCCAAAGTTGATAAAATGAGAATCCAGATTGTTGGGGCAATATGCTGACTCTGTAAACTGCTTAGATAATGTTGTAAAGCACTATGAAGTATTATATATGTTTAAATGCTATTTTTTATTTATTGGATTTATTTTCCAACCTCCTCTTCTGGAGCTCAATATGATATGCATAATATTCTGTTCTACAATTTTCCCATTAAGAACACTGTGAAGTATGTTGGGCTGAGTGAGAGTAACTGGCAAAGTCACCAAAGAGCTCAGAGGGTTGAGGATGGATACAAACGTAAGCCTTCCTACGGTGATGCAGTGGTTAGAATGTGGTACTGCAGGCTAATTCTGCTGATCATTAGCTGCTAGCAGTTTGGCAGTTCGGGTCTTACTGGCTCAAGATTGAGTCAGCCTTCCATTCTTCTGAGGTGGGTCAAATGAGGACCCAGAATGTTGGGGACAAATGCTGACTCTATAAGCTGGTATATAAGTGGTATATAAGTCTAAGTGCTATTGCTATTGCTTCCCAGTCCAAATCCAACATTTCACAACATTTAATTTTCACAACTGGTTTATTCCTGGGTGGTGAATTTTTCATGGTATGTTGGATAAAAATATGAGGATCAGGTTATCTATAGATGTGCTTTTTTGCAAATATATATAGTTCTTCAGAAAGGTTAAGGGAAAACACTTTTGTAAATATTCACAAATATGCTAATTAATAATGAGACAAACTCAATATTTTTGGCACCTAAAATCCTCAACTTATCTGTATGTATATATAACATACTGTTATTGTAAAATCCTATAAAACCTAGCTGGAAATACTGAACTTTGCCAGCAAATTAAATGATACTATAACAATGTTTAGCTTGGAATAAGTTTTGCTCTATATTTTATAGTATTCAGTGCTGTTAATTTTTATTTTTATTTCTCTATTTATTCCACATAACTGTATTTTATTCTTATAACATTCAGACCACATTTGAAGTAATAGTAAAATTTAGGCAATTTTCAATATTTATTAATTTATTTCTGGAATGTCAGTTATTATCTATAGTAGATACAGTTGTTATCCTTTCCATTTTTATATTCTCTGTACAATACAATCCATTTGAAAGCATTTAATATTTATGTATCTGTAAAAAACAAAGTTCCTTAAATTCATGCTTATATAACAGTTTAGTTATGCAGATATGAATCCAGGACATAACATTAATGAAATCTATTAAAATTAATCAAAATCACAATCACCCATATCTCTTGTGTCTTGTCCCAAAGATGTTTTTTTTCAACAGACACGTGTACTTTTTTTTCCCCTTGAAGACCCAAAGTTGTTTTTTTCAGGAGGGTAGTGAGAAATGGACTGTCCTGTCACAGCTGAAGACGCTTCTTGGATGAGAAGCAAAATGTATTCAAAAAGAAAAAAAAAACAAGAAAGTTGCCTCCTGAAAAAACACCTTTGGGACAACCATGACCTGGATGACTGAGAATTTCTACAGACTTTCCTTTGAAGACATTTTGCTTCTCATCCAAGAAGCTTCTTCAGTTCTTTTTTTAAAAAGCAGCTATGGGATAACCATGACCTAGATGATTAAGAATCTCTACAGATACCATATCTCATGTATTATATAATCCCCCACAAAAAATGAACATGGCATTTTATATGGTAAAAAGAAATGTCATCACCTTGAAAATATTTGTCAGCTTTAATGACATAAAGAGAGGGAAAAAGTTATCGAGCCAATATGATGGTTTAGATGAATTAATCAGCAGCTGATTTCGAAATGGCTTGGAAAAGGGAGCTAAAACCCTGACATTAGTCTTGCCCAAAATGATGCTCTTCAAAAGTTTTACCATACAGCCATTATTCCTAGAAAATCAGAAAGTTCTCTGCCTCTGTCTTCCAGCAATTTGCCTCCTTGCAGCAAACAGCAAACAGTTTGGTCAGTTTCAGCACAGCCTGATTTCACACAAACAGCTGATTGTCGGTTAAGGCTAGGTCCCACTGGCCAATGGACGCAAAACGTATGCAGAAAGGACATGGCAGATGAGCAAAATTTCAGGGGTGGCTCCATCAGTTTTCATCCACTCCAAAAAGTGGTGAAAATTTGCATAAATGGAATGGAAAAGAACATACATGGGTAGTATGTAGACTACTAGTATGTAGACTACAAGACTCAATATAGTCTCAGAGACTGAGTTGTTTACTTGTTTAATAAAGTTTATATTTTCTTAAGACACTTAATACAGTTTACTTGGTTCATTTTGCTTATTTAATAAAGTCATAAAGTTTACCTAAGAAAGTTAATAAAGTTTATCTTTGCTTAAGACACTTAATACAGTTTACTTGGTTCATTTTTTTTATTAAATAAGTAAAAAAATTGTTGGTGAAAACTTGGTTTGTTGGTGAAAATTGTTGGTGAAAACTTTGAAAAAATGGCAAAGCCTTTGCATGCTTGTGGGATAGATAAGGATAGTTGTGGGATAGATAACCTCCAGTGCAAGCATAGTGGGACTTTATGGTCCACTATCCCAATGATCCAGATGATTTTCTCCCCCTTTTTATAGAAAATATCGGTTGTCCTCTAGGTGTCCTTCTTCATACTGTAGACATACTCCAGACATCCTAAATATACGAGATACATCCCAGATACAAACATTTTGTCCATTTTGAATACTTTATATACGAGATGCATACACTTACATCCTTTCTATTTCCGTGCTACTAACACTGTGTAGACGTTCCATGTACCTTTTGTTTCCTCCCTCTTTCCATTTTCAGCTGCAGCAGATGTGAGTTGAGGGGATGGCTAGAGGATGCAGAGAGGATACAGAGGACGTTTAACGGATGATAACGGACGTAGAATGTTTGTTGCCCGTATATGTCACGGATCTACATCGTACTCGGTGGAAAGCTCATCCATTCACAAAGTTTTGTGCAGCTCAAAACTTCTTGCATGGATGAAATCACAGTGGACGGATGCTCGATGGATAGAGCGTATGAAACAGGTATGCAATGAGTACACAACGGATGCATAGCATTTTCCAACAGATGGCAAGCTTTTTTTTTACGTTTTACATCTTTTTTGCATCCATAAGTGCAATGAGACCGGGCCTTTAATACAGTAGATGGACTTCAGGTTATTTAGTTTCTCGTATTTCAGGAATCTGCTGAGCAGAGTTGGCTTCATCTTGTAGTACTTTTCTGATTTATTTTATTTATTTATTTACTGGAATTTGTCAATCAAAAACAAGAATAAGAGCATAAAAATACAATGATAGTACTATAGAAACATTATTGCACTTATGTATACCCCCTCTACTGACACTTAAGTATGAAGTAAAGTCCATGGAATTTATAGGAAGCAATGGAAATAAAGCTAATAGGGTAGGACAAAGAAGGATCTTGAAAGTCTTCTAGAACCATAATGAGAATGCATGTAATAAAAAATGAGAAACTAATGAGAAAACATTGACAGCAGACAGGTGGGAGTATACTGAGTCATACATTTTTATGAGAAATGCTTTTTATTTTTTTTTAAAATCTAATTTCAGTATAACTTACTAATTCTGTTCCTTTCCTTAATAAATCTTACTTTTACTCTGTTAATTTTAAAATAATGCTTATAGGCCACAAACGGAATTTTTTTAACTTTGTTTTATTTTTCATTTATTTGTTTTTCCCATGGCATCATTTCCTCCAAATACACACTTAAGGCTTGCAAAGTGGAGTACAATTTCCCTCCCCCACTGTTAACATCTTTGAGGTCAGTGGTTCCCAAACTATGGGTCACAGGTTTGTTTCACTTCAAGGACTCACATTATGTTCTTTCCCTGGCTTAAATACTAGCACAGATAAAGATTGACTAAAAGATACTTCCTCTTCCTTAATACCAAGAAGAAAGGCCTTCCAGGTGCAGTTAAATCATATGCAGGCTGCTAGTCTAACTCATTAATATGATCCTCCAGGAGCTCCTGCTGTCAAACTTGGTTATCTCTTTTGCTTGCCTCCCTCTGCAATCTCAGCAGTATCTGGAGGAACAGCAAACTGCTTGGGACAATGTTTTAATCCTTTGGCTAAAATATGTCATGCTAAATCCTTCAACCCAATCACATTAACAGACATTGACAGGGTACAAAGTTGCCAGGTACAGCTGTGAAGGGCAACCATGCACTTCTGTTGAAGGGAAGTCAGATTTATCTAACAAATCCAAGACTGGGGAGAAGTGAGGTGGGTCTCTCTGTAACTTAAGTCCCATATGCACATGATTTTTGAATGTTTTTTTAAAGCTGGCAAGTAAAAAAAAAAATAGATTTCCTATAATCAAATAACATCAAGAGGACTTTAAACTTGAGGAAGAAACATCTAGGAGGAGAAAAAAATGTGGATATTGCAATTAATAAACACAATCTCCTGTCTAATATTTATTTATGCAGTGCTTAAAATAGAACTGATTTTCCTAGAAAGTAGTTTATAGACAAAAACACATATTTCATAGAATGATTAAAAAAAAAAACCACTTGGGACACATAGACAACACTAAAAGTAGACTGGGTGCAATCCTGGAGATGATGTACTTTTAGTCTGTATATGATTCAGTGAAAGAGTTATTCAGAAATATTTTAGAATTGCATGAATTTTAATGTATAGAGTCCTTAGAATGTTTTAAAATAATTTTTAAATGGCTCAAAACACACATAGCCACGTGGTCAATAATATACAGAATACACGCAATAGAGTTGGAAGGGACGTTGAAGACCTTCTATCTTAAAAATAGTGGGAGTATGAATTGTTAAAGATTCTGCCTTTTTTGTTGTGATCATTGAATGGTGTTTTATTCAGGGGCAGGATTCTACCATTTCAGGCAAATTGGACAATAAATCTGCATCTAGTTCGCTGAACTGGTATTTTAACCGACCAGCAGGCATCTCCCAAGACTGTCCACGTGGCCCATTTTCAATGTTGGTAAGTGCAGGGTCTACGCAGAGGCATTCAGAGGGGAAAAAAGGGGCCTTCCGGAAATCTGTAAATTGACCTATTTCCAGCTTCTGGAGGGCCTCCAGAGCGCAGGGGAAGCCATTTTATCCCTCCCAGAGGCCCAAGGGAAGCATCCAGACCCTTGAGAAGGCAAAAAAAAAAAAAAATGACTGTACTGGAAATACAGGAAGTCGTGAAACGGGCCTGTTTCTGGGTTCTGGAGGGCCTCCCAAGCCTGGGAGAGGCCATGTTCGCCCTCCTAGAAGCCCAAGAGAAACCTCAGGACTCTTGGGAAGGTGAAAAATGGACCTCCCAGAAGTTCTGGTAGGCCACACCCACCATGTCCACACCCACCCAGCAACAGGGCAGCAAACTGGTTGCTGGGATTTTTGAATCCCACCCCTGATTTCATTTTATTTTATTTTATTTCTACAGATAAAAACAAATCTTTAAAAAAATGTTTACCATTGCACTCATTGCATTGTCTCATAATACATGGATTTTTAATATGCATCTTCTCTAATTTATCTAATTGTTAATGCATATTATCCAAGTACCATTTTAATGCAAATCACCTTGTTATCCTTCTTTGACATATCAGGTAAAAAATTATAAAATACAAACTTCATTGATGCAAGTTACATTTTAAAATATATTACCACTGCTTGACAACATCCTTTTTTCAAGGCATATTTTCCCCAATATATTATTTTGCTAGGGAAAGTTCAGTAATGGCAGATATATTCAAAGCTACTATTCTCAAGTGGGAAGTTTGGGAGAAGCAGAATATTCAGATTTATCCCAGCAGATTTCTTTAGCACATTAGATGATAGAACAATCTTGTAAAAAAGTAGAAAATCTAATTTGTGGAAGAAAAAACAACTGGAGTGCAATGAGAAGAAAAGATAAAAATCAAAATAGAACATCAGCCATTCCTTTTTAAAAGCTCAGCTATGAGGGAAAATATTTCTACTATTTATTGGCTCTTTACAGGGATGGGATCTGACTGGTATAACTACTGGTTCTGTCTATTAGTGTCATGCGCACATGTGCAAGTCGTGCGAGTCACGTGAGTGCAATTTACAACCTGCTGAGCTGCCCGGACAGCTCAGCAGCACTGCCTGCAAGTGCACAATGGTTGAAAAAGCCCTTTTTTTCCTGCTTTTTCAACTATAGCTGTGTCACGGAAAGGAGCTACAGTTGAAAAAGCTGGAAGTAAAGGTCACGTAAGAGCCCAAGTGGGGGGAGGGTGGGCCACAACATCAGCAGACATAGAACCGGTTCGATGTCTGCTGCTCTTCAGAGTAACCGGTTCTACAGAGGTGGGCAGAACCAGTAAAACCCACCCCTGGCTCTTTATACTTTCATTTTCTTGACCTAAGATTGTCTGACAATAGATTGACAAGTTAGATATTATTAACTCTTTCCTTTTGAGATAATTTTTCTTCCCATTTACCACCATAAGGCTATCCAAAAAAGGAAACAGCAGGGAGGGACAAGTGTTGGCATAGTAGAACAAGAGAGGATATCTGTAAAATGTATTATTTATTTTCCTCCAAACATTCATGGAAGGGAAAGAGACAAAAAGTATACAGTGAGCTGTGATGGCCCATTTTCACCTTGTCTTACAATATTGCCACCAGCCTTCCCAGAATTATATCAGAGTTAGGTGTAAATAAATCATTTCTCTGTTGCTTAATCAGTTCATCCATCTCTACTACCATGTGTGATATCAGACAGTTGGGAGAAAGAAAATCCATATACTTGGAAAAAAGTCTGAAGTCCATTGATTGCTTTTCTTATGGACGTCTGGAAGAAGGGGGAAGGCAAAGTAAAGATGGATAGCCAATGAAATGAGATGGCAATTTTTAAAAAGGAATTGGCCATATAGGCCAGCTTTATATATTTACTTTGACTTACTTTCTTTGCTTATAATAGTAACTGGATTTCTTTCCTTGTCATAGATCACTGCAAGTATGTTAGTCCAAGCACTGACAAATACAAAACTATTTCAGTATATGAGATAACAGAAAAAGAAAACAAAAACAGTGTAAAGCATAAATTAAAACTTACCCCTTATTTATTATTCATGTAATTAAAACAAAAAGGGAAGTCCAATTCTACCCCATCTCCAATTCATGATTTGCAGGTTTATTCCATAGGACAAAACATTCACTTATCAAAAGAAGAAAAATGGAGATAGTAGTACAGACAGTAATGAAATGTACTGTATTATTATCCTAAAACAACTCATTCTGATGCCACAGTGTTGAAGCGCGGGAAATCAGGAGACAGGAGACCAGCGCAACTTCAGCTCTTTATTCAAGATATAGATCTGTGTGTGTTTTAGTGAGCCGCGGCAGTTCTTCTTATAGAGCTAGCTGGCGGCTCTCACCCAATGACAGCTTTCTGAATCTCCCGCAATCGGTTCGTCCAATCACGGGCGATTTCTTACTAACCAATCACCGTCTTGCATCTCGGCCAATCACAGTGCAGTTCGTTTCAGCCAATCAGGTTAGGGTATTACAAGTATGTTAATATGTAACACCCCTCCCCTCTTGGTATGGTCCATCCCACGTGACGTAGTTGCGTAGGTAGGCAAGGCTTTTTACTTGCCTACTTGACCTGTGCAGTTCAGTTGCTGCGTGGTTTTCAGCCAGTTCAGAAGGGATCTTCGTTGCTCCTGCTCTTCTCCATGGAACCGCCTGGAAAAGTGAGTCAGGCCTTTCACCGCAACTCCCACCCGGTTTACTGGGTTTGGTTGAGTTGTCAGCTTCTTTGTTCCTGGCCGGTCTTTCCGGGCTGGTTGAGCTGGCTTGACTGTTCCTTCCAGGCGAGATTCCAAGAGGGTCGTCTTCCTCTGGTACCCTTCGGCTGTCTTCACTTTCCGGTGAGTATTGATGGTTTCTTCTTTTATTGAGCAGTGTTTGTATTTCTGGTTTGGTTTGTCGTTGTCTTGTAGTCGTATTTTCTCTTTCTTTTTGATGATTGTTTGGGGTTTTCCCCCCCTCTAGTTTTTTTATTAGAGTCTGTTTGTGAGTTTTGTGGGTTTTCAGTGCTGTTTAAAATTATTCTTGATTGTATTTGGTCGACATGCCATTTCCAGTTTCTTCCATCCTCTGTTTCCAGCCGGTACGACTGGGGGCCTATTACTTGGGTTATTGTTGCGGGTACCCATAGTGGGTCCCCTGAAAATTTTTTAGCGTAGATCGTGTCTCCCGGATTAAATGCCCGGTACCGGATGGAGGAGTCTGGTGGTTTTTCTGGATTGTAAGTCAGGTGAAGTCTGTCTAGATGGGATCGGAGTTTTCTTCCCATCAGTTCTGCCGGGCTTTTATTGGTTTTGGCACTTGGTGTTATGTGCTATATTGTTAATAGTTTATTTATTTTGTCGTGTATGTTACCAGTGTCCATCTTTTCTAAAGCGTCTTTGGTGTATCTGACCATTCGTTCCACCCGCCCGTTCGCCGCTGGATGAACGGGCGCTGTCAATGCGTGTCAGATTCCCCATTCTGCGAGGAATTTCTCGAATGTCAATGCCGTAAATTGTGGCCCGTTGTCAGATACTATCAAGTCAGGTAGGCTGTGGTTGGCGAAAAGTCTGTTTAGTTGTTTTGTAACCACCTCCATCATGGTAGATCACATTAGGCTTACCTCCAGCCAGTTGGAGTAAGCATCTACTGCGATCAGGAAAGTGTGCCCTTTTGTGGGTCCCGCAAAGTCTGTTTGGACCCTCGACCATGGTCGCCTTGGTGTTTCCCACTGAAGGGTTGGTGCTTCAGGTGGGTTTGGTCTGGATTGCTGACATTTGTCACATGAAGCCACCCAGGTTTCAATGGTTTTGTCTATCCCTGGCCACCATATGTAGCTTCTGGCCAGGGATTTCATTTTCACAATGCCCGGGTGTCCCTCATGCAACATGTATAATTTTTTTTTTGTAAGCTGTCTGGAACTACCACTCTATCGCCCAATAGTATACATCCCTTTTGGGAGGATAATTCAGTTTGCTGGTTTCAGAAAGGTTTAAACTGGTCACTGCTTTCTGTTTCCAGCCACCCTTTTACCACCCAGTTCAAAACTCGTGTCAGTTTGCCGTGTTTGCTTGTCTCTCTCGCAATGTCTGACGTGGTTGTTGATAGGTTGGGTAATGTCTCTATTTGCAGGGTGGATGTGGTGGGTGCAGGGTCATCTTCATAATCTGTTAATGGGCAACAGCTTAGTGTGTCGGCATGCGAGATGCATTTCCCTGGGCGATGTATTAGTTGGTAGGTATAGGCGGCAAAGAACTCAGACCACCTTGTCATCCGGGAAGACAGTTTGTTGGAGGTGGCCTTGTTTCCTGCCAGGATCCCCAGTAGTGGTTTATGGTCGGTGATGAGGGTGAAGTCCCTACTGTATAAGTACTCATGAAACCGCTTCACGCCGGTAACCACTACAAGTGCCTCCTTGTCGAACTGGCTATAATTTCTTTCTGCCTTTGATAGTGTTTTCGAGAAGTAAGCAATCGGTGCTTCTCTCCCGTCTGGCAGGGTATGGCTTAGTATAGCTCCGATGCCGAATGGAGAGAAGTTGCTGATTACCGTTAGTGGTAGGGTCTCGCTGTACTGGATGAGGACTGATTGTGATGTGAGGAGGTCTTTTATGTTCCGGAAGGCGGCCTCTTCATGCTTGCCCCAGGACCAGACGGACTTCTTGTTGAGCAACCTATGCAGAGGTTCCACTGTTGTTGCCTTCTGTGGCAAAAAGACATTGTAGAAATTGATTAGTCCCAGAAAGGTTTGTAGTTCTGCCTTATTTTGAGGTCTCAGGGCTTCCTTTATTGCTTTTATTTTTTTTTGTGTAAGGTGGATTCCATCTTTGTACACCAGATATCCCAGGAACTCAACCTTTTCAGTGCCTAACTGGCATTTTTCTTTTTTAACTTTAAGTCCTGCATTTTTAAATTTTTGTAGGACTTCTCTGAGTCAGCTTCTCAATTGTCTTTTGTCTTTGGCCACTACCAACACATCAGTAAAATATGGCACGACTCCCTTAATTCCTTGGAGTAACCATTCCATGAGACTCTGGAACACCCCTGGTGCCACACTGACTCTGAATTGGAGCCTTTTGCACTGGAAAGCCCCCCTGTGGGTCACAATAGTTTGCACTTCCACAGTCTCGGCATCGACGGGCAGCTGTTGATATGCTTGCACCAAGTCGAGCTTCGCAAAGACCTTTCCTCCCCCGAGTGAGTGTAGGAGGTGCTGTACCACCGGGACTGGGTATGCACTTTGTTGCAGTGCATTGTTAAATGTTGCTTTATAGTCCCCATAAATTCTCACGGACCCATCTGGTTTGATTGGAGTGACTATTGGGGTCTCCCAGCATGCATGATCTATTGGTTCCAGGACCCCTTGCATGATGAGCTTATCTAATTGTTCATCTATTTTTGGTTTGAGGGCGAATGGAACTTGTCTAGGTTTGAGCCAGATTGGGGCAATATTGGGGTTCAAGCTAAATGATATTGGGGACCCCCAGTATTTGCCTAATTGTCCATAGAACACTTCTTGGAATTCCTTCATCAGCTCCTCTTCCCAGTCTGTTTCCTCGACATGGTTGATGCCTGTCACCTCGATCCCTAATGGCATGAACCATTCCAGACCCAGCAAGCTTGGGCAGTCTCTGTCAACAATAGTGAGTGGAAGTACTTTTCCATGCCTTTTGAAAGTTACATGGAAGTGTCCAATTCCTATTACGGGGATTCTGTTCTCCTGATAGTCTTTAATAGTGAGTCTCTGGTTCTCCAGCTCTTGTTTCTGTAATCTGGGCACTAACCTCTTAATTGTGTCCCAGGACACCATGGAGAGGTATGATCCGGAGTCCACCTCCATTCTGCATGGTATGCCTTCGATGCTGACTTGCAGATGTACTTTTCTTGCATCTGAGTTGTCTGAATGGCCGATTGTGACTGTTTGATGGGTTTCTTCCCATTGTCTGGTCTCACCGAGCCGCTTGCTTCGGTTTTCACAGTTCCATCGGTTCTCTGTGAATCTATCTCGGTTTCTGGGAGGCGTGTTGTCACATCGTCTTGGGCTGGAGTTTCATTTGTTTCGGCAGACCTTGGCGACATGCCTCCGTTTTTCACAGTACCGGCAAATGGCATCTGAAAACCGGCACTCAGAATGGGGGTGGTCGCTGCCGCAACCGGCGCACTGGAAGCCCGACTTTTGACTTTTCCGCCAGTCTCGCTCCACTTGCAATCGGTGGATCTCCTCTTCCTCATCATCGGTGTTGGGTGATAGATCGACATCCTCGTGGTGCGCCATTATTGCTTTGTGACCAGTTTCAGTTCATTTTTCGGGGGATGTGTTGGTCTCCGAGGTTGTTGGCTGGTCCCTTGCATTCATGAGTCACATCTTGGCCGCTGATTTCTTTGTGGCTTCGGCTGCGGTGGCTTCAGCAATGGCTTCGGTAACTGTAATGTCTGCTCAAGCCATTAGCCTGCTCTGGAGCATGGGGTCTCTGAGACCGAGAACCATGCGATCCCTCAGAGCCTCATCCACGTCTGAAAAGCCACATGCACCTCCGATGTTCCTCAATGCTGCCACGAAATTCCCGATGCTTTCTCCGTCCTTTTGATCCCGATGGTAGAATTCGTGTCACCGGATCAGGTTTGGCATGGCTGGGGCATAGTGGTTCTGAAGTAATCGATCTAGATCTGGCCAAGTCATGTCCTTCACATCCTCTGGCTTGGCCAACGCTTTGAATACAGCTGGTCCACAATGAGTCAGGAACACAGCTCTCTTTCGGTGGTTGTTTGCATCCTTGAGATTGTTGCTCTCGAGGAACATGAGGAATCTATCAATGTAAGATTCCCAGTCCTCAGTTGCCTGGTCAAATGGTGCAGGTGGTGAGTTGCTGCCAGCCATCTCATCAGTTGTTCAGCTCAGTTGCCACGTGCCCAAATGGTCTCTTTGTCTCAGGATCCCACC
Source organism: Laticauda colubrina (assembly GCA_015471245.1). NCBI lineage: Eukaryota > Metazoa > Chordata > Lepidosauria > Squamata > Elapidae > Laticauda > Laticauda colubrina. The sequence goes on along the minus strand of BLBF01000003.1, from coordinate 103,362,233 downwards.
TTTGTCGCCAGTGTTGACACGTGGGAAATCAGGAGACAGGAGACCAGCGTAACTTCAGCTCTTTATTCAAGGTATAGATCTGTGTGTGTTTTAGCGAGCTGCGGCAGCTCTTCTTATAGAGCTAGCTGGGGGCTCTCACCCAATGACAGCTTTCTGAATCTCCCGCGATCGGTTCATCCAATCACGGGAGATTCCTTTCTAACCAATCACCATCTTGCATCTCGGCCAATCACAGTGCAATTCATTTCAGCCAATCAGGTTAGGGTATTACAAGTATGTTAATAGGTAACACATAGCAACGGAAAGACTCTGCTGAAGATAATTAGGGAGGAATCATTCAAAGAACTTGCAGTTTCACTAGTAAAATACTAGCCTGTGACATAATTTCAGACACTTTAAAGTAGAGAAGGGAACTTTCTTGTATCTGGTGACCTCATTTTTAAGAAATATCTTATTTGGATCCCATGATACATAAAGGTCAGCAGTAATACTGTGAGCTGGTAGAGCCAGAATTTTCATCCTGTCTTTCTAGACTAGTGGGATTTGGGGGTGAAATGGATGTCTTTAAGCTCCAAAAAGCACACAAAGTAGGATGAATGTCATTGTTATTTTTAAAGGATGAAATATATTCCTTAAGTATGTGCAAGGGACTCATTTCATTCCTACAAACCCTGTTATAAAATATTGGAAAAGTTTTGACACTCTCCCATGTTTTTTGGCAAGCTGTGCAAAAGGATAAGCTATATGAGAACTTCTGATTTCTGAGACCAGTTTTTTATTTGATTTTCCTTTTCAATCCAAGCACTCCTGCTCTCAGGGGATAAGGAAATGTGTCTGAATGGGAGAGGTTATATTTCAAACTTTGGAGTGACATAAAATGTGGGGTTTTTTTCATTCAAAAAGTTGTGCGTCTGAATTGGAAATAAAAGGTAAATTTATTTTATATTTGTCTTGTCTTATTAGTTAGACTACAAAATGATAAAGAAGATTCATTTTATTTTTATCTCTCTCTACTTCCCAATTAATCCTAGGGTAACAAATAATAAAAAAATTCTGATTAAAATATAAATAATCTACCAACCTCTTATATAATGGTAGTGAAAAGAGCACAATTTAACATGGATTATATTAATTGTATGTTCATTTTTGAGGCTGGTTGATCACTCGGTTGAAGTTTTAAATAATTGCCTGTATTACTGTGAAATCAATCACCCCTCTCAATTGAAAAAATAATAATAAATGGACTGAGTGGCAGAAAACAGAAGGTACAGTTATCTGATAATGTATTATTTTATTGCACCTCATGCACAACAGCAGAAAATATATTTTGATATTTGTCTTCTTCCTAAGAGTGCTACTAAATGAAAGAAATAGAGTGACATTTAGTAGACAAAAGAAATAATCTGCAGACCACATTTTTTTCCATATTGGGAATTCCTATTCTCTCCCTGTTTTGAGGTTTTCCCAAGGTTATGTTAACCTTTTAAAAACAAAGTGAGTGAGCTGTGGAACTAGCGGGAAGGACAAAACCTGCATTATCTCCTGAAAGATTGGAATCCGTCCTCTAAATTCAGAAAGAGAGAAAGGATCTGATTACCACCAGGACAACAGGACTGTAGCCTAAAATCAAGCCCAGACATGTTCTACCAGCTGGATACCTGTGTTTCATGATGAAACTTTGTGATTGGGCTATGCAGGAGAAATTCGATTCACCATCCATTGGCTCAGTGGTGGTTGGTAATTGAAACAAATAAGGGAATATCACTTCAGCCACCTTGAGCCCGGAAGCAGTTCCATAGGTAAAGGCATAGACCTTTTGGTGAGGTACCGATGTTTAGTAATGTAAGGAGCCCCAGACAGCTCCTGAATGAAGGAATGGAACATCTGCCAGCTTGAACTGAGGTAACAGAATGTGAAGCAACTGGCAGATGGAACAGAGTTGTTTTCAGATGGGGAAGGAGAGTAGAATGTCTAATTCCTTTGCATCAGAGCTGTTAATATAAGGCAACTGGCAGTTGGAACAGAGTTCAGGTGGGGAGGGGCAGTAGAACTCCTCAGCATCACCATATAAGAAATACTAATGATTGGTGGTCATTTCAAAAAATCATTTCTTAGCAAACACCTAGAAGCCAAGATGCCAAATTTCAGGTTTGTAGGCCTCACGGGTATGGAGATTTCGTGAGTGAGTGGTACTTGGCTTATATAGAGAGAGATTTGTGTGCCCACCAACAGATATAGAAAAGATCTGTTAAATATTTTTAATGGACTATCTTTTTATCTGAGACATTGTGTGTGGAATATTGAATTGTATATTGATAGAGAGTGCTTTTTATTTTTATTGTACTATGTTGTTTTCAATAGCTATAATTGAAGGCTTTTGATTTCTTTGTTATTTTAAATATGAAACTGATGTACTTTTACAGAGTTCCTATGACTAGGTTGTATTCTTTATTTTACATGAATGTATTAACAACATCACAATACTCTTGCTTAAGATATTTCTGATATTTTGCATCACAGTTTAAATATATAAAATGCAACTTTAAAAACATGTTCCTGGAAAATACACTTGAAATGACTGAAATATGGATAATGTTTAAATTAATATGACACTTATCTTTTAACCACATGTTAACTGGAAAGTTTATTTCACATTGGTTTTAATTTTGATCCATTAAGTTTTGTCTATTTAAACAAAGAATTCCATGTCTGAAAAAGTTGTGCGTGCTAGAATACCAGCTACTGTTTATTTCAGATTAATCTTGAATGGAAATATTACAAATATAATAATCAAACACATAATATAACAACTCTTTTACAGGATTCAAAAGGAAGAGAACCAGAAATTTGAAACAATTGACAATAACTTGGATTTACTGGAATATAAGGGTGAAATGAGGTGAAGCACAATCAGGCTTGCAAGATTCTGTTGTTATTATATTGTTTTGTCTGAATAAAATAGAATTTCACTTCCTATAGAGTCTGTTTCCTGATTTTTGTCTATCTCAGATGGCTAATAGTTCTGTTCTTCAGAGTCTGGATACTAAACTACAAGATAGTTAGATCTCAAAGTAAGAAAATAATTGTGGTTATCAATCTGTGCAATTGTTTGTTGATTGGAAAATGAAAGTCTTAATTTGTCAAGAATATATTTTTAAATTCTATCCTGGTAGTGCTAACCATTGTATAATGGGACATATAATTCAGTATTCAGTAACAGATCTACTTTTGGCTTTTTGAGAGCTGGAAAATAGTAATGCAAGGTTTTTACATTTATATCAAATGTATGATAGCATGGCTAACTGTGCTACATGGGGACACAGGGTTCCCAAGACACAGCTAACTCCCTTAGCTATAGTATTTATGTCCCACCTCTTTCTTGAAATTTCTAAGATTTCAAGACTTATCACATTCGTCTTTCCTACTACCTTCTCCTGTTGGTATATATTGCTTTGTTGTTTGTATATACACTGAAAACTTATGCACCAGAGACAAATTCCTTGTGTGTCCAACATTTGTCCAATAAAGAATATTCTATTCTATTTATGGGAATCTAAAATGTACTGGTCCAGAATTGTATGAATTTACTATGTAGAACAAGAATGATAGTGAATATCTGCTGAAGTGCTTGAATGTTTCCATTTGAAACTACAAAGATGTCACCACAATTCATTTCAGATAAGCAAGTGAAATTTCTTCTTTTCCATGAATCATCTTACTTGTGTAGTTTTAAGTATTTGCAAGTTAAGACTTATTTTCAGTGATACTACTAAGAATCAGAAGGTTGGCTTACCCATTTTTCAAAAGTGGTAGTAGTGATCGTGCATGTGTTTCATCAACATAAATCTCCAATTCTGAAAATTACAAAATCCTACAACATGGTGGTCAAATCTACTTCAAAAAAAGAGCTTAATTGCTCTCATATATCGGTTGGTTCATCAGTTTTGTGCATTCATTTTATAGTGTCAATTACAATTATATTGCATAACCACTCATATTGTCAATCCATATTCTAATATTACTAAAAAAAAATAAAAATAAAAAAATCTTTTTCTGACTATACTTTTAATCATTCATGCTTTGCGAGATAACAATACTTCAAACAGTTTATTCTATAATTTATCGTATAATCATAACAAATCAATCCTAAAAAACTCTTCATATATATAATATTAATGCTCTATTATTGTATTTTATCATCTAACCATTGATAAAAAAAACCCCAAATTGCATAAAATATGAGAGTAGATGTTTTTAATGTTTTGTATGTTTGTCTGTTTGTAGAAAATTAATAAAAACTTTATAAAAAAAAAAAAAAGAGCTTAATTGTGGCACAATGGGGAAAAGATGGAAAATGGTACCAGTAAATAAGGTACAGTATTAGTGCTGAGGCAAAATGAGTGTGCATTTTTGCTAATACCCCAGTCCCATAAAGTGCTTTTTAAAATCAATGCAGGTGTCAAAACTTGCAGTGTCACGTTGCTGTCATGTGATGTTTTGCAACATTTTTCCCATTCATGAAGCTTGGGTGGGCATGGTCTGCCCATGGCACATCCAGCCCACAGATAACCAGTTTGACATACCTGGTTTAGACCAACAAGTTTTTTTAAAAAATTCATCAAGCAACAACTAGAAGTGATCCTCCAGAAATGGCTATCCATACCTACCTACTGCTGACTTTTGGCAATAGCTAAAAAATATACCCAATTTGAGAAAATGCAGGCTTGGAGAATATTAAATGGAACACAGGCCATACAAAAGCAGTGTTCATCATGCACTGAGAAAAATACACTGAAATAGATAAAAAAAGTTTCATAATTTAACTGCTTATTTTTAAATGTTACTTGTCAAAGAGATAATATTTTCCTCCCTTTAGTGAGCTGTCATCTTTCTCTTTGGAATTTGAAAATCGTTCTTGTGGGAGGTTAAATTTAAAACCTTTTTATAAAAACTGACTTTATTGTCTTCTGATACTTCTTAGGCTGAAATTATATGTAGAAATAATTTTGCAGCTCTCTCTGAAATACTTAGGATAAACACACTGCATTCACAAGCAGAACATATCTTGGAAATAGCAATATAAAGCATGTATCAACAGCTCCCCCCATTGGAAAGCAACATTTATACTTGCCATTTTATGTTTTATTTCTGCATTTCGCAAGATATATCTTAAAAAAGCATTTGGGTTTTAACTTTTGGAAACAATGATTTTCTTATTATCTTATGCTACATTAGATAAGTGAGATATTATGATAACACCCAATTAAAAAAAATGTAATGAAGACATGACTAGAAAACCAAGAATGTGTATAAGCCCCCCACCTCCCCAGTTTAAAATATTATTTATTCTTAATATTAATATGAGGCAGGATAGAATATTTTCCCTAAAGGAGGAAAGGAGAAAAAAAAATCTTAGCATAGACAGAAAGTAGCCCCACTCTTCCTGCCATAGGAAAACAGCCTCAAACACAAGCTAGAAGTGGGTGGTCTTTAGGATTGGAGATTTCATATCCATCCAGAAAGACTGGGCCAATCTATTCATAAGCAACATAATAGGCAAGGAGTCAAAGCTGACAAGATTAGCTCAAACACCTAGGCTTTGTATTTTCCCTTTTGCCTGTAGAGCCAGCCATGACTCCTGTATGACCCCATAGGAATCTGTCAATAACCATTAAAATATCAAAGGACATATTCTTGCATGAGTACAGGCATCTCAGTCACAAAGCTCCAAAGAATGTATAAAAACCCACCTACTCTCAACCCCATTTTGTCAGCCACCCCAGAAACATGTCGCTGTCTATAGTTTCTGGCTACAAAATAAACAGAGACTTCCTTTCCTCCATTTTGTTTCCAGTGTCTTTTTCGCAGCTTGGAACTGAACCGGATTTTGTCTTCCAACAAACATAATCATCATGTTGTTTCCCTATATTACCCACATCACTATAAAACTTGAATTGTTTGGTAGTTCAAAATATACATGATGAATACAGGATTTGCATTTAATTCCCTGATATTGTATAGGTGTAGAATGATCTTTGTTTACATTCAGTGGTTACTAATATTATGCATTAATTTAATATCAGTGGAAGACAACTGATTCAAGCACTAAATGCCTATATTGAATTAATCCATACAATTTGTTAAGCAAGATTTGCTTGATTATGGTTTGTTGAAAACAATAGAGTTAACCAAATTCCTTCAGAATCTTAAACTATAAACTTTGAATTACAGTCCACATTCAGAGCAGTGGTGGGGTTCAAAATTTTTACAACTGGTTCTGTGGGCATGGCTTGATGGGCATGGACATGTGACTGGGTAGGCATGGCTTTTTTTGCTTTTTTACAGCCCCCTCCCATTTTTGGGGTTTCTGGGCCACAGAGGATCCTATGGGGGGCATTTTTGCTCTCCTAAGGCTCCTCTGAGGCTCAGGAAGACAAAAAACAGAGCATGTGAGGGGCATGCAGCACCCCTCCACTCTCTGTTTTGGCAGCTTCCTGGCCTCAGAAGAGCCTCAGGGGGGGGGGGTGTTTGCTCCCCTAAGGGTCCTCTGAAGCTCAGGAAGGCAAAAAATGGAGAGGGGGGCTGAGCCATTTTTTACCTTCCTGGGCCTCAGCAATGGGAATTCCTGCACAGCTGATCTATGTACAACTGATTGTCGGGAGGGGAAAAAAGAAAGAAACAGCTTAAGCAAACATCAGGCAGGCGGGGCGAGCGAGAATCGAGCAGGAGGGTGATTGAGTTGGGGGTGTGGCCAACCAGAAATCACTCCCGGTTCAGCGACCCATGCCAAATTCTTGGTCCCAGTTCACCAATTCGGTGTTAATCAGCTGAATCCCACCACTGATTTAAACCCAAGTCTGAATTTTCAAATTTTAGGAATCTTAATTCTACCCTTAATTTTTCTTGGGAAACTGAAACCAAAGAGTCAATTAAATGCAAAAGTTTATTTTAGATCCATGCTCCTATGAGCTCAGTAGCAGGACAGTCTTATTGAGACTCAGAGCTTTATGGAAAAGAGCTGACAGCATTGGCCAGTTGTGCTCATGCATTAGCAAGTTGCTCAGTACCTTTAAACCATGTAATTACTGACAGTTTCTGCAGTTATTTATATCCTAATAAAATGAGAGCAAAGAGGCTAATGACCAGAAAGCTCCTGAATTCACAATATTCTAATTTAAGGGGGGGAGGTATCAAAATTAAAAGAGATGTATACATAAGCACAAATGTGTGTGTGTGTGTGTGTGTGTGTGTGTGTATGCATTCATGTAGTTTTAAAATAGATCAATATACTTTTTCCTAACACAAATAACACAGAGAAAAGCTGGATCTTTCATCTCCAGAGTCCAGACTGTAATTATATAACTCAAACACAAAATACATAAGAAGGTTACAAGTTTGCATAGATCTTGATACTTAGGTTTAAATTTCCTGACCTTTTCCAATCTTGCATTAAGTAGTGACTATTTCTGGGCCACAGAAATGCTTACTGGAGGACAGATAGATTATATACCATGGATTCCAAAGTGGAAGGTTGCTATGGTTTCTGACAGTAAGCACAAGATTATATTTACTGGATTGTCATGGTTCTTGGGGCTAAACTAGCCTGGCCAGCTTGCTCCTTAGATCTGCCCACAGATGATGCCATATCTTAAGAACACTCTTTATTCAAAGTTGCTGGTACCACAAACATACTAATCCAAATATTCAATTTATACCGAATTGTGGCAAACTCTTAACTACTTTACAGCCCCATCAATCTCTAAAAGCTAAGTCCCACTGGCTGACGGACGCAAAACATATGCATAAAGGACACAGTGGACGAGCAAAATTTCGGAGGTGGCTCCATCCGTTGTCATCTGCTCCCAAAAGTGGTGAAAATTTGCATAAACAGAACAGAAAAGAATGGAAAAGAACGGAAAAGAACGGACGTGGGAAGTAGGTAGCGGGGATCTTAAATGGATGTTCATAGGAAGCCTAACGGATGACAGCGGATGGAAGCAGATGACACCTCTGAAGGGGTTCCGGGGGAGAATTGCGAAGTGGACGCATAGCAGAAGGGGCGGATGCATAGCGGATGAAGCGGATGCATCACGGACGCCTGTAGGAAACAAAGGGGATGCCATGCGGATGTATATCGAATGCAAAGCATTCACTGTGCATGCAGGGAGTGTGAATTGCATCAGCTCTGCAGATATAAAAGGATGCAGCATGCATGCAGTCGGCATACAGGGGAAAGACGTGCTGCCACATACATCTGGCAGGAACACCATGGTTCATCAGTCAGGCAAGAAGAGGGAGGCTTTGCCTACTCGTGAAGGAAAGAAGGACAGAACCAGCATCCCACCCCCTGGCACTGACTCTGAACCTGTTGCTGCTGATGCTGTGGTGGACCAGCCCCAAGGCCCTCAAAGCCCTGCTGCTGAAGGCCCTGCTGCTCAAGTTCCTGAAGGCCCTGCTGCTCAAGCCCCTGAAGGCCCTGCTGCTCAAGCCCCTGAAGGCCCTGCTGAAGCCCCTGCCAGAGGGAGGAACAGGCAAGGGAAGGAGAAGGGAGTGAGGAAACAGTACACCGTTTCTGAGGAGCATGAGGATGAGGTGCTGGAATGGTTGAGGAAGAACGAGTACCTCTGGACAAAGGGCCACAGACTCTATCGCGACACCAAGAAGAAGCAGGCAACTTGGAGAGACAAGGCAGAGAGCCTGGGGTACACTGCAGAAGTACTCCTTGGATGGTGGAAGCACACGCACACCTGGTATGGCAAGCTACACCTCAAGAAATCTGGGCAGGCCACTGTCAAGCTCACTGACCAGGAGATGTATGTCACAGCCAAGTGCAGTTTCCTGGAGGGTGAGATCCACCACCGAGGAGCAGCCCCTTTGACACCCCTCTCCCTCAGACAGCCCACAGACAGCCAGTCCTCTTCCAGCCAGGAGCCAGCTACCCTGTTCAGGCAGGTGTCTTCAGAGGGCCCCATGGCAGAGACCCCCCTGACAGCTGCACTCCCCATGCCGACAGACTTGGAGGATCCTGTGGGGGATGACACCCTGCTGTCACAAATGGAGGAAGAAGCAGTAGCCACCAGAGGCCAACCCTCCCCCACCCCCACCCCCAACTCCAGAGGATGCAGGCAGAGAAGCAGACTGGAGGGCCAGGACCACAGTGTGCTGTTGGAGATCAGGGACATAATGAAGACCAGCACAGAACTTCTCTCTCAGCTGGTCCACTTGGACAGAGGATCCTCGGGCCACCACACCTTCATCACCTACATGAACCACACCCTCATGGACCTGCCCGAGGCCCAGTACCAGGTGATGAAGCAGAAGATCACAGCACTTCTGCACAACCCTCAAGGCCCAGCTGAAGCTGCTCCTACCCAGTCTAGGTCTGCTCCTCTACCACAGGCAATGTCACAGCCCTTCCACGGCTTTCAACAGCCCCTCACCTACCAAGGCTACGACTACCAGGACTTCCCACAGCAAAAACAGACCTTCCCAGTCCAGGCCCAGGTTCATCGCACGCCACAGACGCCACTCCTCACCTAGCTGCAGACCAGACAGCCCCACTACACTCCTCCTTCCTCCACCCCACAGCCAAATCTGTCATCAGTATTGGGCCTGACATCTCAAATCCTTGATGAGGGGCCTCTCAACCTCATGGGACTGAGTCAGCTCTCAGACAGCTCCCTGAACACACTATCCCTTGTTGTACCCTCGGGTCCAAGCACCCCAATGGTGCCTCAGACAAGCACTCAAGCCACAGCCACCTCCACAGTCCCTGCCCGCTTAACAGCTGAAACCATGGACATGCCTCAGAGTGACTGAGAATAGTGTCAGAGACTGAGTTGTTTACTTGTTAGTTTATCTTTGCTTAAGATACTTTACTTGGTTCATTTTGCTTTTTGAATAAAGTCATAAAGTTTACCTAAGAAAATTAATAAAGGTTATCTTTGCTTAACACACTTAATACAGTTTACTTGGTTCATTTTGCTTATTTAATAAAGTCATAAAGTTTACCTAAGAAAGTTAATAAAGGTTATCTTTGCTTAACACACTTGGTTCATTTTTTTTACTTAATAAAGTGTTGGTGAAAACTTTGAAAAAATGGTTAAGCCTTTGCATGCTTGTGGGATAGATAAGGATAGTTGTGGGTTAGATAAACCTCCAGTGCAACCTTAGTGGGACTGTATGGTCCACCATCCCAGCGATCCAGATGATGTTCTCCCCCTTTTTATAGAAAATATCAGTAGTCCGCTAGGTGTCCTTCTACATACTCTAGACATACTCCAGACATCCTAAATATATGAGATACATCCCTCATACAAATGTTTTGTCCATTTTAATCCTTTATATATGAGATGCATACACTTACATCCTTTCTATTTCCATGCTATTAACGCTGTGTAGACATTCTGTGTACCTTTTGTTTCCTCCCTCTTTCCATTTTCAGCTGCAGTGGATGTGAGTTGAGGTGATGGCCAGAGGATGCAGAGAGGATACAGCGGATGTTTAACAGATGATAATGGACATAGAACGTTTGTTGCCCGTATATGTCGCGGATGTACATCGTATGCGGCGTAAAGTTTATCTGTTGACAAAGTTTTGTGCAGCTCAAAACTTCTTGCACGGATGAAATCTCAGTGGACGGATGCTTGAGGGATAGAGTGTATGAAACACGTATGCAGTGAGTACACAACGGATGCATAGCGTTTTCCAATGGATGGCAAGGTTTTTTTTTGACGTTTTACATCCTCTTTGCATCTGTAAGTGCAGTGGGACGGGGCTTTAAAGAACACTATTAGATAATTAGAATCTAGGAAGCCAGAGTGGTCTGTAGGGGGCGTGCATAAGCACACCAACATGCCTACCATCCCTGTCCTATTGTTTCTTTTATTTTTTTTATTTTTCTTATATGTATCCATGTATTCATAACTGTGTTTTTACTTATACCTATTATCTTGTAAGCAATTGACAAAAATAAATAAAAAATAAATAAGTAAAGCTGCCTTTTGCTATTGACTTATGATTTTGTCAATGATGATGGTATTCAAGTTATGTTCCACATATTTTGAGATTTGCCCAAACTAACTATTGCTATGAGAACTATCTGCTTTATTTTGTCACAGTAGTTTTATTTTTACTTGCAGGATGTTGTATTTTGATATCCCATCCAAGTTTTTCTCCTGTATACTACTGTCTCCAGGTACTGTTACATCCACTTGCCAGTCTTTGTTGTCTTTTTTAATCAACAATTGTTAAGTCTGGGATGTTATGTATTGGGTACTTGTCCATTTGAATTTAAAAGTCCCAGACCACTGGAGCTTCTTCATTTTCTATTACTTTGTCTTGTATGATAATTATCTGTTCACAACAATGTGAAGTCACAGCTACCAGTTTTTTAGCTGGTATTGATCTTTATATGCATTGAATTCTTGCCAAGAACTTAAGATGTTTTAATATATCATCATTATATGTGCAGATCCAAGTACTGTGGTCATTTTGGAATTTTCTTACATGTGATTTCTATCCTGGTGGTAATGTGCTATAAACAGATACTAAGTTATATACCATATTCTATCCTTTGTTCTTGCCACAGGAGTAGTTAACTTTCTCAAAATTGAAAGAGGGGAAAACAACCATATATAATTTAGGATTGCACAAAATTAGGCTTTTGGTTGCATCATAAATTGAAATGGTACAGAATGAAGTTGAAAAGTATTTCTGTTCACCCACCTATCAGCTATGCCCACTTCAACTATTCTCTCTGTCTTTATCTGCCAAAGAAACAGGACTCCAATGTTGATATTTATCTTTGATAGTTCCAAACTGTTCTACTGGCATACTGATGATAGCAGTGAGTACTAGCATAACATGGCTCCCCCCCCCCCCCAATCTCTACAGACTCAAAGTTGGCCGACTTTTAGCATGAGATTAACTTTTATCAATAATTTTAAAGCATTTAAGTTGCATTTAAGAGAAAAGGGGGGTGCATAGGTGAGTTATTGTGATAAAAGGTCAGTTGCCCAGTATGCATGATTAACACTTTGTAAGGGCCATATGTAGGGAATATCTGCCTCAAAGCAAAATGAAATGAATGCAGAATCATTGCTACATGTATACAGGCAAATAGACCTAAAATATTGAATACATAACTTTTGATATTATGCCTGATATGTCCTGGGGGAGGGAGGTGGGAAAAGCAACATTCTTATAAGCTTTATAAATATATTAGGTTTTATTATGTATATTTCAAATAGGAATGTTAGTTCATGGTTCTAAAATTATCAAGGCCATACTCTTATCTTTTTTCTTTTACACTATTTTTGCCTAAACACTACTGTGAAATATGTTGCTGCTCTTTGGTTACTTTAAGAATTAGGACATTTACAGTATTGAAATATTATGCATCCATGATATATTTCAATTGAAAGTCTAAGAGTAGCTCCTTTATATATCGTTCAGAGACAACTATATAAATGTTCCCTTGGGCTGTCTTCTTACCTGAGATGTGGAATATACGTTCCAGCTATTTTAAGTAAACTTATTCAATGATAATGTTCTACATAATTTGTTTTGGAGCTTTTGGTGGATACAACTGGTAGTAAATCAGAAGATGGTCATCACTATAGAATTGAGAAAGCATCCTCAGTGAAGATGGAAACATCATCTTTATATAATACTATTGGTAATCAATTCTGGATTTTTAGGAAGCTGAGAGTCCAGTTCTTGCAACCTATTAAGGAGCTGAAATTTAACATGAAATTACTCATGAATTTGTGTTTATATGTAATTTAAACATGATGAAAAGTAGGTATTTATTAAAACATAAATCTAAATCTTTCTAATCAGATTTCTATAAAGAGTAAAACAATTATCCTATGTACCAGCAACCTCTAGTAATTTTATATATTTTAAACCCTATGTTGTAGAACATACAGAATATGCATATGCTTGGTTGGCAATGTAATGTTGTATTTGAACCTTGTTTATTCTTCGGCCACAAAATTTTCTTATTCCATCCAGAAATTAAAATAATTAAATAATTATCAAATCAGTATAAAATATCCAAACATTACAAACATGGTAGTATTTCAAAGCTAGAATATAGGGTCTGGTTTCAATCTCTTTTTGAAATCACTCCAATGCTAAATTCCAGAAGTTATGATGGAGTACATGCATGGTACTACACCTCAAATTCAAGATTTAATTGAATGTTGCAAATAGAAGGCCAAAATGCTATTGAGATGGGATGAGGGGTTAAAATCAGTACAAAACTAATAGCTTAAATAAGTTTATGTAATTAGAAATAAATAGCTTAAATAAGTTTATGTAATTAGAAATAAATATCATTCATTTTACAATACTGTACTTTCCCCATGATACCTTTTACTTCCAATGCAATGGTTTTGTACAGTTCTCCATGAAAATGATATGATGCCACCTGGCTATCATAATGAAGTTACATTTCTCTAATAACTCTATGCATTGCATACTGCCAGTTCTCTCTGTTCTTAAGGGTTGATTCTATCATTCACTACAAAATTCAACCATCAAAACGTAGCTTCCTGATTAAGTTGAATCAGAGCTCCCACTTCAACCAAATTACTGTATAGGATTCTATCAACAATTCTTTCTTTCTTATCTCAGTGCATATTTTCCCTCTCGTTCCTTGCCCAACTTCTGGCAATCTCTGCCTCTTTTGAAAATCATTGGCAATAGTCTCCTGATTATTTCAGATAACCAAACAAAAGCAGTCTTTTTTCTCCCTCTCTTTCTCTCTCCTCTTCAATTATAAAATAGTTAATGTAATAAAAGCTTCACTCTTGAACTAGCTTGGAGATCACTGATATATTGTCTGAGAGCAAATTTAAGAGAAACCAGGTGGGAAAGAATAAGAATCTGAATTGCTTGTACTAATTTACTATAGTATAAATGCATAGTGATTCAGTTTGAAGCATAGCCCTAATACATGGAATTGAGATTTAATTTTTCCTCTCACAATTTCCCTTGCTTAGAAAAAAATAACATTTTATAAGAACAGCATCAAGATGGAAGGAAATGATGCTCCAGCACAACAACCTTGAATTAAAGATTTTGGGCAATAATTATATAAATCTATGTGTATAATTTATATAAATAATTATATAAATTATAAAACAAGATATGGATTTTAATCCAATCCCTTAAACATCAGAACTTCAAAAATTGCAACCAGCTATAGCAATATAGACAATAGGGTAGAAGGTTGAAGGTTCGAAATCTCCTTTAAAACTTTGTATCCTGCCTCAGCCTTCTTCATTCTATATTCAGAATAATTGTTTATAGTTCCCATGATCTACCTTTACTTGGTTTTAACCTTGTGACATTAGTACGTGAGAAAGAAAGAGCTCTCACAATCTGCACTGCCATGTGGCTTTTCTGACAATTAAAGGGTAACATCCTTTACTTTCGAAAGCGGCTATAGGTACAGAGGAATAAGCCTAGATGATTCAGCTCTTCTTTCTCCTTTGGGAGATACAACAAGTTTACAGAGATAAACAAAATTAAACCTTATTGTTTGTTTATCCAATTTAGAGGTTGTATGGCACTGAACAATTCTAATGGCTTAAAATTAAATAAGTATGTAGGAATAAATAAAGTACGTAAATAAATAAGTAGAAACACTACAATAAAAATGAGTGGCACAAGGACAAATACCATGCTCAACAAAAAACCTACCCAAGAATCTGCCTCAAAGTTTCGGCAAATGACCATGTGAACTTTTTCAGGATGGGAACCATTTCTAAAGGGATATTATTCCAAACATCAGGCTCTATGAAGAAAAGGCAAACTTCCTGGGACTTGCTGGATGACACTACTTCATTGATGGGACTGAAGTACACCCATTCTGCCCAATCTCCTTTGATGGGAAGCAACAGCCATAGTCAGTCTCCCAAATGACCAGACCCTATGTCATGAAGGTCTTTATCAGTGATAACCACATTTTGATGTAGATTCAAAAGCCAAATGGTAACAGTGAGATTCATGGAGCAGTGCAATCACATGGCCATGATATGTCATATTCATCACTGTCCATGGTGAATTAGTAGCCAATTTGCTTATAAGTCCAAATCAAAATCCCTGTTTACAAGAAACTCAAATTGCTGGTTACTTATTAAGCCCTATATGTAGTACTGCCTCTCTGCCACAATATTCCCCAGCCACTTTGATCCTGAATTGTTGGTGCACTTTTCATTCCTTCAGATAAACAATTTCCCTCAGGACTCCAGAATCATACCTTCTCAATAGTAGGGCTTCCCTTCTGAAATTAAGATTCCCCCTCAAGATCTAAATGGCTCCTACTCAGGGGTGGGATTCAACCAGTGTTACTACCAGTTTGGTGACTATGTGCGTGTGTAAAAAAAAAAAAAAGCTGTGCCGCCCGGACAGCTGAAAAGTGCTGCACGCAGTGTTTGAAAAGTCTCTTTTTTCCTGCTTTTTCAACTCTAGCTGTGCTGTACAAAGCAGCTGAGGTTGAAAAACAGGAATTAAAGGACAGCCAAGAGCCTAGGCAGGCAGGTGGGCCAAACAGTAGCAAACACAGAACCAGTTCGGTGTCTACTGCTCTTCAGAGCTATTAGTTCTTTAGAACCAGGCAGAAACAGTAGTATCTCACCCCTGCTCCTACTCCGCTATTGTTTAGAAGTGCTGTGAAAACCTGGCTCTTCACCCAGGCTTTCAATGAGGAAGAGTGAGACCCCTCATTTTAGTGCACCAGCCATATATATTTCTTATTTTTTATGTTTATTGTATTTTGAATGAATGATGAATGAATGAATGAATGAATGAATGAATGAATGAATATTTTATTGGCCAAGTGTGATTAGACACACAAGGAATCTGTCTTGGTGCATATGTTATCAGTGTACATAAAAAAGAAATGATACATTCATCAAGAATCATGAGGTAATTTTCTTTTTTCAATTGTTGAAAACCACATAGTTTTATTGAGAGTCGGATGGCACACAAGTTATAACAATAAGATCATCTGGAGTGGCTGATCTATCAGGGCCTACCTCCCTGTATCATGGGTTAGCCTAGCAAGTCAACAAGCAAACAAAGAATGGTCCAACCATTGGAAAGAACTGGTAGTAATGGCTTCCAAAACCAGATCACACTGCAACTGCCCTGAGACAAAAACAGAACCAAAGGATAAATTCCTTTATGCATCAAGCCTTCAATAATTTGGGATAGTTCCATGACTACCATAGAGGCCATAGAATCCTAAAATGGCTTAGAATCAACATCAGCTGCTTATTGAGCCCATTATTGGGAGAGGAGTGTTCAGGGGGTAAAAGTTGAATAGAAAAGAAGAAACAGAAATAATATATTCCATATCTGTGGGTCTATAAAACACAATAACAACAATCATTTTCTGCCATATAGTCCCATCTGGTGTTCTGATGTAAGTTGCAGTCTAGAATGTGTCAGATTCCATAATGTTTGTTTTAAACCTTTGAAGTCCTATTTACTCTTTTCATATGATTTACTGGACCACTCCATGCAGTTTCTTTTATTTTTCCTTTATAGATTTGATTAGTGAAACCTTCCCTCTGGATCTGAACAGTGTTTGCTGTTTTAGTCATGCCATACTTCCCAGAGAATTATGCTTTATTATTCTATAAGATGTTGTTTTCAACTGCCTTGGGAAACTGATTGCTGTTATAATGGCTGGAGTATCTTATTAAATGAATAGTTCACAGACCTGAAAGCTATGTGTTTATTCAAGATTCAACTTTTTAAAAAGTTATTAATAGCTGTACAGGAGAAAAATAAAACTGCTTATTAATTTCTTACCAAGCACGGAGAATCATAATCCAGGTAGTCCTTGACTTATAACCACAAGTGAGCCCAAAATCTGTTGTTAAGTGAGACATTTGTTAAGTGAGTTTTGGCCTATTTTACGATTTTTCTTGCCGCCATTGTTAAGTGAATCACTGTAGTTGATAGGTTAGTAACCTAGTTATTAAGTGAATCTGTTTTCCTTATTGACTTTGCTTGTCAGAAGGTCGCAAAAGGTGATTACATGACCTTGGGACACAACAAGCACCTGAATTTTGATAACATGATCATGAGGATGTTGCAAAGGTCGTAATTATGAAAAATGATGATAAGTCACATTTTCAGTGCTGTTGTAACTTTGAGTGGATCAATAAACAAATTGTTGTAAGTTGAGAACTACTTGTATACAAGCAGTGAAATGCACATGACAAGAATGCATAGGTCCTCTACCTCAGAGCAAGATAACCCTTGGATTTTTCAATGTTCTAAAGTTAGACTTATGCGTCTGCTTGCTTCTCAAATACTTCTCTGTTTCCATTGTCCTATTTAATAGAACTTTCATTAAAGATAGTTTGGGAACTTCATTTGCCACAAAATCAAGCGTATGGCTTGCTACTACTCAATCTACACAATTTCATTTCTGGGATAAATTTGAAATGTTGATCTTGCTCTTTAAAAACTTTAGTGATTTGAAAAAAAACTATAATTTAAAAAATGTATTCGCATTTGAAGTTTGTCTTATTTCAGAGCTTCTTTTTTTCTACCGTATGTCAGTTTGACACTTGCTGAAGGCAGACTTTTTCAGTGGTTATCTCAACCATATAGAATATCTTCCTCATGCACTTTTGTAGAACTTAATTTGTATTATTTTAAAATGGGCTCTATAAACAATTAGTTTTGTTTGGTTTTGACTAATTAATTTGGTTCTGTGGTAATAAAAGTTCAGTAAAGTTCATTGGCTTTCATAAAAATGTTGACATGAATGAAAATACATTTTTAGTAGGTACCTATAGAAATTATCGTCCCTTCTTAAAAGTAACAGCTTTGCAGATTTTCCCAAGCTTGTTTTATATGACTGATACACTCTGCTACAAATATTAAATGTAGCATATTGTATTCTCTTAAAAGATCAGGGGAGGGGGGTTTCTATTACTGTTAGTGTTTGTTTTATTTAAATATTACATATTTGTAGTTTATATAGTATTTTTATTTTACTACACGTGCACATGCTTTCTATTGTTTGGTATTAACTTCTATTATTTGATAACACATTATCCTAAAATCTTGTCCTAAATATATTAAATAAGAATCTAAAAACAATGAAATGAACAGATCCTTTTTCATCTTGGGTTATTACAAGACCACCCTTTTGTCACCGATTTTTGCAAATTCCTTTTCACAACCTTTTATCCATAAGATCAGCTCACCCATTAGTTACTCTACTCTATTGTTCCTGATCTCCATTCTTTATACATTCCTGGTACCTCTTTGAAGATATTCATTCTGCAAAATAAAATGGTGACAGTGGTTGAGTTCTGCAGCTGTCTAGCACTTCTAGAGATGTATACTTATTAAATTTTATACAAAGGATTATAAGACATTCAACCAAACAGACTTAGAAACATTCTTCCTGTATTTAATGACTAAAACACGAGTAGCTTAACTCATATTATTGTCATTTACTAGATTATCAAAAGATTTATAGATAATTGTAAAAGATAACAAGTCACAAGTATCTAAAAAACATTCTTCCACATGCTCACAAGCTCTAATAAATTAATTCCACTACATAGCGGTTCTGTATTTCATACAATACTTGCATTAAGCAGCTTTAAAAAAAAAAAATTACCAAACTTGAATGTTAGGACATAAAAACTGCCTCTTTTCCCAGATTGTTCTTTTCTAGAGATATCTTTGAAAAAGTAAGAGTATTGAATCCAATAAAGATAAATATAACCAGGACTTATTATAAGCCAGCTAATATTAGCCTTTGGTGAGATAGACACATTAAAGTTTAATAAGTAAATAAATAAATACATTCTTATTCCTAAAATGTTTAGCAATGACATTTTTTCCTTTTCTCTAAACATTCCATGTCCACCATCAGAAGTCTCTCAATACATGTAAGAAATAAAATCACCCTCCTTAATCAGAACTCTCCACTTTTATTATTGGCACCTAATCAAGAATGGATTCTTTATAGCAGTGGTCCCCAACCTTTTTTGTACCAGGGACCAGTTTCAAGCAGAAACACTTTTTCAAGGACCGGCAAAATCAATTCTTCCCCAATAGTAAAGGACTTCTTTACTATTTCTTTACTAAAAACATATTTATATATATATTTTAATCACGATTATTCATTCTTTGCAGCCCGGTACAAAATGATCCACGGACCAGTACCGGTCCGGGGCCCGGTGGTTGGGGAACCCTGCTTTATAGGATGGGAAGATTGCATCTCTCCAACACCTCTTTAAAATGTTACATTTGCAACATGTTTAATCCTTTTTTTTTCCTCCCTCAAAGACATTTTTAGTTGCTCCCTGCCAATTAGAGCAAGGCATGCAACTGACCCAATGATTTTGAAGCTGATGCATAGTGCTTGACATTCATGTTTCAGAACAGTTTAACAAATGCTTGATAAATATCAATATTATCATCACCTGCTTAGATATTACTTGAAATAACTCTTAACGATTCAGTTGAGCTTTATTTCTATTTATAGTATGTAGGACTTTTTGCTCTAAATCATTTTTGTATCAAAATCAACCTCCAAGAACCTTAATCTAGATACCAATTTAATCTCAGTAATCAATGTTATCCTCTCTGAATATGTTGAAATGAATAGTATTCTTATTTCCTTGCTCTGTTGCCTATTTACTTATTTAAAAAAAAAAGCAACAAAAGCCTTATTTTTCCAATCCTACCTCAGTTTTTTTCACAAGTATATTAATTCTTTTTTTTTTTCAAATCCAGATGACAATAATTTACATCCACACCTACCCAAATAATAAAAGATAAATCATTTATCATCACTTTAAAGAGAGAAGGATTAATCACATTTTCATGGGGAATCCTGTATGTCACTAACTGAAATTTAGATGTAATATTACCCACTTAAGCTGGTACCGTAGTTAAGGTGTTGAAATTATAAGGGGTTAAATTAATATATTAGATCATCTTTCCTTACATACCTTTTCAATATAGTATACAATATATCATATATTATTTCACATATCTCAGATTCCAATTGATGTGATCTACTGTACAAAGCCCAGAAAATAATTCACTTTGTATATATGTCATTTTTTCTTTTTCCTGAAAAAAACACCCCATCCAACATACATTATGCAGTTTTTGATTATCTATAATGAACTGAACCCTCACATGAAAGCATCAATTCTGTTGGGCCTGAACAGTGTGGATTTTTAAATTGGGTAACATATTCAGAAAATCCAAAATGAAAGTACAGTTAATAATCTATTACTACAGTTTATTAAATATTATTTACATTCTAATTGCCTGGAAGATAATGGAATCATCATTTATTTGCAAGCTAAAACAGAAATTCTAAACAATTTATCAGCCTAAAGGTTAACACTGGAATATTAATTAACACATTTAACTATGACAATACAACAACTAATGTATTTTAATTGACTGCAAGAGATGAATTTTGAGAGTAAAATAGAAAAAGGGACTATTGACAGATGCATTTCATTATTCTTGGCTGATCTCAAAAAAAATTAGGGAAACATAAGCCAAGTTATGTCAGCCTCCTACGGGAGGTCGTTGAAACTGATTCAATAAAACACTTCACTCACAGTCTTGATGTAGCAATGTGTGTTTATTTTGGCCTCCTCCAACAGCAGCAACAATGGAAAGTCTGAGTAAAGCCAGCGCTGAGAGCGTCTGCCTCTCAGCGCTGTTTATATTTCCGGTTCAGACCCCCCCATTAATTAGCTAACATCTGCCCTTGGCAAAACACCGACATCCATCTACAGCAATCTTGCGTGCTACCACCCAACCCCCCAAATAACCCTCCCTGAGTGTTGTCCTTCCACCCTGATCCATTTGATATCCTCTATGTGGAATGCTGATCAGCTGAAATGACATCCCAAAGTATTTCCCAGCTGGTAAGAGTGACAGGCATTTTGCTTAGAGCTTTGCAAAATGCCAAACAACTGATAAGGAAGTTTCCCAGCTGGTCGCACCAAAGCGGGGAGGGGCGGTTATGCGTGGCTTCGTCGGCTGTCATCGACATCGATTCGGGACCTTCCAGGGAGATAGCTCTCCCCCAACCACAGCGACATGTCAGGTTTCATTTCATCATCAGCATTGTTTGAGCCCAACATGCAGCTCCCTCTGCCATGTGACTCTCTGAAACAAAAAATAAACAATAATTATCTTGTATATACAATTTCCCCCTCCCCGCCCGCTTTCATGGGGTATTTCCTATAGAACCTCTGCTGTAACCTGGGAGCAGACACATCTGTACACAGTATCCATGCTGCATCTGATAGTGGATAACCCTTCCAGCTAACTAGATATTGCAGGACACCCCGTCGTTGATGTGAATCAAGTATCTTGTCAATTTTATAATGATCATCACGTACTGGTCTTGGCAGAATCGCTCTCAGTTCTTGTCTGGTCATATTAGCTGGTTGAAGCAGTTGAAGCTTTACTGTTACCAGATTTATGATTTGTGATATTTGAAAGGGTCCAATAAATTTTGGTCCTAATTTCTTCTTATTTAAATCCAGATGTATGTATTTTGTGGATAAATAAGCCCAATCTCCAATACTATATGGCTTTTGGTCAGCTCGTTTCTTGTTGCTTTGGATTGTATATGCTTCCTGGGCTTTTTTTAATGCAATTCGCACTGAATCCCATTGTTTCGCTAAATTGGTTGCCCACGTAGTGGTATTGAGAGTTTCTTGTGTTTGTGCAGTTTGTGGCCATTCCGGTATGGGTATAAATTCCATCCCATTAACTATTTAAAAGAAGAATAACTGTTGCTATTATGAACCATGTTGTTGTATGTTACTTCAGCGTATGGCAGTAAAGTTGTCCAATTACTTTGTTGATAAGCAACATAACATCAGATATATTGTTCGATGGCCTCATTCGCTTGTTCGGCTGCACCATTGGTAGCCGGATGACAGGCTGTACTTAGCCCTTGTGTTGATCCAATTGCATCGAGGAATTCACGTCAAAATTTGGATTTAACTGCACTCCTCTATCAGATATAATCCATTTGGGTACTCCATGTAATCGATATATTTGTTGTATGAATAATTGTGCTAGTTTTTTGGCCGATGTATTCCTTTACACAGTATAAAATGTGCTTGTTTCAAAAATAAATCAATAACAATCCATATAACTGTACCTGTTGTTTTCTGGTAAATCCACTATGAAATCCATTCTAATTTCTTGCCATGGTTTTGTTGGTTCCGATACAGACTGCAATACACCTGTTGGTTTCCCTATTTTAGTTTTATTCATCATGCAAATTGGACAGGACTTCACATATGCTTCGATATCCGACCGCATGCCTGGCCACCAAAACTGTCATTTTGCTAAATGTAAGGATTTCAGGAATCCATAGTGTCCTGACTGCTTAACGTCATGACATCTTTTCAGTACCACTGATCTCAATACATTTGGTAAATAAATTTTGTTCTCACACCAGGCTATACCATCTTTCATTTCGATTTGATTTATGTTATGTGTCAACCAATCATCTTCTGCTAATAATACAGGCAGATCTGGTGCTAGTATAATGGCTTTAGTTCCTGCTACTCGATCAATTATCAGTATAAGTGGTTGGATTGTGTCTTCACATTGGCTACAATACTGTGGATGTTGGGATGAAGCATCTGCCACAAAGTTTTTCCCTGCTGGGACATGTTTCAATGTGAATCTAAACCTTTTAAAAAATAAAGCCCAATAAACCTGTTTTGGCAATAAATGATGTGGATTTTGGAGGGCTTCCAAATTTTTATGGTCAGTCCACACCTCAAATGGTTTTGGACTGCCCTCCAACAAATGTCTCCAGGTCAATAATGACCAATGAACCACAAAAACTTCCTTCTCCCATATCACCCAATTACATTCAGTTGGGCTGAACTTACAAGAAGTGTATGCACACGGGTGTAAAACCCCATCTGTACTCCTTTGCAGTAGCACCGCTCCTACTGCTACATCACTGGCATCTGCCTGGATTACAAAAGGTAACTCAATATATGGATGTTTTAATACTGGTTCCTTCGCAAATAACTCTTTTAAGTTGTTGAATGCCTGTTGACATACTTTTGTCCATGGCAACTTAGTTTTGTCTTTGTATCTTTAATTCCTAAAGGTTTTGTCTTTAATAAATCTGTCAGAGGTAGAGCAACATCGGCAAAACAGGGAATGAACTGCTGATAAAAATTTGCAAAACCCAAAAGACTCCGCAGCTGTTTTCAAGTGGTTGGGGCTTGCCACTTTAACATGATTTTTAACTTCTTTGGGTCCATCTCAATACCTCATTCAGAAATACGGTAACTGAGGTAATCCAGTTGTTTGGTATGAAACTCGCATTTTGAGAGCTTCAGATACAGTTGAGCATCTAACAGTTTTTTGAACACCTGTCTTATTGAATATGTTCTTGTTCAGACTTTGAATAAATTAAAATGTCATCCAAATGAACCAAATCTCCTCTACATAAATGTTCATACAACACATCATTTATCAGCTGCATAAATACAGCTGGAGGCCCCTGCAGTCCAAACGGCATCACCTTATAACAATAACTGTCCAATGGACAATTAAAAGTCATCTTCCATTCATCTCCTTCCCTAATTCGTACTTGATAATACACTTCTCTTAGATCAAGTTTTGTAAATATGCAACCTTGTGCTAAGGTGGTAAGGTCTTCAATTAATGGCAATGGATATAACGGTTCTGCACAGGTAACATTTAATCCTCAATAGTCTACACATAAACATAAGCTGCCATCTTTTTTTTCACAGAATAACACAGGCGCTGCCACATGTGATCGATTTGGAGTGATGAAACCCCTTTTTAATTTTTTTAATCTATTTTCTCATTTCTTCTAATCCTTTGTGGGTCATGGAGTACATTTGTGACTTAGGTAAAGGTGTGCCTGGGGTCAACTCTATGGTACAATCCCTTGAGTGGTGTGGTGTAAAACAATCAGTGTCATCTTCTTCGAACACCTTGGCCAAATCTTTATATTCATAAGGGTAGGGGTGTACGGTTGATAATTTATCAATGTGTGATCAGGAGCCCACTGTGCTCCATGATGACTAGGTGGATGAAGCTGATTGCTAGCATCAATTTCCAATACCTTCTTTCCCATTTTATAGTTGGTTCTCACTTATCAAGCCAAGATAAACCCAAGATTACTGCTTCTCTCATGTGAGAAACTACCACGAAAGAAATCCACTCCCAGTGTTCACCCATCACCATTTTAAGATATTCAGTTCTATGGGTCGCTGGAACCCCACCTAATATGGATCCATCAACCTGTTCAAATTTAATGGGTACATCCAATTTAATGATATTTAAACTTAGTTTGTCAATCACCCCTTTAGTTATCAAACATCTCGAGCACCCAGAATCAATTAGTGCCCCCACCTTGATTCCTTGTTCAGTCTGCTTATTCCATAGAAAAACAGGTAAGATAAAAGGATGGATTGGTTTACTCATCATCGGATCATCCGGGATCCCACCTTCCAAATCACAGTTGGATGGAACTGTAGTGGTATAGGGGAACTGTTATCTTCATCATGGTCCTCCAGTGATTTGCTTCGCACACTCCTCACTTTCTCCTGTCCATGCCACTCACTCCTGGTTGATCTGGTTCGGGCACTTTCTAGACCAACCCGAGGTATTATCTCTAATGTCAAAGGGGGTATGGAGCATGCTATAGCTCTATGCCCTGGTTAATTACATCGGAAACATTTCATTATATGGGAGACATCAAAAAATCTTAGGACTACAGGCTAGATGGGCAAATTTGACAAAAAATCCAGAATGTGAAACTCAAACCTTTCTACTTTGAATTACATGGATGAGGAAATCTTTATAGCATAGATTAGTGTCGCAGAAAATGCGACAACCCTTTTGATTAATGAAATGTGCTGTATTTGTTGGAGATTAAAACAGTTCTTCTCAGAAATACAATAAATCAGGGTTGGCAGGATTAACATTAAAATCCACCAGTATATATCTAGGTGAACTGGAGTACAAAAGCAGGAAGATGCAAGTCCCAATGAATGAATGACAGTAACCTCAAGGGCCTTTTAATCCCTCCTTTTAAAATTAGGTAGTGCTGGATAGCAGATAATTTTATACAACAGAAAGAATGTCTGCAAAGAAAAAGTTAAAATTAGGAATATATCTTCTATAAGAAAATATTCTTGAGGGTGGTTTTTTTTCCCCAATGATAGACATGATAGCTCCTTTCAGGGAGTAACATTCTGATGGGAAAGCTTAAGTTGCAATAACTTAGAAACTATGCAGTCCTTTCCTCCTCTTGAGAAAAAGGATGAATGTCATAAATACCCAAAATGCACACATCAGAAAAGAAAGAGCTAAATCCAAAGAAGGAATTTATAAAAGTCTTGAAAAGAGCAGATTAACAGATTTATTATATACAACATTTTCAGCAAGGAAAGCTGATTCTTGCCAAGTTCAGCTCCAACTATGAGGATAGACCTAAACCTGAATGTAAGTTCAAATGCTGAAATGGCAAACACATTCCTAGTCTAAGCTCTGGCACGGAGACATAGTCTCTTGCATCTTTGTGTCTGCCTATCGAAGCCACACTTTTGCACCTTGTTCTGGTTTTAGGATGTCATGATTCTAATGCAAACCTCGACTCTGAACAAACTGAAACAGAAAAAGCTACCATTTTGATGGAATAAATGGGAAGGAGTGTGATCATCCCTTTTAAACAACAGATGTCCAGATTGAACTCAGTCCAAAAAACTTTTTAGAAAAATGTAAAGGGGAACTGGAAGAAATACAAATGGAAAAGCAAAGGGCCATAGCACTCTGGCCTCTAAATAATTGTAACAAAACTATGGAAAAGGCCACCTCATTAGATGCTACAGATACTGACTTTTCTCAGTTTTTGGCATAAATATGGATTATAAATGGCTAACATGAAATATAAATGAAATAAATTTCCTCAAAAAGAAGAAAATTCACTATTTAAAAAATGAAACAAATAGTCTGTTCTCAAGAAACATATTTTAGGGAAGAAAAATATGAAATATTTATTGTAAAACTTTGGGTGAAGAACTTATTTCAGGAGAAGTTAAAAAGAGAAATGGAGTTGTAGATGATAGATAGATAGATAGATAGATAGATAGATAGATAGATAGATAGATAGAT
>BLBF01000003.1:103287182-103336006 GCA_015471245.1 Laticauda colubrina | reverse complement strand
GATTTATAGATAAAGTTCCCACTGACTTTTTGAGGAAGTCAGAAAAGAAGACTGCAAATGGCAGTTACATGGTCACAGGCATTTGGCAAACAGTCATAAAAGTGCAGAGGTTGCCAAGTATCTGAAATGCAGTTATGTGAGTGGGGGAGTCAGCACAATGCTGTACGATGGCTGGAAGTGCTTTATAAACTGAAAGCACACATTCTGAGGCTGTTTGGACTGGGAATAGTCAATAAATGACAACTTGCCACAGCCAACTTGCAGTGGTCATCATGCAGTGGCCATCTTGCCACGGACACCTGACTGTGGAACAAGAGTTACACTAATTTGAGCTATGGTGGCGCAATGGATAAGAGTGCAGTACTGCAGGCTACTTCTGCTGGCTGCTGGCTGCCTGCAATTTGGCAGTTCAAATCTCAGCAGGCTCAAGGTTGACTCAGCTTTCCTTCCTTCTGATGTTGGTAAAATGGGGACCCAGATTGTTGGCTCTGTAAACCGCTTAGAGAGGCACTGTAAAGTGGTATATAAGTAAGTGCTATTACTATTGCTAATATCAAGAAATGGTGCAATAGAATATTTAAAGAAAGGATACAAGAGGAGGGACAAAATGCAATGTGAATGGATAAAAATTGAAATATTTTTAAAAATTATTTTAAATTATTAAATTGAATTGTTGAATTGTCCCATGGCAAGTTGTCACGCAGTAAGTTGCCTGCAGTGAGTTGGTCATGGTGAGTTAGCCACAGTGAGTTGTCCCATTCCAGGTTAAGATTAAAACATAGTGAGACAAATTCCCGTTACTGATAACATCTCCAATTTAATTTGCTTGTTTGTTTAAAGGTTTATTTCAGATGACTTTTCAAACACAAAATTTTCCCTTCCAGTTGTTTTGGGGAGAAAAGTATCCACATTATGATACACATTCTAGTGTTATCTCACCAGTCATAGATTGATCCATGTGCACTACAAAAATGATATTATTTGATGAAATTAGTTAATTGTGGGAAATGATACAGCCATGTCTCCAAGAAAAGGAGAAAACAACAGAAAACAATGTTGAAATGCCAAAATGTGAAAAGTAATGTTAAGTAAGGATGCTAACCATTTCATGTACAATAAAATCAAATACATTGCTTCCCTGTTAAAAAAAAGTAATTTCATATTCAGTAGGCTCCTGACAAAATGACCTTTCTATGGATTGATTTAAATCAAGAAATGCACAGAATATTGTGCTTTGCTATTGGCCACAACTAGCCAGAATTCTCCAACCTGAAGATAATGGAAAGTTACTAAGGATTTTTTATTACATATTCCAAATATTTGCTTCAATAAATTATTAAGAATTACATTTCAGACTATTCAATTTTGCTTGAAACTGGAAAGATGGAAGGTGGGAAAAACATTGGTTACTTTGAACTTATTTTAGTGTTGTTTTTAAAGCTCCAGTCTATATTCGTCATCTGGGACTAAGTCTTACTGAACTCTATTCAACTTACTGAATTAAATATATATGTAGAATTTCACTACAAAACATGTGTTTTTGAAATGAGCAAGAAACAGAAGAAAGTCCCGTGGCTCACAACTGCAATTTCTTACATTGACAAACAACTAATCAATTTGCTTATGTTGAAATTGCTTATGTTATTCACTATAGAAGTAGAATCTGAAAGCATTGTTTGAAATAGTTTATAATGTTATTCTTGAAAAAGTAAATGAAAGTTTAAGGTGACTTCTCAAGCCAAAAGAAACTATGGTTGTGCAATTGCCAGGAGCTACAATTACTACATATTTATATGGTCCAGGAAGTCATACAAAATGTTCTAAGATTACAGATTCATCAAATTGATCCAAATACTATTTTGATTAAGTGATCTGTGTGCCTGCTAAACTTGTTATGCAGGTGCTGTGATACCTAACTTCAAGGCCCTATTCCTCTTTTAAATACTCTATATCCACTTCAAGGCAGCTTTATACTTTTGCTACATAGAAAATATTTGAAAAGGAAGGCGGAGCTACGTCTCGGTGTTACAGCTGCGATCTCGGGGCTCTGAGATCTCAGCTGATATTTTTGCCTCTGGTCGGTTCTAACGGACCTAAACCGTCCCGTAGAGACGGGGATTGTGAAGGGCATAGTCCCAGGATCCCAGAGACATCGCAAAATCTCTGGTTTGATCCGGGAGAAGCCCTTTTGCTGGAAGCAGAAAGGCAGCCTCTAAAGCTGCTGAAGTCGGGACAACTCCGGAAAGAAAGGGATTTAAATGAGCGTGTATCGGTTGGGTGAGAAATTCTTTTGCATTATAAATTGATTAAGACTTGAAAGGACATCCTGAACAAAGAAGAAATCTGTGGCTTTATTTTTCTTTTGACTGAACCTGGGTTGAGCGGCGTTTAAGTGATGTCAAATTGAGACTTGGATTATTATTTTTTTCTTATTTTCTTTGAGGACTTTAAGGTGACTTTGTAGGTAACCGGATTGAATTTTCTCTTATATATATTTTTATTTTTCACTTGATTTTTATTTTTTATCTTTTTAACTTTCTTTTTAGGATAGAGGCTCCCTTTGACTATCTTTTTCTTTTGTTTGAGTTCTTTTTAAACATTTTTTCTTCTGGCTGGGGGGGGAAAGAGTATTTAGAGATGCTGTAACACTGCCAACTAGAGGCTTGAAAATATTTTATTTGAATTGGGGAGAAAAGCACTTCTTTTCAAGGACATTTTAATGTGATAAGATAGAGGGAGAATACAGTAAAATATTATTACAGGTGCTCTCTTGGACTCTTATCAATATTTCAACATTTGAGGTTTGGCTTTGAAGCTGCTGGAGAAGACAGTCATAATAAGAGCCTTGGATAAAGAAATAAAGTGCAATGTACAGTGTATATATATATATATATATATACTTTTGAAACACCTACTCGCCAGCCTTTTTGGTTAATTTTAACTCTAGCATTTTTGCTTTTTATTTCAAAGGGAAAGCCTCAGAGTTTTTTCTTTTTTCTTCTCCTTCTTTGCTTCTTCCATCTATTTTAATTGGATTAGGGTCTAGAAGAACCTGAAGACCTTTCTTTTTCCTTTTTTCTTTTTTCTTTTTTGGCTTTGGGCTTTTTAATATTGGATTTTTTCTTTTTCTTTTTGATTTTTTGGACTATATTTGGTTACTATACCAGCTGGATTTAAAGTCAAAGAGAGCTTGAAGACTTGGAAATATTAAAATGAGCAGGAAGCCAAAATCATTCGGCGTTTTTGCTTCTACCTCTGCTTCCCCACCACTTGAAGGACAACTTTCAATTCAGACAATGTTGAAGCAAGATAAGGAACAAGAAAAAGTAAATTTACAGATGATTATGCAAGGAATTCAAGATATTAAGATAAAAATAGATACCATGGACAAAAAAATAGAGAAATCTGATGAAAATTTTAAACAAATGATGGGAAAATATGAGGAGAGATTCCAAAAAATTGAGGAAGAAGGAAAACAAAGAGAGGAGAAGATTGGAAATATTGACACTAGATTAACAGTGATAGAACAAGAAAAAAATGGGATGTTGAGGTGGGAGATGGAAAGATCAGAATTTTATCTTAGATTTCAAAATATAGAAGAGGAAAAAGGAGAAAACTTGGCTGTGATAATGATAGAAATATTGGCAGATCTTCTGGAAATTACTGAGGAAAAAATGATGGACGGAGTAGATGAGATATACCGAGTTTATACAAGATATGCGATGAGAAATAAACTACCAAAGGAAGTACATATTAGATTTACTAAAAAATCCATCAGAACACAAATACTACAAGTGGCAAGAGAAAAAGTATTGAAATATAAAAGCAAAGAGATTGTAGTTTTAAAACAAATACCTAGAAGAGTGAGAGAGATGAGAAGAAAATATCGATTTTTGACCAAAATGCTACTGGAAAATGAAGTGAACTACAGATGGCTGATACCAGAAGGATTAATTTTTACGTGGCAAGAGCAGAGACATAGAATTGACTCGATTGAAAAAGCAGAATTTTTTTATGCAGAATTTTTTGGAAGAAAAAAAGAGGAGGCAGAGAAAGAGATCTCATTAATTGAGCTTCTGGAGGAACAACTGGAGACTGAAAAAGAGAAAGGAGTTGTAGGTGGACAGGTAGACAGTAAAGAACAATGTGAAGTGAGAGCTACGAGAGTTGTTAGACCTAAATATAAAGCATAATCATGGAAGAAAAAAAACTGATTACAATGAATATAAATGGACTTAACTCAGCTGTTAAAAGAAGGAAAACTTTTCACAAATTAGAGAAATTAAAATTTGATATAATTTGCTTACAAGAAGTTCATATTAAAAAGCAACATGAGCATTTGTTAGTACAGCCAAAATTAGGGAAAATATTTACTTCTTTGATTCAATGTAAGAAAAGAGGAGTGGTTCTCTATATTAAAGAAGATATTCCAGCAAAACTGATCTACACGGATGAAGATGGAAGAGTATTAATGGTGGAAATAATGGATAATAATAAAAAAATACTCTTGATTGCAATTTATGCTCCGAATGATAAACAAGAAGAGTTTTATAAAAAACTACATATGGAAATAATTAGACTGGACTATGTTAACATAATCATGATGGGAGACTTTAATGGAATTGTGGACAATAAATTGGACTATATAACAACAACAACAAAACAAAATAGAAAGATTCTCCCTAAATCTTTTTTTAAAATGACAGATGAATTAACCTTAAAAGATATTTGGAGGGAAAGAAATGTTAAAACTAAACAATATACTTTTTACTCTAATAGACATTTATCATGGTCCAGGTTAGATATGATTTGGATCTCAACAGAATTAATATCTACTATTCAAGAAACAAATATTGAAATAAGTACTTGGGCAGATCATAGTCCAATGACAATTAAATGGAAGGGACAAAAAAAAAGATTGAGATGGACATTAAACAATACCATTTTAAAGGAGAAAGATTTTATACAATGGATGGAGAAGGAATTGGTCTTTTTTTTTAAAGAAAATAAAAAAGAAGATACCTCAATACAGAATGTTTGGGATACAATGAAGGCATATGTAAGAGGTTTGATAATAGACTATACAAGAAAAAAGAATATTAGGAAAAGACAAACCTCTAAGGCCTTGGAAGATGAATATATAAGTCTTGAAAAAGAATTACAGAAAATACCACAGAAAAAAGATATTAAATTGAAACTGGATGTAATTAAGCATAAAATGGAATTAATAGAGAAAGAAGAACTGGCACAGAAAATTAGAAATTCTAAACAGAATTATTTTGAAGATGCAAATAAACCAGGTAGATGGTTAGCATATAAACTGAGAAAGGAGAAGGAATCAAGAAAAATATTGAAACTAATAAATGATCAAGGTCAAGTTTGTTGTGGTAATAAGGAGAAAAAGGAAATTATTCGAGATTATTATGGACAACTATATAAACAAGAGAATATTGATGAGAAAAAAATTAAACAGTATTTACAGAATGCTAACTTACCGAAGATACCTAAAGAGACTGAAGAAATGTTAGAAAGCAATATAACAATGATGGAACTAAATGAAGCATTTAAAAGACAAAATAATGGGAAAGCACCAGGTCCAGATGGACTTCCGGCAGAATTCTATAAAAAATTTCAAGAATCATTGAACACTCCATTGTTAGAAATTATGAATGAAGTTATGTTAAAAAAGATGACACCCAAAACATGGTCAGAGGCTTATATTACACTTATTTTAAAGGAAGAGGCTGACCCGTTGCAAATTAAGAACTATAGACCTATTTCCCTATTGAATGCAGATTATAAAATCTTTGCTTCAATCTTAGCAGAAAGACTGAAAAAATATTTAAATAATTTTATCCATCCAGATCAAAATGGATTTCTACCAAAGAGACAAATTAGAGACAACATGAGAGTAATTTTGGATACCTTGGAATATTATGAGGCTCATCCTGAAAAACAAATGGCTTTGATATTCCTAGATGCTCAAAAAGCATTTGACAATGTGAACTGGAGATTTATGTTATTATTATTGGAACAGATGGGCTTTGCCAGAAAATTTATTCAAGCAATAGAAGCCATATATAATAAACAGACAGCAAAGGTAATGATGGAGGGAGAATTTACAGATCTTATTAATATAAGAAAAGGTACAAGACAAGGATGTCCCCTATCTCCTTTGTTATTCGTATTAACTTTGGAAGTGTTGAATAGAAATATTAGAGATGACAAAAATATAAAAGGAATGAAAATTAAAAAGGAAGAATTTAAACTACAAGCTTTTGCTGATGATTTAGCTTTTATTCTGGAAGACCCGTTAGAAACCGCTCCAAAATTATTGGAAAAGGTAGAGACATATGGTGAGATGGCTGGCTTGAAAATAAATAAAGATAAAACAAAGATTTTGACAAAAAATATGTTGTTGAGACAAAGAGAAGAACTGACAGATCTTTTGAAAATTCAAATTACAAACAAGGTTAAGTATCTGGGGATATATTTGACAGCAAGATGTAGCACATTAAAAGAGAATAATTATATTAAACTTAAACAACAGATAATTACAGATTTGAAGAAATGGGAAAATTTACAATTGTCATTAATAGGGAGAATTTCAACAATTAAGATGAATATTTTACCTAGAATTTTATTTCTCTTTCAAACAATACCAATTAGACTTGGAAAAGCCTATTTTGAAGATTTAAATAAAACTATGTTGAAGTTTATATGGCAAGGTAAAAAAGCGAGAATAAAGCTAAAACTTTTGCAAGATGCTAGAAATAGAGGAGGTTTTGGCCTGCCTAATTGGGAATTGTATTATCAAGCTGCAAGTTTGATGTGGGTCAAAGAATGGATAACATTAAGAAAACATAGATTGTTGACATTAGAAGGACATGATTTACTGTTGGGCTGGCATGCTTTTTTATGGTACAAGGGAACTAAAACACAGGGGTATTTCAGAAGACATTATATACGGGAGTCTTTGTGGTTAAATTGGGAGAAGATAAAAAAACAATGTTATTTGAAAATTCCAATTTGGTTATCGACTATTGAAGCATTTTCCTATCCTATGATCTATAAAAAGGAACAAACAGTTAGATATGGGGAACTGTTGGATGAAAAGGGTGGACTTAAAACGATCCAAAATTTAGAGGAACAAGGTATAAGGATGAATTGGTTTTCATATGCGCAAATACACTCAAGATATCTTGAAGATTTTAAAACGGAAGGATTCTATGATAAACAGACTGATTTAGATAAGATATTGATGGGTACTGATGAGAAAGTGATTAAAAAGTTATATGGTTATTTATTGGGAATTAAGCTAGAGGAAGAACAAGTTAAAGAAACTATGATTGCATGGGGGAAGAATTTTGGATATGGAATTGATTTAGAGCAATGGCAAAAATTGTGGTCTCAAAATTATAAAATGACAATGTCAATAGCATATAAAGAAAACTTGTATAAGATGTTTTACAGGTGGCACCTTCCCCCGACAAGAATAGCAAGAATGTTCAAGAATAAATCTGAAAAATGTTGGAAATGTCATCAGATACCTGGCTCATACTATCATATGTGGTGGACTTGTGAGAATGCTAGAAAATATTGGACTAAAATTCACATGTGGTTGGAAAAAATGACAAAGAAACACATAGACTTGAAGCCAGAGATTTTTTTATTGGGAATTTTACCTGATATATATAATAAAGACTTGAAATATTTGATTGTAAATGTATTAACGGCGGCTAGGATTGTATTTGCTAAAAACTGGAAGAATGAGAAAATACCATTGCAGGAAGAAATTATTAAGAAAATATTGGAATGTGCTGAGATGAGTAGATTGACATTTGAAATTAGAGAACAAGAAGATAAACAATTTTATGCAATTTGGGGTTTTTTTTATCAATGGTTAGATGATAAAATACAATAATAGAGCATTAATATTATATATATGAAGAGTTTTTTAGGATTGATTTGTTATGATTATACGACAAATTGTTTGAAGTATTGTTATCTCGCAAAGCATGAATGATTAAAAGTATAGTCAGGAAAAAAAAATTTTTTTATTTTTTTTCTTTAGTAATATTAGAATATGGATTGACAATATGAGTGGTTATGCAATATAATTGTAATTGACACTATAAAATGAATGCACAAAACTGATGAACCAACCGATACACCGGAAGTATATATGAGAGTAGATGTTTTTAATGTTTTGTATGTTTGTTTGTTTGTAGAAAATTAATAAAAACTTTATAAAAAAAAAAAAGAAAATATTTGAAAAATGATTCTTTAATTAGAGTACATGATTGCTTTATTCTTAAAGACAGTTTGCAGCATAATTTGGGTAAGAATAATTTGCAACTTTACCATATGTTCTTTAGATTTATGCCTCCAAAGAAATAATTTTGATAGGCCTTCAAATGTAGCACTGTTCTTTGTACACACTTGAGAAAGTTGTAAAGTTCTTTGGTGTGAGTTATCAAATTAATCTAAGACATTTTGCTTCAGACAAAGAAAATTATTGCTTTATCCCTATTGTTCGATGAATTGATGAAATTATGAAGTAACTGATGCCTGATTTCCTTTCCTTTCCTTTCCTTTCCTTTCCTCTTTTCTTCTTCTTCTTTTCTTTTTCCAGGGCAAAATTATGTGGACAACATACTTTGTCTTGCACCCTATAAGCTATCCCATTGCCATTAAATTCTGTGGAAGACATCATTTTATCGCCAGCAATGAAGGAAAATTCAATCAGCTTGATTATATAGAATCAGGGGGTCACCTTACTAGTCTTTTAGCAGGAAAATATTTCGAATCAGCGCTATTTTCTCTATTTCACATTCCAAGTTCACAAATTGTCTGAATTGAATCTCATTTTAATGCTGGAAATACACGTAGTCCTTGACTTATGACCATAATTGAGCCCAACATTTCTGTTACTAAGCAAAACATTTGTTAAGTGAATTTGCTACATTTACCATCTTTCCTACCACAGTTGTTAAGTGAATCACTGCAGTTGTTAAGTTAGTGATATAGTTGTTAAGTGAATCTGGTTTTCCTATTGACTTTGCTTGTCAGAAGGTCGCAAAAGGTGATCACAGGACCCAGAAATGCTACAACTGTTATAAATATGAGTCAATTGCCTACTGTCTGAATTTTGATCATGTGACCATGGGGATACTGCAACAGTCGTGTTAAAAGCAGTCATAAATCATTTTTTTTCAGTGCCATTGTAACTTTGAAGAATTACTAAGTGAGCTGTTGTTAAGTCAAGGACCACCTGTAAAGTAACTTCATACACCATACTGATGGGTAGCAATCGTAGCTTAAGAAATATAAAACCACATAATATATCTATTCCAGTACTTGAGGGGCTATCACAGAGAAGAGGGTGGAACTATTCTCTAAAGAACCAGAGGGAAGGACAAGAAGTAATGAGTAGACGATTATCAAAGAGAGCCAACCTAGAATTAAGGAGACATTTCCTGATGTTGAGAACAATTAATCAGTAGAATGGCCAGGGGGTGCTCCATCACTGAGGGTTTTTCAAGAAGACACTAGACAACCATTTGTCTGGAATGGTATAGGCCTCCTGCTTAAGTAGGGAGTTGGACTAGAAGAACTTTAAGGTTCTTTCCAACCCTGTTATCTATGTCTGTCCTCCAAAATCCAACCATTCTTTGGTCTCTGAGCCACTTTATTTTTTCTGAAGATAGAATCAGCCTTGGTTTAGCACAATCTCCTACATTATATTTTATTTCCTTGATCAAAGTATGGATTTTATGTCCAGATTGAATAGAGAAAAATTCACAGTCTTCTAATTGTTTATATTGGAAGGCATTGAGTATAGAAAAGATGGAATTAGAAAGCTAGCAGATAGGTTTTATGTATATGTTGCTGTTGCAGTTAAGCACTGGACCAAAGCAAATTGATATAGATGTTCTTCTTCTATTTTAGTCATGTTCACAGTGCCCACAATACTCTTTTTCTGCACATATTTTGCAAGGATTTTATTACTTTTAATACAGTAAGACAGAATAGTAACAACCATAATAGTGTGAAAAAAATGTCAAAACCAGCCAGTCACTTGTTCTTCCTCCTGTTTATCTGAAGCCATCTCTTTAGCCATTTCATCTTCATTTCTTCAGTGATTTTTCTGTATCATCACCCAACCATCACTGAAATGAGACAAAATCTGGCAAATATTAAAATGACTTTGATTGAACAACTGTAGAAGACACTTTAAATGGGAAAATGCATTCAGACATGGACAAATATTTATGCTGCTCTTCATGTCTTCCATGGCAATAGCACTTAGCGCAATATACCACTTCACAGAGCTTTACAGCCCTGTTTTCAGAGTCAGCATATTGCCCCCAACAATCTCAGAAGGTTGGAAGGCTAAGTCAACCTTGAGCCTGGTGAGACTCAAACTGCTGAACTATTGGCAGCTAGTGATCAGCAGAAGTAGCCTGCAGTACTGCATTCTAACCAGTGTGCCACTGGGCTTTATGCTACTCATGGCCAAACTGTGTATCTCTTACAGCTTACAGCATTCCATTCATGGCCCCCAAAGACTGAGAGTATTCTCCAGAATGATTGAGAACAAAATTTTCTGTGCTGACTTTTCATTTAGGAGAAATCAAGAAAGATTATGGCATTTTTAGAAATCCATAGCTTTTAAAAATATAATTTCTCAACCAAACAATGGCCAATTTTGCTTGCTTTGAAATATCAAGGTGACAAAATAGATACATTACTTTTTCCCCTTAAATTGCCCAGAAAAAAAAAAAACTATAATCCTCATAATTTTAGCCCTGCAACTCTGTTGATACATCTCTATGGCTCCTAAGCAGGTGACCAATTGAAAGATTGTCCATCCCTCTTTTATGCAATATCCCTGCAAAAATAATGGGAGAAAGCTATACCATATTTTTCACACTATAAGACACACCTGATCATAAGACACACTAGGTTTAGAGGAGGAAAACAAGAAAAAAAAATCAGAGTACTGTGAATATAGAGTAGCGATTCACTGTAAATATGGAGCAGCAGTGTAGTGAGGGCAGGAGGCAAAGCCTGAGAGGACCACCGATAGATGTCCTCTCATGTGCCAGCTCTCCTGCACTGTGAAAAAGAGACAGAAGAGGCAGGCAATGACAAAGACAGAAGAGGCGGGGTTCAGCACTGTAAAAGGACTCTGCTGCCATGGCCCAGCTGCTATTTACCAAAGACTTCACAGTCTGTGATGCAATATTCGCTCCATAAATGCACAGACATTTCCACCCAGTTTGGGGAGGGGGGAGTGCCTCTCATGGAGTGAAAAATACTGTACTTTTCATATTTCATAAGTGTTTTCAACAATGAATTATCACCAGGATGAACAGCCAGATTCAAGTTTGGAGAAGCCTCTATACCATCTGGTTCATGCATCATACATTAGCCCATTTTAAGGTGTGTTGATTTATAATCAGTATGATCGGTGAGCCATTTCCCCAAAGCTTAGCATGAAGTTTGACCTTAGTTTGCAAGCCACTGCTATCACACAAGTGAACTCTCTATGAAACTCCAAGGATATGTTTGAAAAGCAGCTGTCTTGCTCAAGACAGCATAGAAAGTTTTCTATGACACCTTTTTAAATAACACAGAACACTGAGTCGCATCAGTCATGTTTCATTATATCTGCTACCCATCCATTGCTGGAAGGAAATTGCTTATCCTTGTCTTTTCACACTAAAGAACAGCATACTGAGGCATAAGTCTATTTCCACTTATCCATTGCAGCACCCACTAAATATAGACAGAAAAAGATGCAGTTACCCTTGCCAATGCCTTTTCTAAATATTGAGTAAAGAACCAACATAACTGCAAACGCTCTTCCAGATTTGGAAGATATCAGCACTTATTAATAAGCATCTGCTAAAATTGTATTTAAGGCCAAGTAAACATCTCACTATGACCGCTTTTTTCCATGAATTCACTTTCACTGATGGAGTACATATTTGCTACACCAAAGACCCCACAAGAGGGATGGGCCTGGAAAGTGGCCCTATAAGACAGCCCATCTGTAAAGAAAATATGGACTTTTAATAAAATTGTTACCAAAGCTTTCTGAGGAAATCCATCATCGTTTTGCATCTATAAGTTTTAATGGCAAGTGATAAAGGAAAGAATCTGTCCCTTGCATCTGTGTCTCATTGAACTATAATTACTTAAACTTCAATCAGCCTGTATGTTCAATTAATTTGAAAACTTCCTGAATCTTTTTCCTTTTCTTCAATGTAAGCCCCTGTCACACTGCACCAACGGATGCAAAGAGGATGTAAAACGGACAAAAAAGCTTGCCATCCATTCAAAAACGCGATGTACTCACTGCCTCCGTTTTGCTTCCTCTCTATCCGTCCAGCATCTGTTTATTGACATTTCATCCGCTCAGAAAGTTTTGAGCTGCTCAAAACTTTTGCGTGGAAAATGTATCCAATTTGTCCATTCTACATCCGCTACGCATCTGCTACGCATCTTTTCTGCATCCGTTACGCATCCGCTATATCCGCTAGGCATCCATTCCGCATCCACGCAACTTGCATCCGCTCGGACGCAGGGAGGAAGCGGAACGGACGCAGAACGGATGCAGAACGGATGCAGCATGGAAACAAAGCGTTTAAAACAAAAAAAACGTTCGCAGAGGGGACTTATCTCGGATATTAAGGATGTCTAGAGGATGCCTAGAGGATGCAAAAGGACACATAGCGGAAAACCTATATTGCCTATAAAAAGGGGGAGCAACTCACCTGAATCTCACTTTCAGACCAGCAGCCCTGCTGTGCAGACCTCTGCAGCCTTCATCTGACTCTTGCTCTTCCATAGCATCCAGTCATGTCCACCATGGATCGTAACACAGTCCTTTTGGTAGCCACCATCGTTCTGCAACAGTGCGAAGCCATCTACAGGCTCTGTGAACTCTACTACGGGAAGAAAAGGAGGTGGCCAAGAAGCGTCTGGGTCCGAAGATGGATCGGGAGAAGAGCAGAGTACGGACTGTACAACAAGCTGATGGTGGAGCTCAGGACGAAGACACTCGGGCATTCCAGAACTT
Source organism: Laticauda colubrina (assembly GCA_015471245.1). Taxonomy (NCBI): domain Eukaryota; kingdom Metazoa; phylum Chordata; class Lepidosauria; order Squamata; family Elapidae; genus Laticauda; species Laticauda colubrina. The sequence goes on along the minus strand of BLBF01000003.1, from coordinate 103,322,916 downwards.
CATGAGGATGCCTCCAGCCATGTTTGATGAAGTTGTGCAGCGGCTGACACCCAGGTTGACCAAGGCAAACACCAACGTCCGGCCCAGCCTGGAACCTGGGCTCAAGGTGCCACTCACTCTGCACCACCTGGCCTCAGGGACCACCTACAGGAGCATGCAGTATGGCTGGAGGGTGCCACACAACACCATCAGCATTGTGGTCAGAGAAGTGGTGCAGGCCATCATCGAAGAATACCTGCAGGAGCTCCTCCAGTGCCCCTCCGCTGAAGAAGGATGGAAGAAAGTTGCAGAGCAGTGGTATCAGAGGTGGAACTTCCCACACACCGTTGTAGCCATAGATGGCAAGCACATGGCCTGCAAAGCACCACCCAAGTCGGGCTCCACTTATTTCAACTACAAGGGCTTCTTCAGCATCATCCTCTTTGCCATGGTCGATGCTGACTACAAGTTCATGTACAGCGATGCTTCAGGCAGCGGCTCATGTTCAGATGCCCAGGTATACAACGCCAGTCACCTCAAGGAGGGGCTAGAAGGCAACCTCATCATGGGCTTTCCTGCCCAACGACACACAAGATGTGCCCTACTTCATCATGGGGGATGACGCCTTCTCCCTCAGAACCTACCTCATGAAGCCCTACACTTCCAGATGCCTCACCCGTGAAGAGAGGATCTTCAACTACAGGCTGTCCAGGGCAAGGCGGATGGTGGAGAATGCATTTGGCATCCTGGCCAACAGGTTCCAGGTACTTCTCACCACCATGCAGCATCACCCAGAGACTGTGAGGAAGATCATGGAAGCTTGCTGCATCCTGCACAATCTCATGCGCACCCGCTACCCAGTCTTGCAGAACAGGCTCGTGGACCTCCAGCAAGGCAATGGGGACATGGAGCCTGGGGAATGGAGGCAAGGGCGAAACCTGATAGACACTCAGGATGTGCAAGGCCACAACAGAGCGTCATGTGAAGGGAAGAAGCAGCGCAACCTCCTGAGACACTGGTGCAACTCCCCAGCTGGAGCGGTGGAGTGGCAAGACAGGATGATAGATGATTAATGGGTGCTTCCTTCAGCCTGTCTCATCACACGGGCCATGTATGTTGGATGGGCCTATAATGAACAGGGCGTTTAATAAAATGTTGTGTTTGTTTTGACATGTGTGGATGATTATTACATTATTAATGAAAATAAAGGGCCATAAGTGTGGCACCAGGGAGGGTGGACCATACTGTCCCACTATGCTTGCACTGGAAGCTTATCTATCCCACTGCTATCCTTACCCATCCCACAGCTATTACTGGTATCCCTGCCCATCCCACTGCTATCTTAACCCATCCCACAAGCATGCAAAGGCTTAAACCAATTGTAAAAGTTTCCACCAAGACTTTATTAAAAAAAAGAAATGAAGCAAGTGTGTGAATCAAAGATAAACTTTATTGAACAACAAGCTGTAAAAGAAAAATGACCCAAGTCAAGTGTCCAAATAAAGTCCACAGGTAGCCAGCTACCCAGTCTCTGGCACTCTTATTGGTCACTCGGAGGTGTGCCCAGTCTCAGGGGTGAAGGGTCCAGGTGCTGTGGAGGTGGGTGGTGCTGGAGTGCTGGTCTGTATCATCATTGGGGTGCCTGGCTCCGAGAGGACAACAGGGGATGGTGTGTTAAGGAAGCTCTCAGACAGCTGGCTCAGACCCGTGATGCTGAGAGGTCCTTCCTCCATGCCATGGGGTGTCAGCCCCAATACTGATGAGAGATGTACTGAGGCCGGGCTTGGCTGTGGGGTGGAGGAAGGAGTAGTGTAGTGGGGCTGTCTGGTCTGCAGCTGGGTGAGGACTGGCATGGGTGGCATTGCTGTTGTCGGTGGCATCATTGTCGTGGGTGGCATCGGTGGCATCAGTGGAACCGGTGGCAACAGTGTCGCCCGATGACTCTGTGCCTGGACTGGGAAGGGCTGCTGCCTGTGCTGCTGGACCTCCTGGTAGCCATAGCCCTGGTAGGTGAGGGGCTGTGGGAAGCCTTGGAATGGGAGGGACATCACCTGGGGTGGAGGTGGAGGAGCAGACCTGGACTGGGTGGAAGCAGGTTCATCTGGATCTGGAGGGTTGTGAAGCAGCTCGGTGATCCGATCCTTCACCACCTGGTACTGGGCTTTCTCCATGTTCCTGAGGGTCTGGTTGACATAGGTGAGGAAGGGCTTGTGGTTGGATGATGAGGAGTCAGTGCTGACCAGCTGAGAGAGGAGATCTATGCTGGTGCGGATGGTGTCCCTGATCTCCAGCAGGACAGTGTGGCTCTGCCCCTCCTGCTGTCTGGCTCTCTGCCTTTCTGTGGAGGTGGAGCTGGGGGGGGTGGATGCGGCTACAACTGTGGTGGACTCGATGTCTCCTTTCTCCCACCACACCAGGGAGTCCTCCACGCGCTCCACCACGGTTAAAACAGCTGTCCGCGGGTTCTCCGCTGTGGCATGCTCCACAGAAACCTGCCTGGAGACAGGGACTGACTCTCAGCCGGAAGAGGACTGGCTCTCAGCAGGCTACCGGAGAGAGAGGGTTGTGAGAGGGGCTCCTGGTGCTCCTCGGTGGCGGACCTCACCCTCCAGGAAGCTGCACTTGGCCATGACGTAGGTCTCTCTGTCCATCAGCTTGACCGCGGCCTGGCCAGATTTCTTGAGGTGCAGCTTCCCGTACCAGGTGTGCATGTGCTTCCACCAGCCGAGGAGCACCTCCGAAGTGTAGCCCAGGTGCTCTACCTTCTCTCTCCAAGCAGCCTGCTACCTTTTGGTGTCCCTGTAGAGCCTGTGTCCCTTCCACCACAGATAGTCATTCTCTGTCAGCCACTTCAGCACCTCATCCTCGTGTTCCTCCTCAATGAAGTATTGCCACCTCTCCCCTCCCCGCATACGCCTCTTCCTCCCTTTGGCAGGACCAGATGGGTCCTCATCAGAGGGGCTCCCAGGTGGTAGGGGCTGCTCCTCCACACCACCACCAGCAGCAGCACCAGCAGGATCATCATCATCATCATCATCATCACCAGCAGGATCATAATCATCATCATCATCATCAGCAGCAGCAGCAGCAGCAGGATCAGCAGGACCATGATCATCATCAGCAGAGTAAGCACCAGGAGCCCCAGCAGCCCCAGCAGCAGCAGCACCAGCAGAACCAGCAGGACCAGGAGCACGAGCAGGACCAGGAGCACGAGCAGTACGAGCAGTACGAGCAAGTCCAGGAGCACGAGCAGGACGAGCAGGACGAGCAGGACCAGGAGCAGCTTCAGCAGAGTACGCAGCAGCAGAAGCACCACCGCCAGGAGCAGCTTCAGTAGAAGCTCCAGCACCAGAAGAGCGAGCCCGAGCAGCAGAAGCCCCAGCAGAAGCAGAGTAAGGGACAGGGGGCGGGAGGGTGGCCCTGTCCCTCTTGGCAGGGATGGCGGCAGGTTGCTGAGACTTTCGCTTCTTCCCCATGGTTGTGGGGTTGCTGGCTGGCAGGGAGGCTGGCAGGAATCCTGGCAGGAAGGAAGGCTGGCAGGCAGGCAGGCACCAAGGCTGGAAGGCAGGCATGCACCAAGGCTGGCAGGCAGACTGGCTGGCAGGGAGGCTGGAAGGCAGGCTGGCAGCAAGGCTGGCAGGCAGAGAGCAAGGCTGGCAGGGAGGCTGGCCAGGAGGCTTGGAGGCAGGCTGGCAGCAAGGCTTGCAGGCAGGCATGCAGGCAGGGCAGGCAAGGACTCGATGTATCCTGCAGTAGGTCCTTCCTCCAAATGCTGGCCACGTGCGAGCTGCTTCCCTTTATATCCATGTGGCTTACGCAATGCATCCCCCCCACATGCGCAATTAATGCCAGGCATCCGTTAGGCTTCCGCTGTACATCCACTAGACTTCTGCTCTGCATCTGCTTCATCCGCTGTGTATCTACTGTGCATCCACTTCATCCGCTCGGCGTCCGCTCTGCATCCGCTCTTTCTGTTCTGTGTCCGCTTTGCTGAGGCCCCCCGGAAGCCAAGCGGATGTGCCATCCGCTCTCATCCGCTTCCATCCACTGGGCTTTCGTTCCGCATCCGCTTTCCATCCACCCTGCGTTCTCCCCCCGTCCATGTTATCCGCTGCGGTTATGCAAATTTTTGCCCCTTTTGAGAGCGGATAACAATGGATGGAACATTTTGCTCATCCGTTGTGTCCATTTTGCATCCGTTGGGCAGTGTGACAGGGCCTGTATAGATAAGGTTTCTTATCCTCATGTATTTTCCAATAAAACTTTTTTTCTTCAAATACAATAAATACCTGTTGGCATTAATTGATAGCTGAGCCAGGCTTGTACTTTACATTCAAGACAACATTATAAGAATGTTGTATTTTTTAATAGGACATTCTGTTATTGAATTATTCAATACTTTAGTACTCTGAATATGCTGAGCAGCAGCATCTACTCTTGCTGAATACAAATCTTTAATAAGATTGTGAGTTAAGATATATTCATAGTCATATAAAATTATACATCCATAACATCGCTGCTATTGTTTGACACTTTCCATCTGGGAAAAGTAAAGCCAGTTTCTTGAATCTCAATACATTCACCGTCTCCATGAGGAGCCATTGCAGAGATTGCCTAAGTTAACTTACCCTTGGATTGGAAAACAAAAAAAATGTTTTAAAAATACAAATGGAGAGTGGGAGAGATTTCCTTAAAAAATTCAAATTGACTTTACTTCCACTGAAGTTAGAAGCATAGCCAGCTGCACCAACAGGCTGAATGGAAAATAACTTCATGTCAACATAGTATGACAAACTTGCGGGACCGGCATGTTGAGCAACAAGGTCACATAATGTAATAAGATTGGGATTGGGTTAGGACTTCTGTCCTTACTATGAGTTGTATTGGGTAGATGCATGAAGGGAGGCTCAATCAATCTCATTGTACACATGTTGTACTCTGACAATAAAGGTAATAATAATATCTTATTAAAAGAAGTACAAAGTTGAAATTGTGGGGAAAGTTTCCTTGCTGCATGGTTGTTCAGCTATAATATCCTTTTAGACTAGTGCTGGTTGGCATTCAGCAAAGTCCAAAAGCCTGTTCTTGGACTCAGTCGAAGATAAATTGTGTATCTAAATTGTTCTTCTTTGTTATATATGTTATATAAGTTATTATTTATGAAATAATTACTCAATATAGAAAAACCAAAGAATTAGCCAAGTAGGCCTGAAATTCATTATGTTCTTTTTTACAGCAGTAACATCATTTATTGCTACAGAAAATCTCATATTTCTGAGAGAAAAGAGGCATGGGGAATTCAAGATTTAAGATGGGTGGGTCAATCTATCAAACACAATTAATATATTTATGGTTAATGATATATTCAGGGAGCAGTAGGATGGGAAATGGATATATGTACGTGATGCACTTTAAAATAGAAGTGAAATTGTATTTTGGAACAAGGAGAAAGAAGGCATACATGAATGAATGTATTCAATGCTTATTCCTGCTCTATTTCTGCTCCTGATGCTTTGTTCTTAAAATTCAGTAGTGCAGTTTTTATATGCCAAGGATGAGTCATGACTGCAGGCTGGATAGAATACTTCAAATTCGTAAAACCGCCTATGTTTAGTCATGTGATGCTTTATTATTTTACTTTTACAAAACTCTCCCAAAAATGCAAGATGCTGGGCTATGCTAATGGGAACCACTGCAGTGTCACAGAGTTTTTGTGAGGGAGCATCTGATGTCATTTAAATCTATCAGAAGAAAAGAGGAGATGGAGATAAGATAGAATACTATGGAAAGAAATAAGAAGAATCTAAGGAATCTAGAATCACAAGAAGTATGAGAACAAGATACAATTAAGAACACAGATGAAGAATGCAGGATTTGGTCAATAAATATTAACGGACTTAACTCACCAATAAAATGTCAGAAAATATTTGCCAAACTACAATAGCTGAAAACTGACACAATTGCTTTGCAAAAAGTCCATATAAGACACGATCAAAGCATCTACTAGAACAATCTAAGTTAGGGAACCTGTTTGTTTCACTAGATCAGAAAAAAAGGAGGTGTCACTCTCTATATGAAAAATATGTTTAAGGCAAAACAGATTTACAAAGATAAAGAAGGAAGAATCCTAATGGTTGAGATTAAACCAAATAACAAAAATATAATAACTGCCTCAATATACGCACCAAATGGAGCCCAAGAATCCTTCTATAAAAATATTCATAACATAGTCAGCGATATAAAGGACAATGGGTTATGTATAGTAGGGGACTTCAATGAGATTGTAAATAGGAAAAGAGGCCACAAACATAATGATACAAGAAAAGGTAATGATATAAGAAAAGGGAGAAAAAGAATACTCCCCAAAACACTTTTCTGAAATGATCAGAGATCTAAATTTGATAGATCTTTGAAGAGAAAGGAAAAATGAAGATAATTATTACACATTTTACTCAAATCGCCATAAAGCCTGATCTAGCATTGATATGGTTTGGATATCCAAATATTTAAATTCTGAAATAAGAAAAGTGACTATGGAGACTAACATCTGGGATGATCACAACCTCATAAGTCAACAGTGGAAAGGACATAAGGCTACACCAAGATGGACTTTCCAAAGGGCAATTCTCAAAAAGGAGTTCAATATAATAATGGAAAAAGAATTGGATATCTTTTTTTAAATAAATAAACAAAATGATATCTCAATTCAGACTCTCTGGGATACGTAGTGTAACAATTTCTGATACAGCAAAAAAAAATAAGGCTAAAAAACAACACCGAGAAAACTCACAACATTAAGCGAAAGCAAATGGAGGCTCTGCACCAGGAAGAACCTAATAAAAAAAATTTAAAAAGTAAATTAGATCTTCTAAAACATAAACTTCATATTTTGGCGACAGAGAAAACAGCACAACAAATCAAACTAATCAAACAAAATTATTTTGAAAATGCTGATAAACCTGGATGTTGGCTGGAATAAAAATAAAGAAATTACAGAGAAAAACAACGAATAAACAAACTACAAGATGAAGAAGGGAATATATATGATGATGAGAACTGTAAAAAAGATATTGCCCAGAGATTCTATGTAAAATTATAAAGAAGAAATGAAAACTACTCAGAAGCTTAGAACCTACATAAAGGCCCTGTCACACTGGCCGACGGATGCAAAACGTTTGTAAAAAGGACACAGCGGACGAGAAAAATGTTCCATCTGTTGTTATCCGCTCTCAAAAGGGGAAAAATTTGCGTAACCAGAGTGGATAACACGGAAAGGAACAGACGGGGGGGGGACGCAGGGCGGATGGAAAGTGGATGCTCCATGGAAGCCTAGCGGATGGAAGCGGATGGAAGCGGATGGAAGCGGATGGCATATCCGCAAGGCTTCCGGGGGACCGCAGCAAAGCGGACGCGGAACGGAAAAGAGCGGATGCAGAGCAGACGCCGAGCAGATGAAGCGGATGCACAGTGGAAGCCTAGCGGATGAAGTGGATGCAGAGCAGAAGCCTAGCGGATGCCTAGCGGATGCAAAGCGTTCACTGCGCATGCGGGGAGGATGCATTGCGTCAGCCCCGTGGATATAAAGGGAAGCAGCTCCCAAGCAGGTCACCATTCAGAGGAAACACCTGCTTCCAGACAAATCGACTGCCTGCCAGCCTTGCCAGCCTGCCTGCCTTGCCTGCCTGCCAGCCTTGCTGACTGCCAGCCTCCCTACAAGCCTTGCTGTCTGCCTGCCTGCCAACCTTGCTGCCAGCCTGCCTGCCAGCCTGCCTTCCACCCTCCTTGCCAGCCTCCCTGCCAGCCTTGCTGTCTGCCTGCCTGCCAGCCTGCCTTCCAGCCTCCTTGCCAGCCTCCCTGCCAGCCTTGCTGTCTGCCTGCCTGCCAGCCTGCCTGCCAGCCAGCCAGCCTGCCTGCCAGCCTCCCTGCCAGCCTTACTGTCTGCCTGCCTGCCAGCCTGGCTGCCAGCCTGCCTTCCAGCCTCCCTGCCAGCCTTGCTGCCTGCCTGCCTGCCTGCCAGCAAGCCTTGGTGCCTACCTGCCTGCCAGTCTTCCTGCCAGCCTTCCTGCCAGCCTTCCTGCCAGCCTTGTTGCCTGCTTTCCTGCCAGCCTGCCTGCCAGCCTTGCTGCCAGCCAGCAACCCCACAACCATGGGGAAGAAGAGGAATCCTCAGCCATCTGCTGCCAGCCCAGGCAAGAGGGACAGGGCCACCCTCCCACCCCCTGGCCCTCACTCTGCTTCTACTGGGGCTTCTGTAGCACGGGCTCGCTCTTCTGGGGCTGGGGCTTCTGCTGCTTCTGCTTCTGGAGGAGCTGATGATGCTGCTTATGGCAGTGGTGCTTCTGCTCGTTCTTACTCTGCTGATGCTGCTTCTGGCGGTGGTGCTTCTGCTGATACTGCTTCTGGAGGAGCTGCTGATGCTGCTTATGGCAGTGGTGCTTATGCTGGTGCTTACTCTGCTGAAGCTGCTCCTCGTCCTGCTGGTCCTGCTCATCCTGCAGGTCCTGCTCGTCCTGCTCATGCTCCTGGTCTTGCTCATCCTGCTGGTCCTGCTCGTGCTCCTGGTCTTGCTCGTCCTGCTGTTCCTGCTGTTCCCCCTCGTGCTCCTGGTCCTGCTGGTGCTCCTGGTGCTGCTGGCGCTGCTAGTGCTTACTCTGCTGCTGCTGATCCTGATCCTGCTGGTGCTGGTGCTGCTGCTGCTGGTTGTGGTGTGGAGAAGCAGCCCCTACAACCTGGAAGCCCCTCTGATGAGGGCCCATGTGGTCCTGCCAAAGGGAGGAAGAGGCATATGCGAGAACGGGAGAGGAGGCAATACTCCATCGAGGAGGAACATGAGGATGAGGTGCTGGAGTGGCTGAGAGAGAATGACTATCTATTGCAGAAGGGACACAGGCTCTACAGGGACACCAAAAGGAAGCAGGCTGCTTGGAGAGAGAAGGTGGAGAGCCTGGGCTACACTTCGGAGGTGCTCCTCGGCGGGTGGAAGCACATGCACACCTGGTACGGGAAGCTGCACCTCAAGAAATCTGGCCAGGCTGCAGTCAAGCTGATGGACAGAGAGACCTATGTCATGGCCAAGTGCAACTTCCTGGAGGGTGAGGTCCGCCACCAAGGAGCAGCCCCTCTCACAACCCTCTCTCTCAGGCAGCCTGCTGAGAGCCAGTCCTCTTCCGGCAGAGAGTCAGCTCCTGTCTCCAGGCAGGTATCTGTGGAGCGTGCCACGATGGAGACCCCTCCAACAGCTGTACTAACTGTGGTGGAGTGCATGGAGGACCCCCGACGCAGTGGGAGAAAGGAGAGGGCACTTCCACCACAGCCCAACCCACATCCATCCCCAGCTCCACCTCCACCTCCACAGAAAGGCAGAGAGCCAGACAGGAGGGGCAGAGCCACACTGTCCTGCTGGAGATAAGAGACACCATTAGGAGCAGCATAGATATCCTCTCTCAGCTGATCCACACCGACTCCTCATCCTCCAACCGCAAGCCCTTCCTCACCTATGTCAACCAGACTCTCGTGGACATGGCGGAACCGCAGTACCAGGTGGTGAAGGACCGGATCACCGATCTGTTTCACAACCCTCCAGATCCAGATGAACCTGCTCCCACCCAGTCCAGGTCTGCTCCTCCACCCCAGGTGATGTCCCTCCCATTCCAAGGCTTTCCACAGGCCCTCCCCTACCAGGGCTACAGCTACCAGGAGGTCCAGCAGCACAGGCAGCAGCCCTTCCCAGTCCAGGCACAGACTCATCGGAAGCCACCATTGCCACCGGTTCCACCGATGCCACCAACGCCACTGATGCCACCGATGCCACCTACGCCACTGATGCCGACGCCGATGCCACCCACATCACCGATGCCACCCACGCCAGTCCTCACACAGCTGCAGACCAGACAGCCCCACTACACTGCTCCTTCCTCCACCCCACAGCCAAGCCCGGCCTCAGTACATCTGTCGTCAGTCCTGGGGCTGACACCCCATGGCATGGAGGAGGGAGCTCTCAACATCACGGGGCTGAGCCAGCTGTCTGAGAGCTTCCTCAACACACCGTCACCTGTTGTCCTCTCGGGCCAGGCACCCCAGTGGCGCTTCAGACCAGCTTTCCAGCAGCACTCACCTCCACAGCACCTGGACCCTTCACCCCTGAGACTGGGCACACCTCTGAGTGACAGAGAAGAGTGCCAGAGACTGGGTGGCTACCTGTAGACTTTATTTGGACACTTGACTTGGGTCATTTTTCTTTTACAGCTTGTTATTAATAAAGATTATCTTTGCTTCACACACTTGCTTCATTTATTTTTGTAAATAAAGACTTGGTGGAAACTTTTAGAAATGGTTTAAGCCTTTGCATGCTTGTGGGATGGGTAAGGATAGCAGTGGGGTGGGCAGGGATACCTTTGGATGGGTAATATCTGTGGGATGGGCATGGATACCTGTGGGATGGGCAGGGATACCTTTGGGATGGGTCATAGCTGTGGGATGGGCAGGGATACCTTTGGGTTGGGTTGAGATATCTGTGGGATGGGTTAAGATAGCTGTGGGATGGGCAGGGATACCTTTGGGATGGGTTAAGATAGCTGTGGGATGGGTTGAAATAGCTGTGGGGATAGATAAACCTCCAGTGCAAGCATAGTGGGACTGTATGGTCCACCCTCCCAGGTGCCACACCTATGGCCCTTTATTATCAATACTAATGTAATCATTGATCCACACATGTCAACATAAACACAACTCTTTATTAAATGCCCTGATCATTGTAGGCCCACCCAACACACATGGCCCAATCTCATCAGTGTGATGAGACAGGCTGAAGGAAACACCCATTAATCATCTATCATCCTGTCTTGCCACTCCACTGCTCCAGCTGGGGAGTTGCACCAGTGTCTCAGGAGGTTGTGCTGCTTCTTCCCTTCACGTGAGGCTCTGTTGGGGCCTTGCACATCCTCAGTGTCTATCAGGTTTTGCCCTTGCCTCCATTCCCCAGACTCCATGTCCCCATTGCCTTATTGGAGGTCCACAAGCCTGTTCTGCCAGACTGGGTAGCGGGTGCGCATGAGATTGTGCAGGATGCAGCAAGCTTCCACGATGTTCCTCACGGTCTCTAGGCGATGCTGCGTGGTGGTGAGAAGTACCTGGAACCTGTTGGCCAGGATGCCAAAGGCGTTCTGCACCACCCGCCTTGCCCTGGATAGCCTGTAGTTGAAGTTCCTCTCTTCACGGGTGAGGCATCTGGAAGTGTAGGGCTTCATGAGGTAGGTTCTGAGGGAGAAGGCGTCATCCCCCATGATGAAGTAGGGCACATCTTGTGTGTCGTTGGGCAGGGGGTCTGGATCTGGGAAGCCCATGATCAGGTTGCATTCCAGCCCCTCCTTGAGGTGACTGGCATTGTATACCTGGGCATCTGAAGCTGACCCGTTGCCTGAAGCATCGATGTACATCAACTTGTAGTCAGCATCGACCATGGTGAAGAGGACAATGCTGAAGAAGCCCTTTTAGTTGAAATAAGTGGAGCCCAACTTGGGTGGTGCTTTGTAGGCCACGTGCTTGCCATCTATGGCTCCAACGGTGTGGGGGAAGTTCAACCTCTGATACCACTGCTCTGCAACTTTCTTCCATCCTTCTTCAGTGAAGGGGCACTGGAGGAGCTCCTCTAGGTATTCTTCGATGATGGCCTGCACCACTTCTCTGACCACAATGCTGATGGTGTGTGGCACTCTCCAGCCGTACTGCATGCTCCTGTAGGTGGTCCCTGAGGCCAGGTGGCGCAAAGTGAGTGCCACCTTGAGCCCAGGGTCCAGGCTGGGCCGGAAGTTGGTGCTCTGCTTGGTCAACCTGGGTGTCAGCCGCTCCACAACTTCATCAAACATGGCTGGAGGCATCCTCATGAAGTTCTGGAATGCACGAGGGTCTTTGTTCCTGAGCTCCACCATCAGCCTGTTGTACAGTCCATACTCTGCTCTTCTCCCGATCCATCTTCAGACCCAGACGCTTCTTGGCTGCCTCCTTTTCTTCCCGTAGTAGAGTTGAAAGAGCCTGTAGATGGCTTCGCACTGTTGCAGAACGATGGTGGCTACCAAAAGGACTGTGTTATGATCCATGGTGGACATGACTGGATGCTATGGAAGAGCAAGAGTCAGATGAAGGCTGCAGAGGTCTGCACAGCAGGGCTGCTGGTCTGAAAGTGAGATCCAGGTGAGTTGCTCCCCCTTTTTATAGGCAATATAGGTTTTCCGCTATGTGTCCTTTTGCATCCTCTAGGCATCCTCTAGACATCCTTAATAACCGAGATAAGTCCTCTTTGCGAACGTTTTTTCATTTTAAAATGCTTTCTTTGCAAGCTGCATCCACTTTCATCCTTTCTCCGTCCGTGCTACTAAAACTGCGCATCCATTCCACGTCCGTTCTGCTTTCTCCCTGTGTTCATTTACCGCTGGAGCGGATTTGAGTTGTGCGGATGTGCAGCGGATGCCTAGCGGATGTAGCGGACGCGTAACGGATGATGACGGATGCAGAACGGATGTTCCTTGTATGCCTAGCAGATGCAGAACGGACGTGTTGGATACATTTTCCACTCAAAAAGTTTTGAGCAGCTCAAAACTTTTTGAGCGGATGGAACCTCAGTCGACAGATGCTAGACGGATAGAGAGGAAGAAAAACGGATGCAGTGAGTACAAAATGGAAGCATCGTGTTAACCAACGAATGGCAAGTGTTTTTCTCCGTTTTACATCCTCTTTCCATCCGTTGGTGCAGTGTGACATGGGCTTAAAGAAAGCTGAATTACCAACGACTCCAGAAGCTATGAAATTAATGCTTAATGAAGAAATCACCATGACAGAAGTAGCCAAAGCAATTAACAAACAAAAAAACAACAAAGCATCTGGCCCAGATGATATCCGTACAGAGCTATACAAAGAACATCAGAATATCCTGAGTCATTATCTATTAGAGATCTTCAATTTGTGCTTGATGAAGAGAAAATACCAAAATCTTGGAGAGTGGCCAATATAGTGTTGATTAAAAAAGAAAGTGCAGATCAGATAAGAACTCAAAATTACAGGCCAATATTTCTCTTAAATACAGATTATAAAATATTTGCAATGATTATTGCTGAAAAATTTAAAAATTATTTAAATGAATTCATACATAGTGATCAAAATGGCTTCCTTCCAAATAGACAAATAAAATTTAATGTGAGAATAGTCTTAGACGCTCTTGAATTCCATGAAGAACATAATGATCGACAGGTAGCCTTATTATTTCTAGATGCCCAGAAAGCCTTTGACAACATAAATTGGCCCTTTCTAAGCAACAGTAAAAACATGGATATTGGTGAAAAGTTTTAAAGGTTATCTATGGCAATATATACACAAAAAGAAGCAAAAATAATAAAAAACAGAGAATTGACAAGTAATGTCTACATACAAAAAGGTAGAAGACAAGGCTGCCTTCTGTCCCTGTTGCTATTCATATATAGATTAGAGATCCTAACGAGAATAATTAGGCAAGAAGCACATATTAAAGGACTGGAAATTAAAAAGAAAATTTTAAATTGCAAGCATATTCCGATGACTTAGTATTTTTCTTGCAAGTCCCTGAACAAACAGGTCCAATATCATTAGAAAAACTTGAAGAATATGGAGAACTGGCTGGTTTGAAAATAAATAAAGAAAAAATGAAAATCATAACTAAGAATATGACCAGCAAACAAAGAGAAAACCTGCTAATTAGATATTCAAATAGTACAAAAAATAAAATACACAGGAATTAATATTTTGGCATACTGTTTAACAATTAAGGAGGATAATTATGATAAGTTATTAAGACAAATTAAAACAGATTTAGAAAATTGGAACAATCTTCAACTATCATTAATAGGCAGAATTTCAGCAATTAAATTGAACATACTACCCAAAATTTTGTTTTTATTCTTTAAAGATCTGAATAAAATAACATTAAATTTTGTGTGGCAGAGTAAAAGACCGACAATAAAATTAAAACATTTACAAGATACAAAAGAAAGAGGGGAATTAGGCTTTCCAGATTGGGTACTGTATTATCAAGCGGCTGCCTTAACATGGATTAAGGATTGGATAAACTTTGAAAATAAAAGACTTATTTTTAGAAGGGCATGATTTACAATAGGGCTGGCATGCATATCTGTGGCCTAGTAGACATATGACACACCAATATTTTTTGAGACATAAAATCTGACAAGCCCTAATCTCAATCTGGAATAAAATAAGATTGCAAACTATATGGAAACTCCAAGATGGCTTTCTCCTTAGAAGCTATATCATATTCGAATCTCCATAACCAGAAAAAGGCAACCACATATAAAAATATCCTAACAGAAGAAGGAAGATTAAAACAAAGACTGGAACTTAACCAGCAGGGCTTAACATTGGAATGGTGGGCATATCTCCAAGTACAATCCAGATATGAAAGGGATAAAAAAGAATGGGGAATAAATTGTCAAGATACAACATAAGATAAAATATTAGGATCAGAGAAGAAATAAATCAAAAAATTGTATAACTATTTACTAGATTATAAAATGTAAAAGGAGCAGTGAAAGAACCATTGTTAACTTGGGCTAGAAATTTTGGCCATAACATAAATTTGAATCAATGGCAGTAAATTTGGGATCGGAATAAAAATATTACATTACAAAGAAATCCTGTTTAAGATGTTTTATAGATGGCATTCCCCCACCTACCAGGTTAACCAAAATGTATAGGTCTCAATCACCTATATGCTGGAAATGCTTGAAAGAATGGGGCAGCTATTATCATATGTGGTGGGAGTGCAAGAAAATACAAGAATTTTGGCACAAAATATGGCAATAGTTAGAAAAAATGTTGGACCTAAAAATAAATTATACACCAGAAATGTTTTTATTGGGAATAATAAATGAGAATTTCAAAAGAGCAGACATATACCTAATCATTCATGTTATTATAGCTGCAAGATTATCAATAGGGCAAACATGGAAGTTAAAAGAAATACCGAACGATGAAGCAATACTAGAAAAAAAACTTCAGTGCACTGAGTTAGATATTATGACGTTAGAATTGAAGGAGCGAGATACTTCGAATTCTATGCAATATGGAACATTTTTTATAAATGGAGATATATGAAAGGAAGTCTAAAAAATATGAAATAGAATTTAGGAAGAGATTATATCGCAACATAATGTTTAAGATCAAAATTGATACACAGATTACAATGTAAATATATACAGTATATATACTGTATATATGTATATAATTGTTTATACTGTTTGATGATATTTTGCTCATATAGCAATATAAAGACTGAGATATATGTCAAAAAGATCACCACATTCAATGTTTTTAGAACCTAATTTTCAATAAAACTTTCAAAAAAATAAATCTGTCAGAAGGATTTTACAATTATACATAGCAACAGAAAGGTAGGAAATGGTATTATATAACAACACTGCCTGAGAGGGTAGCCCAACCCTACGTGGGCAGGCAAATCTCCTGTGGCCTCAGCACAGGATCGGCCCACCCCGGGAGAAGCACCCAGCCACCATCCCTGCCTGGTGCCGGGCAGAGTGCGAAGAGCTTCTCCTGGGGTGTCCAGTGCAGCTGACAGGAGTGCCCTCCTGCCCGGCGGCAGAGCTCTCACCAAGGCAGCGAGCGCCTCCCTGCCGGGCCCTCCACTCATACCACCAGGGCTGTGTCGGAGCCGTGCAGGCTGGGCAGAACTGGGAAAGCAATCCAGGGGTGCGCACCTGCCTCCCAAGCAAAAGAGCCAGGCCGACCCAAGCTTGGCTTCCTTCCCAAGTCCCTCCAGCCCAAACCCAAAGGGGCCACTGGGAGAGACACCCGAGGCAGTGATTGCGCCCAGCCATCTATGGACAGGGAGGCAAGGTAATGGCCTGTGCCGCGTCCTCCTCTGAGCTGAGTCCCACTGAGTCAATGCCCGTTCCGCTGCAGCGTTTGGAGCTGCCAGCGCATTTGGAGATGCATGGGGACAGGGACGGGATGGGCGTGGGGTGAAAAGGATGGGTGGGTTCAGGCTCTCTCTGCCGGCCAGGGAAGCAGCGCTGTCATCACCTCATCTGTCTGTGGACAGGTGGGCATGATCACTGCCTCAGGCAGCCTCTCCCGGTGGCCCCTTCAGGTTCATGCTGGAGGGACTTGGGAAGGAAGCCAAGCTCAGGTCGGCCCGGCTCTTTTGCTTGGCAGGTGGGCGCACACCCACGACTCGCTTTTCTAGCTCTGCCCAGCCTGCACGGCTCTGGGGCGGCCCTGGCGGGATGAGCAGACAGTCCAGCGGGGAGGCACTCGCTGCCTTGGTGAGAGCTCTGCTGCCGGGAAAGAGGGCCCGCCTATCAGCTGTGCTGGGCACCCCAGGCAAAGCTCTTTGTGCTCTGCCTGGCGCCAGGCAGGGATGGCAGCTGGGTGCTTCTTCCGAGGTGGGCTGATCCTGTGCTGCAGCCCCAGGAGATTCACCTCCCCACGTGGGGTTGGGCTGCCCTCTCAGGCAAGGGAAGCTCTGTTGTAGTAGGGCATTGTTTTTAAAATAACTGGCTTTACCTTTGAAGGCAAAGGAAGGCAGCGACAGGAGTGCCTGAAGCTGAGTGTCTCTGCTGGGCTCTGGTTGCAGGGAGAAGCCCTACCTAGCCACACATGGCTGCGCCAAACACCGTGGTGTTGCTCTAAACACTGAGGCAGCATGGGGAGAAGGTAAAGCAATGGTGGCAGAAGGTCTCCTGATACGAAGTGCCCCACCAACGCCGAGGTCAACATCCAAGCTGTCACTGCCTGCCCACCCGAGGATGCAAGGGGGGGGAATTAAGTCACCCCTGAAAAGACAGCCTAGCCATTTTTTCGGGGGTCAAAAAAAAATAAGGCCCGGCCTTATTTTGTGAGAAACAGTTTTTTGACTGCTGGTCAAACTAAAAAAAAAAAAAGGGGGGGGAATGGATACAGTGGTTGATTTCTGAGCCATCAGCAAAGCCCATCCAAATCTAGTTCCCTAACAATTTTAACTTAATTCCTTTCTTTGCCAAAAAAGCATTTGCTTGTCAGCCATTCTTCCATCAAGCTGCTTACCCTCACTGAGATCTCTTTACTGATGATGAAACGCTGGACACGATTGCTAGTGTCTGAGTTACCAAGATGTGCTTATAGTGTTGATGTTCAGGTTTTTCTGTCCTTTTGACTGAAAATGCATTTTTTAAAAAAGC
This sequence comes from Laticauda colubrina, assembly GCA_015471245.1. NCBI lineage: Eukaryota > Metazoa > Chordata > Lepidosauria > Squamata > Elapidae > Laticauda > Laticauda colubrina. The sequence continues at coordinate 103,305,721 of BLBF01000003.1, read as the reverse complement.
TAGCCACATCTAAGAAACATTCATGCACATTCCATTACTGGAATCCAAGATTATCACATCCTGTTCATGACAATTTCTCTTATACATTATTTCAGAACTGGGTGGGCAAGATCTTTTATATTCCATAGAGTGAGCTATGGAAACTACTTAGTTTCGTACTACTTAGTTTAAACGAAGATCTGTGCTTTTTAAAAGTTCTGTCTGAATCACATGGGCAACCACAGGAATTTTGTCACTTTTATCACTATTACTTTTATCAAAATTATAAGAGTACTGTTGGTTTGTTGCACTGCAAAGTCTGCCCATTTTAAACATATATGTGATTCATAATACATATACAGAAGGGGAAAACTTTGTGTTATAACAGCATGATGCTACTTTTACTCTCCTGGTGTCCTCACATTATGGACACTGCAAATGAATCTTAAATATTTACATACCTGACTTAGTGCATTCCATACTGTATTTGTAAGTCTGGAAGGTAAGAAAGGATAAACCCAGCTTGGAGACATTTCAAGCGAAATGTAGCAAGAAGTGGCAATGTACCATAAATACTTTTTCTTGGCTTCTTAATGAAAACTCTTTCTTTTGAAAGATATCTAGAACCAGAGATGTGACCAAGGGCTACAGAGTCTCTTATCTTTGGATCTGCTGGCATAGATTGCTGGAATCTGAAAGGCAACAGGTTTGTCATCCCATGTTAAGACTGTTAACTTGCAATTTAGCTCTCAAATTCAGCCTTGTAAAAATATCCACAGGTAATATATTCTATTTTATTGAATGGGTTTGAGCATAAACTTGAGAAGCCATTTACTGAAAATGCTTTCGCTTAATTCAGTAACCTAGATGAATCCTTCATGGAAGAAAGATAGTCTTGAATTTTCTACATTTTCCTTAAAATCTGCAAAGCTTGCAAATTATTCCAAGAATTAAAATCAATAATACATTTTAATGAGACTTTAAAAAGCCATTTCTTAGCTGGAGGTTCTTAGCTGGCATTCTCTATTAGTATTTCTGTATAGTATCCATCAACTTATTATTACTCAACTCTCAGCTCATGTTTTTGTGTTGACCTTATTACAAAAGGTTTATAACTTTGATAACTTTGCCCAGACTCTCATTTTGATGATGATGGGGTCAGGCTTACAACCCTATTGTGACAGTTCAGTATTAATGGGAGAAAACTACTTCCTGGCTGTTTAATTATATTCTAGGAAGAAATGAACTTGGCTTTTTGGATTTTGCTTTCTGCATCCATAATGAAAATAATTTTATTACAGTCAACAACCAGCTAATTATATTTTCTTGACTTCTAAAGGGTTGTTAATGACTCATTGTCTCCTAATGAACTGATGATCTTAGGCATGCCATATGTCTGTTTGTATATTGTTTGACACAGAAAATTATCCCTGTCTCCCCTGAATCGTAACAAGGAATTCTGCAAGAAATGATTGACAAATGTAACTGCTTAGGAAACCTAGACTAATAAGATAGACTTTTTTTCAGGCAGAGGAGTGATTTTAAGAACAAAATCATCGATTACCCTTTTGTTCACCTTGTTTGATCATACACTTGTGCATATGTTATTGAAACTTTTAATAAAGATGACAGAAAAAAAATCAAAGAAAAAGCAAAATGTGCAAGAAAAAATGAAGAAAAATATAAAGCATTGGTTTCTGATATTCTTTACAACAGTTAGCATATTTTAATCTCTCTTACTAAAAGTGCATCATAATATTCTTTTTTCTATAAACTATCTTGTCTTATCATCAAAGTCCTGTACCAATGTCCTGACTGATCCAGTTCCAAGAAGGTAAGTTTAGAAATTGGGTAAGAATGGAAAAAGTCTGAGAAACATTTCACAAAACTTCATCTTTGGGAAAAGTTTAATACTATTCATATTACTTTTACCTGGCTTTACATTTTGATTCTATCCATATCTTCTCAGCCAGAGAGCCCATATGTTCAATGTGATCTAGTCCCAGATAAATAAAATTTGCAACCCAAATGAGTTTGTAATTGTGTTGTAGTATTAGCAACAGCATGAAACTTGTTCTCCTACCTCCACACTTGATCATATAACAATCATGACTGATGACAAATGCAAGGCTTTTTAATGCTCTCATCCTAAGAGACATACTTTAAAGAAGTTACATCTTTTTATATTTAGCACAAATATTGATTGACCAGCTTTCTGCTAGGGGCTTGGGGCTTTCACAGAAAATGAGAAGCTCTCAGAGGAGATGCTGGAGAAAAGGAAGTAGGTCATAACTGACAACAGGGGGAGAGGAAATACTGCAATGAGCAGGTCTGAATATTTTTAACAGAATAAGGATCCACAATCAAGTCCTTTTTCCCAAAATGTCTAAAAAAACATTTACCCAAAGGTTTATTTTGAAACACAACATATGTAACCTTTTATACCTTATATAGGATCCAGCTGATAGCTATTCTTGATTGGCTTTGAATGGTCCAAGTTACCACAAGGATCAACAGACATGGCAAAGAACAATGTATTCCTCATCAGATACATTATTATTTCTTGCAAATAATATTAACTTAAACATAAATTATACAAAAAGTTTATGAGAACAATGAATATTTTTGGTTTGATCTAATCATATTACCAATTGGCATTCCCTCTATCCCCATGGAATTTAAATGCAAGGTCGCCACTCCATATAGCAACATATGGTAGACATTTTATTTACTTTTTCCACCATACCTCTTCCTCTGTCCCTTCAGAGAACATCAGAGAAGGTGATTAGAACATATGCCATCTATTCTAGCATGTTTTACCCAAGAGCTGAAATATATGACTTACTTGTACAGCATATAAGTTCTCCAGTTTTCCATTTAATTCATTCCTGTACTTTTAGAAATTATTTTGCTGTGCTGTAATTTCCTGTACAAATGAGTTATGGTATTGTATGTTAAGGTCTCTGGACAGGAAATTCATGGCTATGTCTTTTTTTTCCTCTCAGAGGCTATATTTCACTGTGCACCTAAACCACTGTGCAGTTAAAAATCTTGAACCTCATGTTGTTCTGAAAATCTCTTCAATGTTTGTCCCCATTGTCTTTGTTTCATTTTCAAGATATTCATAAATTACTATAGTTTTATATCACACACACACACACACACACACACACACACACACACACGGTAATTTATGAATATCCTATCTTGCCCTTGCAGTTTCAATGGTCAGTACTCAAGCTGGCTTCCCATACTTCAATAAAATCTTTAAAAAATGAACTGAACTGAACAAATTGAAATGTCACAACTTTAACCATCGACCTTTTCTCAGATCACAAAGAATGGGCAACCAGGAAAACTTCAGAGGTATGGAGAGAGTAAGTTCTAATGGATAGATATAAGGCCTAAAGCACATCTAGAGAAATGCTAAAGCACTTAAAAGTGATGTACAAAAAAGTTAAAAAAAATTTGAAAGGGGGAAAAAACTCAGAAAAGTTCAATACTATTCATATTTTTAAACCTACATTTCTGCACAGCTGCAGAAGTCAGTATGCAAAGCAAAATGAAATGAAATAGCAGTTTCAAAACAGCAGCAGAGGCCAGTGGGAAAAAGAAGAGAGTTCTTTAGAAATGCAAAGGAATTTGCTATTGAACCATGACATTCATGAAGTTGCCAATAGAAATTCTTACTATACATCAATGATAAAACATATGATCATTCAAATTTTACCCTCCTCCCTTCCCTTCCCTCCCCTTTCCTTCCCTTAATATATTGTAGTGCAGCAGATATTATATTAAATTTGTGAATGTAGGCCTGTAAAGTAGCAATTTAGTTTATTTGAAAAAATACTGGCACAATAATGCCTCAGAAATGAATGGCATTACAATGCTCACAGCCAACTTTTTAAAGAATGATTGGGCTCACATATTGCACTAATACATGTCCCAAAAGGGTTGGGTTTTTTTCTTCAAAAATCAGTTGAACAAAGCCCCTTTGGGACAACCATGACTGAGATGACTGAAAACCTCCATAGACGTTTGCATGAATATCTGGTTTAACCAAAATTTATCAAATAAATCACAATTGGACTTACATGGTGCCACATTTGCAAATCAGTGGCTGTTCTTAAACACAAGCTAACCACCCTAAAAGACAATTAGGCTAGCTGTTGACAGAGCTGCTCTCTCCATGTCCATGGAGATTCTCAGTCATCCAGGTCATGGTTGCCTCTTGAAAAAGCACATTTGGGACTGCTCTCTCCAAGCTTCACCCACTTAAAAAGAACTGGCATAAATGAACAAATAAAATTGGGTAATGGTTATAATGTTTTTCGAAGCAGTTTCCTGGGACGTCTGGACCAGAATGACATCAAGGGTGAAGGGGAGCGGCACTGATATCTCCTTTCTTCCAAGAAATGGAATAGCTACAGTGGTTGGGGCAAAAGGCAAGGTAATCTTTTGTCTAGAGACTTCCTAGTCTTCCTTTTCCCCAATTTCTGCTTGAAAAGGAGGACAGATGACTCCTATTTTCTGTATTTTCTATTTCAAAGATAAGTGGCAGGGTCAGCCAGCATGCCTTTCATGCTCATCAAGGCCCAAAGGTGAACATACTACTTCATCCTCCTAGTTTCCCCACAACAACCATACAAGGCAGATGAAGCTTTAAGTGCTAGCCCACTTTTGACTCTTCAATGGGCTGCCAGATACAGGTAGTCCTCAACTTACGACCACAACTGAGCCCAAAATTTACATTGCTAAACGAGAAATTTGTTAAGTAGTTTTGCCCCATTTTATGACTTTTCCTGCCACATCTGTTAAATGAATCCCTACAATGCTTAAATTAGTAATACCGTTGTTAAGTGAATCTGATTTCCCAATTGACTTTGCTTGTCAGAAAGTCCCAAAAGGGGATCCACATCATTCCACCTTACGACCGTCATAAATGTGAGTCAGCTGTCAAGCATCCCAATCAGTGGTGGGATTCAAATTTTTTTTACTGTGGGCGTGGATTGGTGAGCATGGCAGGGGAAGGATACTGGAAAATCTCCAGTCAGAGGTGATATTTGCTGGCTCTCCAAACTACTCAAAATTTCCGTTATTGGTTCTGCAGAAGTGGTCAGATCCTGCTGAATACCACCTCTGATTCAAATGTAAATCATGTGACCACGGGGATGCTGTAATGGTGGTAAGTGTGCAAAAAATGGTCCTAACTCACTTTTTTCAGCGCCGTTGTCACTTCGAACAGTCACTAAGTAAACATTTCTGAGACGAGGACTATCTGTACTGGGAACAAGAAACGGGACTAAGTACGAAATAAGCATGTAACCTTCAGATGGGTCAATATCCGGACTGCGTGGCCCGGTTTCGGGCTATAATATGCTTCAAAGCAGCCACGAAGCAGCTCTGCGTCTACAGCCCCCGCGCAGAGCTCCGGTTCTCGCTTCAAATCGTGAATCAGCCGCTTCAGTTCCTCGGCAACCTGTTGGTTTTTTGTTTTTGTTTTTTTGTCCCTGCAAAGAAAGCACTTGCGCGGTTAGGGCCCTTTGAACTGTACTTAACTGCATTCCGACGACCACAATATTAAGAACCATGAGAGAACAGTTTTACGCCTGCTGTCGCCCAGACAAGAATGTCGAGCAAATGGAAGGAAAACGCGCGTTTCTTTCTCGGGATCTATTTTCGGAATAGCGGGGATATTTACTGCCACGATTGATAATGGGAGGGCTGTGAAGCAGGTGGATGTCACGACTGCGGAACAGGGCTAGAACAGAAGTATAATGTTTATTGAACGCTTTTGGAGAGTGTATTTTTTCCCTTCCGTCTAAATCTGGACTGATTGTTCACATAGCAAGCGAAAACACCAACATTGGAACAATAGCGCCATCTCGAGGCAGTAAAGAGGATGAAAAGATTTGGGGGAGGGGGTGAGGGAATCGGGTGGAAAAAGGAGAGGCGAATCGAATAGAGGTAGGTGATTTTTTATTTTTTTGCCTACGCTGAATTTGACAGTAATTCTAAACCTGATTCTGAGAATATTTTGAGTAGAGTCAGTCTGACCTTCTACCCACGGGATAATCTTGTAGAAACAAAAATGACTCACAACAAACGATAGAGAACGTGGAATCTAGGATGCTAGGAAGAAAATGCTAGATTGTCTTTTCATCTTTATTTCCTCCGCTTTAAAGACGTTCTCAGATAGCTCTTAGGGGTGTTCAGTATTCGAATAAAGCAGATAAGGACTTTAGACCCAAACACCCCACACCCGTGTGTCCAGAAATAAATAATCAGTGAATATGAACTCCAATATGAGAGCATGTCTATTCATCAGGGTTCAACTGTGGAGTTCCATGTGTTCTCTGAAATTGGTTGCTTGCAGACATTTCCTTATCCAACTAGGTAACATCATCAGTGTAAGGCAGTTTGGGATTTGCTGTCTGTTTATGTACAAGAGCTTTCCCTGACAGCTTTGGTGGAGATTAGTTTCCTCCTACACTCTACACACTGTGAAAACATTTCAAAATTTAACCAAAAACCCCCACAATCGCCCAATATTTGATTTTAAAGTTATGCCTGCTGGACAGAAGACATAAGGACAAATAGGAGGATGTGTCTTTTGTTGTACCTTAACCATAATTAGGGTTGTGAGCAACCCTAATCATGACCACCATAGCATCTGTTATAAATAGGCAAGAGCTATAACCTTCTGAGAAAATGCAGGATATACTCTCAAAAATAGGCTTCCTGACTTGGAAATATTAACTCAGGATATTGTAATCCTTACTATCAGGCCCATAATTTCCTATCAGCATCGTTCAAATCATTTGATTCTGATATGTAAGCATAATATCTTGCATGCATGCTGTTTGTAGTTCTTAGTTACTAGCCAGATTATGTTAGAATTATTTGGCATTTGGGGGGAGATTTCCAAAGCTTCCTCACCTGAATTGCTGTTAAAGTACCCCCATCTGCTAAATTCTTTGTTAAAATTCTCCATATTTCACCTCATAAGACATCAGTCGAGGATTATTATTTTTTGTCACAACAGAGAAGCAGGCCTTCCTGTTTGACTTTGCTTTCATGTCATTTTTTTGGGGGGGGAGGGATTTTGGGATTTTATCCTAAATTTTTGAGGGGGAGAATATCTGTTTTCCTCCTCTGCTAGTTACAAATCATTGTAGGTGGGGGGGCAGGAAGCAAAGTAAATATCCTTTTTGTTCCGTCCGGAAAAACGCGAGGTAGACCGGGTTCCAACAACAAAGTCTTTATTTTATAACACAGTTGAAAAACGGAACATTGGCTCAAGTTGCGGCAGCCTTTTATAGGTTTTTCTCTGCCGGCTTGTAGCCAATGACAGGTATTTAATATTTGCTGCCTTTGAGCAGCTATGTGGATTGGTTCCTTTTGAACCAATCCCCATTCAAGTTCTTTAGCCAATCAGAAACCTGTATTTAGGAGTCTACTATTCTTTATACAGAACACTTTTAGTGCTAACAGATGAAAGGAGGAAGTATTTCCAGAAAGAGCTGTGTTACGTACAGTTCTAGAATTCAAGATGAGTACCCACAAAAATGATTTGCCACTCCAGATGAAACTATAATCAGGAGTAATCCTGCTTCATTGGTGACAGGATCCTAAACTTAACCTTTCAGTTACCTATGTATTTGTCAGACTGAAAAAGCACTCATGATGTTAGCCAGCTGAGAGAAAGCTAATCTGTAGGAAATGACAACAACATTGATTTCTCCAAGGGAACTGTCAGAATACCTGACAGAAAATCACCATACTAGCTGAATTTGTCTGGTTCAACAGGGTAGCAAAATTGTTGAAGAAAACAAATGAGTCACCTGGAAACAAGTGTTTTATGTCAAAATAAAATGGAAATAGTGCTAGAAAGGGATCATAAGCAAGGATCCTGGAAACCATATGAACCACAAATTTTTAAACTAAACTAAACTAAAATTCCTAAATGTACTAGCCAAATATTGTAACTGATACTCAAACTCTAGAACAGTTGTTGGTTTTGTAAAAAAAAAGAATACAGGAGACTTAACGGCTGTGAGAATGCAGTCAAGATGAAGGAATCAGTAGTTTGATTCTGTGTGCAGTATTTGGCTTAGTGACAACTGTTTAAATCAGTGGTTCCCAAACTTTTTCAGTCCACCTCCCCCTTGGTGCTATAAATTCATCCAGGGGTGGGATTCAAATTTCTGTGGGCATGGCCTAATTTGAGGGTGTAGCTTGCTGGTCATGTGATTGGGTAGACGTGACTTGCTGGTCACGTGACTGGCTCACATGGCTTGCTGGTCACATGATTTGGTGGTCATGTGACTGGTTGGGTGTGGCCAGGTGACTGGCAAACCAAATACAAGTGGTTCTCACTTATTGGACAGTTGTTTAGCAAGTGTTCTAATTTATGACTGGCCTCCCCAGAGATACTTAACCCGTTTTTGGAGTTTTGACAGCCATGCACACACATACACATGAAACACTCCCTTTTAACCCTGCTGGACCAGGTCATTGCACTAGAATTGGCAAAGCAGTGAATAAAATCTAACCAGAGATGCTTTGCCAATTCTTGTTGATTTATTTTATTTGTATCTCATTATTTTATGTTGCTGAATTGCGTTGATGTGTGTCCCTTCTTGTGTACAACCCAGAAGCTTTTGTGATTCTTTGCAGCAAAAATTACCAACCTCTGGCTCTGCTCTACTTTTCAAACATGCCGACACTGCCGCGTTCTGGGTGCTGGTCCCACAGGTCCACCCCTTTAAACACACCTGTTTAAAGCCGCAACAAAATGTGAGAGTTTCCTGATAGTCTTGACCATGTTTTGTCCACAAATAGAAGCAAAAGATGTTTCAATGTGCTGGCAAAGATGTTTCAATGTGGAAAAGGGCCTCAGTCTAAACTAGGCCTCATTTCAATCATATGCATCAGCTGTCTCTCCCTCTCTCTCTCTCTCTCTCTCTCCCCCTCCCTCCCTCCCAGACTGGCTTTGCTCTACTTTCCCAACGTGCCTGCAGGGCTGGCACTTTGAACCTGGATAGATGGATGGACAGAGATAGGTAGGTAGGTAGGTTGGTAGATAGGCAGGCAGGCAGAACTTTTGGATGAATGTATGGACAGGTAGGTAGGTAAATAGATTGGTATATAAGTAGGTAGTTAGATCGATCTATATTGGTAGGTAGGTAGACAGAAAGACAGGTAGGCAGACAGGCAGACATTTTGGATGGATGTATGGATAGATAGATAGATAGATAGATAGATAGATAGATAGATAGATAGATAGATAGATAGATAGATTGATCTATATTGGTAGATAGGTAGGTAGGTAGACAGAAAGGCAGGCAGACAGATAGGTAGACCTTTTGGATGGATAGATGGATGGACGGACAGACAGACAGAAGGAATGTAACAGCGGTGGCACTTTGGGAAAGTAGAGCAAAGCCAGAGTGGGAATTGAAGTCCACACAAGTTGCCAAGGTTGAGAAACACAGGCTGAATATATCAACCCAGCCATTCTGGTTTAGAGTTTCGCATGCTGTTTGATTCTGGCTTAGTCAATGAATAAACAATGGCTAAGATCTTCCTGCTCCTTAATGCAGCTGCCCCTCTGCCCCTTCTCCAGCCCCCTTTGGCATCCAATTTTGCAATGCCAACCTCCCCAGGGCAGAGATGCAGCCGACCTCACCCTCTTTGTTTCAACCCAAGGTCCACTTCCATCGGGCCAAGCAAGGGAAGGTACTCTGCACATGCTCAGAGACTCCCAACTTCAGTGAAGCATTCTGCCCATCTTTATACTCCGCCCAGGAGGAGGAAGGCATGCAGAAGCAGCCCAGACCAGTGGAGGTGGTGGGAATGATCTCTTGGAAACCAACCAACCAAGCAAAAAAGCACAGGGCTCAGCTGGAATAACCGGGCTGCAGAGGGAGGCTAGGTTCTAGGTCCAGGATGGCCACGTAGAGCCGAATCAAACCTAGCCACACGCCTTGGAGAGCCACATCTGCACCTACCTGCATCCTGTGCACAAGCCTGGTTGGCTGGAGAGGTGGAGGCTGGGCGAGCACTGCACGCTCCCTTGTTCTCCGGAGAAAGGGACCCTAACGCCGGACCACCCACCCCTTTCACTGCGCGCCTTAGGAAGGTTTTGCTTTTGGGCCTTCTGGTGTGCCTCTGCCACTTCCACCGGAGAGGGCAGCCTGCAAGTTTAAGGCACCCTCTTTCCACCACCTCCCACCTCTCCCCGCCCAAGGCTTGGCAAGGCTCACTGCATGTGGGTTCCACATTTGAGGCACCAGCTATGAAGTGATGAAACAGTCAATGAGCTGCATGGTCGGCAGTCAGTGAGCCTGTGGGTCCCCCCTGTGGCCCCCCCGAATGCCCCCCTGCCATGTCTCAACAACCCCCGGCCAGCCCCCTTGACTCTTACCACTCCCCCAAGGCATCCCACCCCCTCCAGGGGGCGGTACCGCCAACTTTGGGAACTACTGATTTAAATTTTCAGGATTTTTCTGATTTTTTTCTGGCTTGGTCAGTTTATAAATACCTTCAAGGATTAGTTAGCTGGTTGGTTTTCCATATATAGTTTCAGTTTAATGGGATAAATTTTGTTATATTTTCTTACAACAGAGTTGGAAAGGACCTTGGAGGTCTTCTAGTCAACCCCTTGCCTAGGCCAGAAAACCTATACCATTTCAGACAAATGGTTGTCCAATCTCTTCTTTAAAACTTCCAATGATGAAGCATTCGCAACTTCTGGATGAAAGTTGTTCCACTGGTTAATTGTTCTATCCCATTATCCCATCTATTTCATTCAGACTGTGTTCACATGATGTGGTTGGTTACAGTGGTGGGATTCAATTTTTTTTTTACTACCAGTTCCATGGGCGTGGCTTGGTGGGTGTGGCAGGGGAATGATACTGTAAAATCTCCAGTCAGAGGTGGTATTTTCCAGTTTTCCAAACTACTCAAAATTTCCGCTACTGGTTCTCCAAAATTGGTCAGAACCTGCTGAATACCAAGTCTGGTTGGTTAGCATTAGCATTTTTTGTTACCCCAACTGATTATAGTCACTAAAAGAAGTCTAATTAAATGTGATTCAGTAGTCACAGAATTCAAATTCATGTAGTGTTCTTGGTGCAACCTCAGTTCAACACTGAGCTACAAATATTCTCTTTTATTCAAATTCTTGGCCTAAATTCTGAACTACATACAAAAGATGGTCATGAGTGGAGGTATTTACAATAGAGGTGGGTGATCTGGGGTTCCACAGCCAAATATAACTCCCCGTTCTTCATAACATTTGGAGCCCTTTTAATAATAACTATGGAATTGACTTCTTGCTATTTTGCTTTAAATGCAAAGAGAGTCACACAAAGTTTCCCCAAATTTCTGCTCTATCTACTGCATGGTTAGAATGCAGTATTGCAGGCTAACTCTGCCCACAGCCTGGAGTTTGAACCTGACTTAGCCTTCCATCCTTCCAAGATTGGTAAAATAAGGACCCAGATTGTTAGGAACAATTTGCTGACATTGTAAACTACTTACAGAGTGCTGTAAAGCACTGTGGAGTGGTATATAAATCTAAGTGCTAAGTGATATTGGTATAAATATAGACATTGCTGCCTATTCCTGAAATCTTTGGTTATAGAAAAGCAAATTCCAGTTGAATGTCAGGACCAAAAAACCCTCTAACCTGAAGAACAGATCTACAGGGAAGCCAATTATCTAGTGAGCTGGTGACCTCCCCTTTATTGGATGCATTTAGACACTTAGATAGCCATTTGGATAAATTTGGATTCTTTCAAAGAGCAAGTAGTTGGATTTAGTGACCTAAATTCTTCCTCCCAGCTTTATGTCACCACAGCAAAGTGTTGTTCTGGGACTCCTGCTCCCTTTAACTTGCAATATAGGGATTTATAAGTATCTCCACTGCTTAGACATATTGAATAACTAACAGTGAGTAAAGTTAATTTTCATAAAGTCAATAAGAAAACATGGATGGAAACTCTGTAACTTTGCACAGTAGACTCCAGCAATTTAATCCTGTGATCTGTCCATGGAGATTACAAGAAAAAAGGAACACTAAGCGGGATTACCATTAATGTAGGAGGCAGAGAGTCTTGATTGTGAAAGAAAACAAACTATTGGATTGAGGAGCTTAGCTTTAGGATGATGAGCCATGGTGGTGCAGTGGATAGACTGCAGTACTGTAGGCTACCTCTGCTGACTGCCGGCTGCCAGCAGTTTGGCAGTTCAAATCTCGCCATGTTCAAGGTTGACTCAGCCTTTTATCTTTCCGAGGTGAGTCAAATGAGGACCCAGATTGTTGGGGCAATATGCTGACTCTGTAACTCACTTACAGAGGGCTGTAAAGTGGTATATAAGTCTAAGTGCTATTGCTATTTATTCTATTGGCTTTTTCTGTTCAGACAAGCGAACAGATGCTGTCCCTCTGTTTGTGATTATTTCTCTCCCCTTCTTATTATCCTAGTTGGCCCAGATGGTCAGTGACAGTGCCTTAAGCCATTTTATGTTGGTTGGTGAAACATGAGTGATGGTGGGACATCCCATTAAGAACATAAGTGATGTCCTGCTGGATCAGATTCTTGGCTCATCTAAGCCAACAGTCTGCTCCCACAGTGGCCAACCAATAGAGAAACACACTAATCTCCCAGCAGATGGCTTTCAGAGCCAGTCATGCTATCATCAAGGCTAATAGCGATTGAACTTCATTACTTTCCTGAATTGATCCAATCCTTCTTTGAAATCAGAAAGCTAGTATCCAAAAGCATATCTTGCAGTAGCTAATTCCAAAGATTAATTATATGCTGAGAAACAACAACAACAACAAAAAAAAAACAACATTTGCCTGTCCATGGAATCCTAAAAGAAATCCTAAAAGGGTGAATTCTGTTTCCACTATTTTGAGAAGAGGAAAAGAGATTTTCCTTTCCACTTTATTCATCCCGGGAATAATTTTGTATCAATAATTTCTCCTCTTAATTGCTCCTTTCTAGATTAAAGTCCTAAATTCCTCATAGGAAAGCTGTTCCAGCCTCTTGATCATATTAGTTGCCTCCCTCTGAACCTGCTCCAGCCTTGTACTGATTTAACTGATCAATTTTCATTGCATAACATCTTTTCTACATTTTAATAGCACTTGGGGTTCTTGGAGTGCAGACCATGAGGAATTCTAGGGCTATTAATTAGAATATGAAATTGGGAGGGAAATCCTAAACATAAATGGCAATCACTATTGTGCTGTTGCCAAGAAAGCAAATATGGTTGTGTCAATGTAATTCCCAAAAACTCAAGCTCAAGTCTGAAGAGACTTGAATGGTACTTTAAAGGCTGAAATGTGATAAAGTGCTAAAAATAGAGACTGAAATCACAGAGGGAAATATGATTCAAAGCAAAAATTGCTTTGGAAAAAATAATAGGGTAGCAAATATTTCTCATAACTTACTAACCCACCCTTGATCCAATAAAAGTGTTGACCCTGTAGATAGTACTATCAGGAAAATAAGTATGTGAGAAACATGCAACATAGTCACTAAAATTAAGTCTTGTATCACAACATTTGTTTTTCCTCTTTTTTAAAACAGCAACAAAAGCTTTAACATGCTTATTTGCTGAATCTCACTGAATGTGCTATGGCATTGCATTCATGTTTTTCACAACAGATAAAAAATTAGGATTAAAAAATGCTTCATTTCTGTTGAAATGTAGGCCAAGAATTTGCCTATAAATAAATAATATGTATGCATAGGTGATAAGCTCTCCAGATGTTGTTGAACTACAGCTCCCAATATGCTTTACTTTTGGCTTTGCCAGCTGGAGTTGATAGGAAATGCAGAACACACATTCCCTGACTCATTGGTATGAAAACCAAAGGCAGAGAAAAGCAAAACACATTATTAAAGCTAGAAATGATTTTGTATAGTGTGCTACATAAAAAAGACAATAGAGCCAAATAGAAGAACTTTGCCAAATAGTGGAAAATAGTAGAAAGTGATGTGGTTTCATGAGATAATGATAGTATTGGAAGGAAAATATATCTGGTTTAAGCCTATGTCACACTGAACCAACGTATGCAAAGAGGATGTAAAACGGACAAAAAACCTTGCCATCCGTTCGAAAACGCGATGTACTCACTGCCTCCATTTTGCTTCCTCTCTATCAGTCCAGCATCCGTTTATTGACATTTCATCCGCTCCTAAAGTTTTGGGCTGCCTAAAAATTTTGCACGGAAAATGTATCCAGTTCGTCCGTTCTGCATCCACTAAGCATCCGCTACGCATCCGTTCTGCATCCGTTATGCATCCGCTATATCCGCTTGGCGTCTGCTGCGCATCCGCGCAACTCGCATCTGCCCAGACACAGGGAGGAAGCGGAACGGATGCAGAACGGATGCAGAATGGATGCCTAGCGGATGCAGCACGGAAACAAAGCATTTAAAGCAGAAAAAACGTTCGCAGAGGGGACTTATCTTGGATATTAAGGATGTCTAGAGGATGCCTAGAGGATGCCTAGTGGAAAACCTATACTGCCTATAAAAAGGGGAGCAACTCGCCTGCATCTCATTTTCAGAACAGCAGCCCAGCGGTGCAGACCTCTGCAGCCTTCATCTGGCTCTTCCTCTTCCACAGCATCCAGTCATGTCCACCGTGGATTGTAACAAAGTCCTTTCGGCAGCCACCATCGTTCTGCAACAGTGCGAAGCCATCTGCAGGCTCTGTGAACTCTACTGCGAGAAGAAAAGGAGCCACCCAAAAAGAGTCTGGATCCGAAGATGGTTCGCCAGAAGAGCAGAGGACGGACTGTAAAACAAGCTGATGGTGGAGCTCAGGAGCGAAGACACTCGGGCGTTCCAGAACTTCATGAGGATGCCTCCAGCCATGTTTGACGAAGTTGTGCAGCGGCTGACACCTAGGTTGACCAAGGCAAACACCAGCTTCCGGCCCAGCCTGGAACCTGGGCTCAAGGTGGCACTCACTCTGTGCCACCTGGCCTCAGGGACCTCCTACAGGAGCATGCAGTACGGCTGGAGGGTGCCATCCAACACCATCAGCATTGTGGTCAGAGAAGTGGTGCAGGCCATCATCGAAGAATACAAGGAGGAGCTCCTCCAGTACCCCTCCACTGAAGAAGGATGGAAGAAAGTTGCAGAGCAGTGGTATCAGAAGTGGAACTTATCACACACCGTTGGAGCCATAGATGGCAAGCACGTGGCCTGCAAATCTCCAGCCAAGTCGGGGTCCACTTATTTCAACTCCAAGGGCTTCTTCAGCATCATCCTCTTTGCCATGGTCCATGCTGACTACAAGTTCATGTACATCGATGCTTCAGGCAACGGCTCATCTTCAGATGCCCAGGTATACAACGCCAGTCACCTCAAGGAGGAGCTGGAAGGCCACCTCATTGTGGGCTTCCCAGATCCAGAACCCCTGCCCAACGACACACAAGATGTGCCCTACTTCATCGTGGGGGATGACGCCTTCTCCCTCACAACCTATCTCACGAAGCCCTACACTTCCAGACTCCTCACCCATGAAGAGAGGATCTTCAACTACAGGCTGTCCAGGGCAAGGTGGGTGGTGGAGAACGCCTTTGGCATCCTGGCCAACAGGTTCCAGGTACTTCTCACCACCATGTAGCATTGCCCAGAGACCGTGAGGAGGATCGTGGAAGCTTGCTGCATCCTGCACAATCTCATGCGCACCCGCTACCCAGTCTTGCAGAACAGGCTCGTGGACCTCCAGCAAGGCAATGGGGACATGGAGCCTGGGGAATGGAGGCAAGGGCGAAACCTGATTGACACTCAGGATGTGCAAGGCCACAACAGAGCCTCACATGAAGCGAAGAAGCAGCGCAACCTCCTGAGACACTGGTGCAACTCCCCAGCTGGAGCAGTGGAGTGGCAAGACAGGATGGTAGATGCTTAATGGATGCTTCCTTCAGCCTGTCTCATCACACGGATGAGATTGGGCCATGTATGTTTGGTTGGCCTACAATGAACAGGGCGTTTAATAAAGAGTTGTGTTTATGTTGACATGTGTGGATAATTATTACATTATTATTGATAATAAAGGGCCATAGGTGTGGCACCTGGGAGGGTGGACCATACAGTCCCACTATGCTTGCACTGGAGGTTTATCCCACAGCTATTACCCATCCCACGGGTATCCCTGCCCATCACACAGCTATCTCAACCCATCCCACAGCTATCCTTACCCATCCCACAAGCATGCAAAGGCTTAAACCATTTCTAAAAGTTTCCAGCAAGACTTTATCAAAAAAAAGAAATGAAGCAAGTGTGTGAATCAAAACTAGACTTTATTAACAACAAGCTATAAGACAAAAATGAATCTCTGGCACTCCTCTTGGTCGCTCAGTCTCAGGGGTGAAGGGTGCAGGTGCTGTGGAGGTGGCTGGTGCTGGAGTGCTTGTCATCAGCTCCTCCAGAAGCAGAATCAGCAGAAGCCCCAGCCCCAGAAGAGCGAGCCCGTGCTGCAGAAACCCCAGCAGAACCAGAGTGAGGGCCAGGGGACGGGATGGTAGCCCTGTCCCTTTTGCCAGGGCTGGCAGCAGATGGTTGAGGCTTGCTGTGTTTCCGCATGGTTGTGGGGTTGCTAGTTGGCAGGGAGGCTGGTAGGAACCAAGGCTGGCAGGAAGGCTGGCAGGGAGGCAGGCACCAAGGCTGGCAGGAAGGCTGGCAGGCAGGCAGGCAGGCACCAAGGCTGGCAGGAAGGCTGGCACCAAGGCAGGCACCAAGGCTGACAGGGAGGCAGGCACCAAGGCTTGCAGGCAGACATGAACCAAGGCTGGCAGGAAGGCAGGCAGCAAGGCTGGCAGGCAGACCGGCTGGCAGCAAGGCTTACAGGCAGGCTGGCAGCAAGGCTGGCAGGGAGGCTGGCAGCAAGGCTGGTAGCAAGGCTGGCAGGCAGACATGCAGGCAGGGCAGGCAAGGCAGTCGATGTGTCTGGCAGCAGGTCTTTCCTCTGAATGGCGACCTGCTTCCAAGCTGCTTCCGTTATATCTGCAGGGCTGATGCAATGCATCCTCCCCGCATGCGCAATTAACACCAGGCATCCATTAGGCTTCCGCTGTGCATCCGCTAGGCTTCCGCTGTGCATCTGCTTCATCCGTTCGGCGTCCACTCTGCATCCGCTCTTTCCGTTCCGCATCCGCTTTGCTGAGGCCCCCCAGAAGCCTAGCGGTTGCGCCATCCGCTCCCATCCTCTTCCATCTGCTGGGCTTCTTTTCCGCATCCGCTTTGCATCCGTCCTGCGTCCTCCCCGCGTCCATGTTATCCGCTCCGGTTATGCAAATTTTTGCCCCTTTTGAGAACGGATAACAACGGATGGAACATTTTGCTCGTCCGCTGTGTCCTTTTTGCATCCGTTGGGCAGTGTGAAATGGGCTTTAATTCTAAGCTCGGAGAAAGACTAGAAACATGGTGGCTAATTGGAAAGAGGTTTATTGAAGAAACAGAACCACGTGATTCTGGGCAACTGACAAAATAGAGTTGAGAGTGGGTGGGTTTTATACCTTCTTTGGGCTTTGTATTTGAGCTTTCTCTTCCTGTATAAAAACATGTCCTTTAATATTGTATTGGCTGTTCTCAGATTCCTATGAGGTTATGTAGGGGTTATGCAGGGGTCATAGCTGGCTCTATAGGCAAAAAAGGAAATGCAAATCCTAGGTGTTTGTTTGAGCTAATCTGGTCAACCACTGGCTTACTGTTTATCAGTTTCAAGGTTTCTGCGACTGTGACATTTAGACTGCTCTGGGATGGAGGGGCTTGTGTTCTGAAAGGATGTTGGGTACAGAGGAGGTATTCAGTAGGTTCTGACCAGTTCTGGAGAACCGTAGTAGAAATTTTGAGTAGTTTGGAGAACTGGCAAATACCACCTCTGATTGGAGATTTTATAGTATCCTTCCCCTGCCACACCCACCAAGCCATGCCCACAGAACCAGTAGTAAAAAATTTTGAATCCCACCACTGGTTGGGCAATTCCTATTGTGGCTAATGGCTTTCTTCCTCTGTTGGATTTTGGGTGAGGGGCTGCTTCTAATCCTACCATTCTGTTTTTGTTTCAAAATATCCTGTCTTGAATGGATTACCAAATCGGTATTCATCTGGCTAGAGTCCTGTCTGTGTGAGAGAGTTGAGGGCTGTTTGGAAAATGAAACAGTATTTGCTATGTGAGCAAGGAGACAGCAAGGAGCCTTAGCTCAGCTGTTCTGTACTAAAGCTGCTTGGTGCTGTGAAACTAAAACTGAAACTGAAAGTTCTCTCCCTGCTTATGTTTTGCATTTGGAACAGATTTCTTTTCAGGTGGGGAAGGGGACTAGAACTCCTTAGCATCATAGCGGGCTGATAATAATATATGAAATATGAATGCTCTGATGGTCATTTTGAAAAATCCTTTTTTAGTGAACACCTAAAAGACAAGAGGAACTTATGTGCCAAATTTCAAGTTTATAGGCTTTACGGTTCTGGAGATTTTGTGATGATGCGTGAGTGGTATTTTGCATAGATAGATAGATAGATA
>BLBF01000003.1:103237649-103287172 GCA_015471245.1 Laticauda colubrina | reverse complement strand
ATAGATAGATAGATAGATAGATAGATAGATAGATAGATAGATATAGTATTCAGCTTTGTTTGGGTATTTTTCCATTTCATCATAGTTGTGGTTTTAAAGTTGTAGCAACGTTTCGGCAGAATCTCATCTGCCATCATCAGGCTTCTGTATTGTGTTCGTCTATGAGTCTAATGATGGCAGATGAGATTCTGCCGAAACATTGCTACAACTTTAAAAGCACAACTTTTAAAGCACAACTTTAAAAGCACAACTGTGATGACGTGGGTAAATATCCGAACAAAGCTGAATACCATGTAAGTACCCACTTTTAATTCTTTGGAAGTAAAATGCATATGTCATATTAATCTTAACTATGAATTTCATTATATAATGGAATAATTTAGTCATAGAGACAAGTTTAGATGAGCATTGAGCCAGTGTTCTGACCCAAGCTTCGTCAAACATACTGAAACAAACTTGTTTCAGAAGCAAAACCTCTTTTAATGCAATGCTGGGAATTATTTTCATTTCCAGCCAGAATTCATAATACACAGTTCCCCAAGATAAGGCCATGCTTATCAGTGCTGGGGAATGCTACCAAAAACAGAAATCTTCAAAGTAATTATAACAGAACCCACCTGAAGTATCAGAAAAAAATGACCAGAGTACGCAGAGTTTCAAGAAGGAGAAGGAATCTAATTGAATTTTGTCATTGAGGTCTGACGTTTATCCCTTATGGGAAGGACAATCACTCCCAGCCTTATTCCCAAGTCACCCCTTCTGCTTCAGCTGCTCTCGCCTTCTAGCAGTTCTGCACACACACAAACTGGGAACAGGCTCCCCTGGGTCTTCTGCTTCGCTGCTGCCAGACTCCAAAGGCAGCACCCCACTCTTAGATGGTCCTGGTCCCATCCCTGTATCAGACGCAGGATGCTCGTCCCAAGTCCTCTCCAGAATCCCTGATTGGTTCCCTTTCTTCCTCACTATCTGACTCCACTGCTGTCTGCACTGGCTGCCAGCAAACCACAACAGTCAGTTTTTAGCTTTGTTTGCATGGAATTTCTCTTTGTCTTGACTTCCCCAATTTCCTGTGTTGAAGGTCCATTTTGCTTGTGACAAAAGATTCTGAATGTGTATATTTATCAATACTGATTACAACTAATTTAGTTTCACGGAAAAATGATATTGTCTGACAAGAGAGAACAGCTAAGAAGTACTTTGAAACTGGCATTTTTCTGGAACACTACTTGCAGAGAAAGTAGCTTCAAAACATTTCAGTGTTAATAAAGATGTTTTAATATTAACATCATGGAGAAGGGAAAACGTATATTGAAAGATCATTAGCAACAAAGATAGTCATTTTTGTAAGTTAGTAGATATTGTTGGAAGAAAAATCCCCTCTGGTTCTAAGCCGGGAAAAAGATGCTGGAAATGAAATGGAAGCAGGCTGCTGGAAAGAAGGTCTCTGTTTATTTGGATGCCAGCAGGGGTGGGATTCAATTTTTTTAACAACCGGTTATGTGGGCGTGGTTTAGTGGTTATGTGACTGGGTGGACATGGCTTGGTGGTCATGTTATTGGTTGGGCGTGGCCAACTCAATATCAGTCACATTGAGCCACGTATCTCCTTGCCTGGCCTCTCATGACTGTCGTAAGGGTGAAAAATGGTCATATGTCACTTTTTTCAGTGCCATTGTAACTTTGAATGGTCTCTCCATACAAGCAAAGTACCAGCAAAGGAGGGAAAAAAAAGCACCAGAGACATTCCTGAGACAGGAAGTTTAGTCCTGCCAAGAATGTAGTAAGGGTTAACAGAGAGGCAATTTCTGTAAGCAACACCAGAATGTTTCCTTCCTGCCTTCCTTAGAGGATTAGGCCAGTAATTTCTTCTAACAACCAGTTCTCCAAACTGCTTAGAATGTTAACAACCGATTCTAGAGAATAGGTGCGAATCTGTAGAATCCCACCCCTGGATGCCAGAAGCTTCAGTGACAACAGCATGTTTCTGGGGTGGCTGACAAAATAGGGTTGAGATAGGTGGGCTTTTATACAGGTGAAACTCAAAAAATTAGAATATCATGCAAAAGTTCATTTATTTCAGTAATGCAACTTAAAAGGTAAAACTGATATATGTGATAGATTCATTACATACAAAGCAAGATAGTTCAAGCCATGATTTGTCATAATTGACATGATTATGGTGTACAGCTCATGAAAACCCCAAATCCACAATCTCAGAAAATTAGAATATTGTAAAAAGGTTCAATATTCTAGGCTGAAAATGTCCCACTCTAATCAGCTAATTAAGCCATAACACCTGCAAAGGGTTCCTGAGCCTTTAAATGGTCTCTCAGTCTGATTCAGTAGGAAGCACAATCATGGGAAAGACTGCTGACCTGACAGTTGTGCAGAAAACCATCATTGACACTCTCCCTAAGGAAAGAAAGCCTCAAAAGGTAATTGCAATGTTCCCAAAGTGCTGTATCAAAGCACATTAATAGAAAGTTATTTGGAAGGGAAAATTGTGGAAGAAAAAGGTGCACAAGCAGCAGGGATGACCGCAGCCTGGAGAGGATTGTCAGGAAAAGGCTATTCAAAAGTGTTGGGGACTTTGACAAGGAGTGGACTGAGACTGGGGTCAGTCTGAGGCTGGGCTACCACACAGAGACAGATCCTGGACATGTGCTTCAAATGCTGTATTCCTCTTGTCAACCCCCTCCTGAACAACAAACAATGTCAGAAGTGTCTTACCTGGACTAAAGAAAAACAGGACACTCTTGCTCAGTGGTCCACAGTCCTCTTTTCTGATGAGAACAACTTTTGCATCTCATTTGGAAACCAAAGACCCAGAGTCTGGAGGAAGAATGGAGAGGCACATACTGCAAGATGGTTGAAGTCCAGAGTGAAGTTTCCACAGTCTGTGTTGATTTGGGGAGCTATGTCATCTGCTGGTGTTGGTCCACTGTGCTTCATTAAGTCCAGGGTCAACGCAGCCGTCTTCCAGATTTTGGAGCACTTCATGCTTCCTTCCGCAGATGAGCTTTATGAGGATGCTGACTTCATTTTCCAGCAGGACTTGGCACCTGCCCACACTGCCAAAAACACCAAAACCTGGTTCAATGACCGTGGGATTACTGAGCAGCCAAATGTTCCTTTTCTTTTATCAGCCCAGACTTCTGAGTGTTTAATATATAGCTTTTTCTGCAGACAATAATACTTGGATATTCAGTGAAAAGTTTTCTGCAGACAAACACACTGGCAATTGTAGGGCTGCAAACCTATATATACTGTATGTCCTTTTGGTACATAGAGGATTATCCAGTAAATGTAGATGTACTGGTGAGAATGCTGACTGAATGTCAGAAGACTTTGTAACACATTTGACAGAAACCTGTTACCCAGCTGATAAGGTGCCCTTTGTTGCAGTGTTTAAAGAGAAAGCTAGACAGGCATAAGTGTGTGAAGTTTTTGCTTGGAAACTTTATTTTATCTGGGAATTGATCTCTGGGCCTAAGTGAATCCTATGAATTCTATAATTCACAATTGAAGAGGCATTTCACTGTCATATAAAAGTCTATAGTTACTGCATAGTAGATCTGGAAGCACCTAGTTATATAATCTTAGGGTTTACATTTTATCAGTATCAGAAGAAAAATCCAGTCAGGTCCCAACCTTGGAGGAAAAATAAATAAAAGGAAAGAGGTCTCTGCATATTTGGTTTCCAGAAAATTTAGTGACTACAGAATGTTTCTGGGGAGGCTGACAAAATGGCTGAGTGAGTAGATTGATTTTTACAGGGTTCTGGGGTTTGGCGATTGAAATGCTCCAGGGGATTGTGCAATGTAGTGAGCATTGTGGTTTCTTTTCTTTTACTATTTCAATGATGGTGGGTTAATCCTATTATGTTCTTCCTTAAAATTTGGGTGGGGGAATGTAAATTCTTAATCCCATCAGCTTCAGCCTTTTGTGGGACCTTGTGGCTGAAAGCATTTTGTGTATAAATAGATTGTCCCAGTCTTTCTGAATGGATACAAAATCTCCATTTCAAAAGCCCAGTCTCTTCTGCTTGAGACTGCTTTCTGCCTTTAAGCCCCTGTCACACTGCACCAACGGATGCAAAGAGGATGTAAAACAGACAAAAAATCTTGCCATCCGTTGGTTAACGCGATGTACTCACTGCCTCCGTTTTGCTTCCTCTCTATCTGTCTAGCATCCGTTTATTGACATTTCATCCACTCAGAAAGTTTTGAGCTGCTCAAAACTTTTGCGCGGAAAATGTATCCAATTCATCGGTTCTGCATCTGCTACGCGTCCGCTACGCGTCCGCTACGCATCCGTTCTGCATCCGTTACGCATCCGCTATATCTGCTAGGCATCCATTCTGGATCTGCACAACTCGCATCCTCTCGGACGCAGGGAGGAAGCGGAACAGATGCAGAATGGATGCAGAATGGATGCAGCACGGAAACAAAGCGTTTAAAATGGAAAAAACGTTCACAGAGGGGACCTATCTCGGATATTAAGGATGTCTAGAGGATGCCTAGAGGATGCCTAGAGGATGCAAAGGGACACCTATACTGCCTATAAAAAGGGGGAGCAACTCACCTGCATCTCACTTTCAGACCAGCAGCCTAGCTGTGCAGACCTCTACAGCCTTCATCTGACTCTTGCTCTTCCACAGCATCCAGTCATGTCCACCGTGGATCGTAACACAGTTCTTTTGGTAGCCACCATCGTTCTGCAACAGTGCAAAGCCATCTACAGGCTCTGTGAACTCTACTACGGGAAGAAAAAGAGGCGGCCAAGAAGCGTCTGGGTATGAAGATGGATCGCCAGAAGAGCAGAGTACGGACTGTACAACAAACTGATGGTGGAGCTCAGGAATGAAGACACTCAGACATTCCAGAACTTCATGAGGATGCCTGCGGTATCTGCTATCCCGCATCAGATGGGCGTCTCATGATAGGGAGCGAAGGAGAGAGAAACGACAGGAGACGAAGTTCCTCGCGATGAGTGCGCCCCGAATGTCCGGGTACACGCTCTTTTATTATGCTCATTCAAAAGGGGGTGATTGTTTATTCAGAACCTAGGTTAAGCCTAGGTCAGACGGAATATACAGATTTAACAATGGCTCAAACAAAAGCAAGATATCAGGACAGACAGGATGGCAAGATTTATATTTGATCAGGATATTACTTCTTCACAAAGCTGCATGCCAGACAATGTAATCCCAAGTGAATAAACCATTTCTGCAAATGTTTGACTCCTTGTCTCTGTACGTGCCCTGTAAAAGGTCACTGAGAAGACAGAAGCTTAATGATTACACGTGAATGATACAATGTTGCAATGTCTGAATGATACATAGTTGCATTGATACACAGTTGCAAACACATAAATGATACATAGTTACAACATCTCCTCTGTTTTTATTTTTTATGACGAATCTTCTTCCTTGTCCAAGAAGACAGGAACCTTTTTTCTAAAATGTTCACCGTCCCAGTCATCTAGGCAGGAGTGCGATCCATCAGCGTCAGGGTTGTCCAAGGAGCGGTAACTCAGCAATGACATTTTTTCATCCGGTGTTAAGGACTTAACATGAGCTTGCAATAACACATTAACATTAGCAGTTATGGAGGATAATTGATTTTTCAAAAATTGCAATATTCTGTTAAAACAACAAGGTCCTATAATACATATCAATATAATGATTATTAATGGTCCTGCCAATGCAGTTATAAGGGTTGTAAGCCATGGTGAAATAGAAAACAAGCTTTGATACCACTTATACATGTTTAACCTTTTGTTTTAAAATCATCAGAGTTATACACGTTAATTTTTGGTACAAGCCATACTTGAATGCAAAATGATTTGGATTTAATAAGTTCATCCCCATAGATGCTGTGAGACCGGTGGAACAAGCCCAGACAGAGTTATTGCCAGGGATAAAATACATTCCTTTCAGGCGTGATGTAAAATTTCCTCCTGAGGTGGTGTAGACTGCAGAGTATCCTCCGATGGTGTGGGTGCGGCCAAGGCGGTTCTTAGGAAGATATACATTACAATGATAGCCATTAGAAACATTATGACAATATTGTGAGTAATTGGATGGAATATTTCCTAAGCAACAACCAACCCCAGTGATGGAAGAAACAGTAATAGTGGAGTTCCTCCAACGGCAACGTTCGTCTGATGTGGAATTAGCAATGGATTTTTGGGAAGCGATGGCTTCGTAAAAAGGTGGAGAGGCAGAAACACAAAGCCAACATGTGGAGGCAATTGATGAGTTTGAAGAGTTCAGCAAAGCATAGGAAGCTTTGATCTTCTATGCGAGAAGAATTGGTTGTAGAGCTTAAACGAATGCCTTGAAAGTCTTTTATAGTCCAAGTAATATTATATTTTCTATGAGGCTTCTGAGGATCGTCATGGACAGTTCTTTTGAAGCGTCGTTTGTTGGCAGGATCAGAGTTTGGGTATATAAAAGCATCACAAGTAGGAGAGAGAACTATGGACAAGTTAGTTGTGGAACATTTAAGAGATGAAAAGGGAATGCAATTAGTAGAAAAAGGATAATAATTACAATAATGACAATGAAGATTAATTTGGTCATTCATCAAGGATGTTAGTTGGGTTGGAGGAACCCGTAATACAAGAGAAGGACATTTAGGTCCCCCTATTTCTAGCTTGAATAGAGGAAAAGATTTTAGGGTTCTTTTCCATAGGAAGAGTAAAGAAGGAAAAAAACTTCGTATAATACGAACTCAATACAGAAGCCTGATGATGGCAGATGAGATTCTGCTGAAACATTGCTACAACTTTAAAAGCACTACAATGACATGGGATAATACCCAAAGGAAGCTGAATAGCACGCACACACACACACACACACACACACACACACACACACACACACACACACATATATATATATATATATATATATATATATATATATATATATATATATATGTTTTCATAAAAACATAACACAAATAAAACATCTTTTTTTGAGAATAGCGTGATCCCAGGTTATCACTTCTTCATACAGACACAAACTCAATTTTATATTCATCTTTGTGTTCTATTCCATATCTTATTACTATTTTAACATTTTCTCCATAATTTTTCCCCTCCCTTGGTTTTCTCAGCTTTATTTTAATTGTCTCATATCTAAATTCAATAATACATCTTTTTCAATGTCTTTCTAATCATTACATGTTTACTTTTGTCTGTCCTGTTTCAATTTCATATCTTTTGTCATTGAACAAATTTTCCCCTGAAGTTACTAATTGGAGTATGACACCTTTATATCTTTTAATTTTATCCATTCAACTCTTATTTAAACTTCAATTTATGCCTTTAGAATTATAACATTCAATACAGTACATAACCTCCAATCGATTTCTGCTTGGTACATCCTTAAAATACACACTATGTTCTCTCTCTCTCTCTCTCTCTCTCTCTCTCTGTATATATATATATATATATATATATATATATATATATATATATATATCTTACAATCTTCTTTAACATTTCTTTACAATTGAATATCATACTTCCTTGGGAACATACTTAATTCTTTTTCCCATATTTCTGTTCACTTATATTTTTATAAATCATTAATAATAATTAAAATGTTCCTATCCTTTCCTAATTTCATTCTCTCATTCTCTTTATTTCATTTATTTATTAACAAACATTCCACTGCATTACATTAAGTATTTTATCCATCATTTTAATCATACATTGTTTCATATTTTCTAAATATTTCTCTTTCTAATATAACAATACTACCTTATGCATCTTTGCAGAATCCCTCTTTCAATTATATTTTCACCCATTATCTCCAAATAGGCTTATACTTTCAATCCTGATACATATTCCCTGGTTCTCTATATGTTGTTTCTGTTTTTTATAACTTCTTTTCCTTTCCTTCTTCCCCCTCTTCTTCTCCCTTCCCTTTTTACCCCATTGTCTCTCTACTTCTAATTCTCTCTTCTATAATCCTATCTTCTATTGCTTTCTAATATTGTAATTATTTTTCAAACTATTCCTTTTTTTGGTTGTTTTTTTGAATCTTAAACTTTTCATTCTCTTTCCCCCCTTTCCTTTTTTTTCCTTA
Organism: Laticauda colubrina; assembly: GCA_015471245.1. Classification (NCBI taxonomy): domain Eukaryota; kingdom Metazoa; phylum Chordata; class Lepidosauria; order Squamata; family Elapidae; genus Laticauda; species Laticauda colubrina. Next base: position 103,279,072 of record BLBF01000003.1, on the reverse strand, counting down.
CAAATAATTAATTGATCGTTGAAGATGACTTCTACTTTGTCCTGACCTTCTTGTTCTACAAGTATTTTTTTGTTGTTTCTCATAGTTCCAAATTTCCATTTCAAAAAATTGAAATATGAAGCCAAAAGAACCTCTTCCTTCTTGTGCATCTTCTTTCTGTTTTTTTTTAAGATCCATTTTCAGTTCTTCCAAAAGTGGTGCCATTTTAAACACTTTTAAACAACTACCCGATTGATTTTGATCATTTAAATCCAATAGCCAAAAATCCAAAAATCACCAATTCAAATAATCCAAAACTATTTCTTCTTGCTTCTTTTTTCCACTTTCTCTTCCTGGGGTTCTATTATTTCTTTACAAAGTTTCAGTTAGAATGTATCTTTTAGGAATCTTGTTAAAGTTTCATTGTAAGTTCCTTTTAATTCCAGGCAGTCTCCTCCATTCTTCCAGATCCTGCCTTTTTGTTCTTTCCTTTTCTTTCCTTTCCTACTTTTAAAGGTTTTTTAGTATCCAAAAATCTTTATTATCCCTTTGACACTTTATTTTCAGCTTAAATGCCTATTGATTTCAATGTGGATTTTTGTCAATTTCTTACTTAAATCTTTTAGCTGTCAGTATAAGGAAGGGGGGAAAAAAAGCCAAATCCTTTCCCTTCCCTCTCTCCTTCACTGCTTCAAAATCTTCTTTGGGAACAATGTTATTTTTTCTAGTTCAAATTCCAGGGTACTTTATGTTGTTGCTTTTTCAGTTCAATCTGGTCAACCAAAACTTTCTCTTCTTATCTTCTTCCTGCACATTCTTTTTCAGTCAAGTTCTTCTTTGAGGTGGCCATTTCTGACCACCGCTGCAACCGCCTTTGCGAAAGGGAGTAATGGCCACCTGAGGAGGAGAGATGCGGCTCTCCTCGATCCTGCTGGCAATCTCACCCCTCTTCACCACCTCTACGGGATGGCTTAACCCCAAATCCAACCGGGTCGGGGTGCTCTGGTGGCAAGCACAATTCGAAACTGTGCACAATCACAGATTTTGAACAAGCACCGAATAGCTCACACTGGAAGTGATATTCTGCCTCTTTTTAATATTAAGAATAAAGAAAGTTTTAATGGGGGGGGGGGGGCTTCCTATACCAGCATTGATGTGGATTCAGTTTGAAGAAGGAATACAACACTGAGGAGAAAAACCATGTCTGTTGTAACTATTATTTAGTGCCTGCTTTACAAGATGATACCCCAACAACGGAAAATCTAAAAAATTCTAGAAGTTGAGGCTACAAGATAGGAAATCCTGGTGATATGATTGGCTGGCAAGTTTGGGGAAGCTAGGCAGGTTCTCATCTGTGTACTTCGGGTTAGTCTATAGTTAGGCAAAATAGGCCTTTCAGATTGGCAGCAGAATTAAAGAGGTTGATTATGAAGGAGATCAAATATTGAGGTCATCAACTGATGGAGATGGAGTTTGCATCTCTTGCATCTCTATTTCTACAGAAAATATGTTTAATTTAGCAGCATTTTTATATCATCTTACCATATTTATCAGCCTGATACTATGCAGCAATTTAGACTAAAATACTTGCAAGAGGGAGCTATATTACATTTAAACAGCACTGAAATCACTAAATGTACATATGTCTTTTTTAAAAAAAAGCTAAGGGGGTAAGAATTACTCCTTTCTTTCATTGAAAGTACTTATAGTAATTCAGGAGAAAAAACTGTTCCCGTATGCCTGATAAACAAGTCTCTGGAGCAGGGATGTAAAACCCGTGGGCTGGGTGCATCACATTCTGGCCACCCATACCCCGGATTTAGCAAAGGGGGAAAAAGTTGCAATATGTCACGTGACAATATTTCATTGCAACTTTGACACCCCTGCTCTATAGCAATATTTCTCAATCTTGATAAGTTTAAGGTATCAGCTGTCAGAATACCATATCCAGCATACTGCTTGGGGAATTATGGGAGTTGAAGTCTGCATCTCTTAAAGTTGTCATGATTGAGAAACATTGCTCAACAGACAGTAGTAGAGGTAGTCCTTGACTTGAAACTGTGCTTTAGCGACTGTTTGAAGTTACAAAGGCCAGTTCCTGTAAAAAAATGACTTATGACAACTTACAACCACTGCAAGCATTTCCATGGTCACATGATCCAAATTCAGGTGCTTGGCAGCTGGCATATATTTATGACAGTTGCACTGTCCTCGGGTCACGTAATTACCATTTGTAATTTTTCCAGCCATCTTCCGATAACCAAAGTCAATGAAGGAAACCAGATTTGCTTAAGAACCCCATGATTCATTTCACAACTGCAATGATTTGCCTAACAACTGTGGCAAAAAGGTTGTAAAATGGGGCAAGACTCATTTAACAACTGCCTTGCTTACCACCAAAAAGTTGGGCCCAATTTATAAGGATTACCTGTATTCTCAAATACGTTTCTGCACATCTCAACAACCAGTAAGCCATATTCTCAGGGTAGACAATTATAAATGTGGTCTTCTAATATGTTATTAGATCTATTCTGCCTCTAAGGAGTGCACAAATGAGAAATAATTAAACAAATTAAAAATAATTAAGATCACCAATGGAATAAAGATTCCACAGATACATAAATCATAGACTAGCCAAAAAAATGTATGTAAAAACATTCTTGTTTTACAAGTGATAATGTGTGGATACAAGCCATATGAAGAAGTTTTGAATAAGATCCCAACTGTTCTCAACACAAAAACATATGCCTCAAGTGCCATGATTATGTATTAATTAAGGCAATTTGACATCCTATCTCTCTCACACACCCTCATGTGTTTGGGCTATAAAATAGATAATTTATATATAGTTTTTAACTTAATTGTGCTCAATTCTGCATTACCTCTTAGCAAATGGCTCTGTCAGCCTAAAAACAGCAACCATAAAATTGTATTTAACAGCTGAAAGACAGAATTATATATAATCAACAGCTGTTAGTTAGACTTGCCACTTTAAGGGCACAGCTGTTTGATGGTATCCACTTTTAAAGTTTCAACTCTCAGTTCCCCAGCCCTTTTCTAAAGAACTGTCATTCTTCTGCAAAGAGGAACTTGGTTGTAAACAACTGTAGACTGTAAAAAGAATATGTGCTGTCAGCAGTCTTTTCTCTTTCAGCCAGATCATGTTATTTTGCAAGGCCAAATGCTTTCACAGGATGCCAATTAAATCAGAAAAAAGCTGCAATTTGTAATTATTTCCTTTTTCAATCATCTAAGTGTTTAAATTGTATACAGCACAGTTTTGTATGCATTCATCCAGTCCCACTATGTTCATTGGGACTTATTCCCAGGTAAGTGGTAATAACATCAGCATGATATAATTTGCTGGCTGAAAGGGTAGAAAGCTGCTGCTCTCTCTCTTTCTCTCCGCCTCCCCCTCTCCAAACACACATGTATTCCTAAAAAATTGAATAGAAAGATGGTGGGGAGGCTAAGTTCTAATACATCTATCATAGTTTATTTATTTATTTGATTTATATTGCTGCCTATTTGCCCATGGCGACTCAAGGTGGTTTACACAATGTAAAATCATATTTAAAACAAAAAATAAAAAGCGTAAGAACTAACAAAAAGAATCAAATAAATTAGTAAAGTACAATAGAACAAAATTTGGGAAAACAAAAAACAAAAACCAACTCCCGCTCCCCCCCACCCCGACGACAGCAGGTCACACTAGCCATCTGATGGGTTCCATCCCTCTCTGGGTTCCCCAGGCCCATTGGCAAAACTAAGTCTTCAGTGCCTTTCGGAATAGTGTTAACGAGGGAGCTATTCTAATCTTTGGGGGAATGATGTTCCAGAGAGATGGAGCCACCACAGAGAAGGCTCCACCAGGTGTATCTCCCTCAGGGGTGGGAACCGCAGCATTCCCTGCCTGTTCGCTCTAATGGGTCAGGTAGATGTCACTGGCAAGAGATGTTTTCTCAGATAACCTGGACCCAAGCCATGAAGGGCTTTAAAGGTGACAACTAGCACCTTGAATTGCACTTTTGTTGACACTGATTTATCATGTGCTTTTAAATTTATTTTTATTTTTAGACAGTAAGAACAATTAATTAGTGGCATGACTTGCATCAAGAAGTTGTGGTTGCACCATCACTGGAGGTTTTAAAGAAGAGACTGGACCACCATTTATCTGAAATGGTATTTCTGAAAGGGTTTCCTAATTGAGCAGGGGTAGCAGACCTCCAAGGTCTCTTCCAACTCTGTTATTTGGTAGCTCATCAGTTATCACAGAATTGGCTGAGATATTGATCATGTTATCTGCTCACCAGACAACTGGTACCAAAACCTGATTAAATATGTTACATCAATGTTACCCCAAATAGTAAGAATTCTCTGAGATAGTTAAACTCCAATAGTCTAGTCCTCAGCATGTATTTCCTGACAAGATGACCTTTGCCTAATAGAATCAGTCACGTTTGTATAGAGGCCTCCTACATAATGAACAGAAATATCAAAGGTTGTAGATTTTATACAGCAAGGGTCTTCAAACTTGGCAAGTTTAAGACTTGTGGACTTTAACTCCCAGAATTCCTGAGCTAACATGACTGGAGGAGGAATTCTGGAAGTTGAAGTCCACAAGTCTTAAAGCTATCAAATTTGAAGACCCCGAGAGAGAGAGAGAAAGAGGCACCTATAACAAAAGATGGTTGTTGAATAGAAATCAGTTGAGTTTGATGTTTCTGTGATTTTCTCGATCTGCCATCAGATGATATTATAGCCTCTTGACTGGGATATGGCTTTTTTTTTTTCAGGAGAGGCCATGTCATATTATCCAATTCAGAAATTTTCCTCATAGGTTTACCACATTATGATGCCATTACTTGCAATGTTACCCCAAATACAATATTCTCTAATAAGCAGAGGAAACACGTGTTTCTCTTCTAAAATAATCAGCTAAGGTATATGAAACAATGTAATTATATGCAGCTGTCTATTGTTCTTACATTTAAAAAAAAATCACACTTTGCTGTCTTCTGGAACACACTGAAAACTGAGCCAAAAGTAGTTAGGAAATACCTGAATAAAAACACAAGAGCATAACATATGAATATGTTTTTAATCATTTTTTTCTGTAGAAATTTGAAGTTATAAAGGAATTCCTGAAGGGCAAAATTAGGGGATTGAGGTTTACTGTTGTGTTGTTCTTCACTTTACAGAAAATCATGGCCAAAGTTTGTCAATACTGTCCTCAAAGGTATTGTAGCCAGTGATCAATACCAGTGGTCTGGCGGTTAGGGCACCAACTGGCTAATTGATTGTTTTGTTCCTTCCTTTTGCCAGTGTTCTCAAACCACACAAAACTTTGGCAAGTTGATTTGTTGAAGGTTGTCCCTACTGTAAGTTTCAGTATATTTTGTGGTCATGTATTATTTAGTACCAATGATATATCTGCTAGCAATTGTGTGGTGCTTAATTTTGAGAGTCTCCTTTTGTTTCTTTTTAAATAAATTAAAATGAATTCCTCTTATCATAGTAAAATTTTATTGCAAAAATTTTATTTCCAAAAATAAAATTGGGAAAACAATTGTAAGAAACACTAGAAATCCTCTGTCTTGCACAAAAGTATTGAGTGCTGTTTATGCCAAAAGCAAGTTTAAAAATATATCACAAATCATAGTTAAACAAAACTTAATTGGGACCAGCAAAATGACACATATTGCTTTTTCAAACTCTCCAAAACTTTCTGCTGTTCAAGACAGTAGAAAAGATAAAGTGGTATTAATGATTAGTTGTGCAGGAATCAAATGCTTGCATTATTTGTGCATTTGTCTGATCTTAATTTACATTTTACTAACTGGATTTGGGGCGTGTTTTATTCCTCTTCTCATCAAAAAAGATTGCTGTCTTTTGTTTTTTAAATTTTCTCTACTTTTCCTAGATATATAGACTATATAAAATTCTTTAGACTAGATATTACTAGACAATTTGAGGAATCACCATAACCATTTTTTTTTTCATTCATGAATCTAGTACTAATGTACGATTACCCCCATTCCCTTCCAGGAGTGAAAATAACACTTGGATTTTCCATATTTTAACATTGGTATTGAGGCTTTTGATGGGGAGGATGCTATTTTTATGTAGTTTTTTTTATGCAAATATGTGGCTAATCTGTCAATTTGATAAGGAACACGACTCTCAAGTACCATGTCTATAGTACTTTTTATTTTCTATTTATTATTAGGGATTATAAACACAGAGAATATATGTCTAATGTTTCCAAGATGACATTCAGTTGTTAAAATCTTTTGCAGTGCACAGGGCCCTGCCTAGAGTTGCCAGGGGACAGGGTTAAAATTGGCAAGATAGCAGATGGAGCATTACAGTGCAAACCTTGCCTCTTTTGATGTGCATATAAAAGAGGTAGGACTTACACTGTGATAGTTTGCTCTCTAGATTAGCAGTTTAGATTTTCCCCATTGCAGACCTTATTTTTTCTGCCTCCTTATTTTGTTTAAAGCAATTGTCAAAAATCAGTGGAAATTTTTTGAAATGGAAACACACGAGTCCTGTAGAAGAAGCCCTAAAATATTGTTTCTATAGTGTAAAAAAGGAGGATCCCACCACCCAGAGAATAAAAATGGCCAGTCATGATACAATACAACTCTAAAAATCTACTGTGGCCCATGTCCTTTCTCCAGAGCTAAGTGTAGTTGCCACCCATCAAAAATATAATTCACCCTTAACCTAGAACTTGACCCAAGATCCAAAAATGCTTCACCTCTAACTTAACAAAAGTCATTTCTTTCATTGTCTTCAAAGTTAGCTGAATACAAGTTTAAGAAGGCCTAGAATCAAACAACAAAATCTAGGCATATACTTTTTGCAATATTTCTCATATGGTATGTAATCAATTGCATCAGACTTTGTGAACAATCCTTCGACAATCATCCAACCACCAATGTAGAAGAAGAGAAGGTTTCAGGTTTTTTTGATCAAATTCATTTTGAAATCACTAAACATGCAAGCAAGATGTGCTCTTTGTGATAGGAGAGTGGAATGCCAAAGTTGGAAACATTAAACAGGAACCTGGACTTGAATTGTATGACTTAGAGAAACTGAAATGAGAATGGAGACTGACTTGACAATAATTATTTCTTCAAAGCTATCAGTCCTCAAACAAACAAAATGATGTTTGGATCATGGATGTTGAACATGGATGTCAGAAAGAATATATAAAAATTAAATTGATTGTATTATTGCAAAAAGGAAATAGAGGAACTCAATTATAGCATCAAAGACATGGTCAGGTGCTAACTGTGGAAAAAGTTCAGAAACTGCTCATATGCAAGTTCCATGTTAAGCTAATGAAGAACAAAAAGAAAGTCAGTTTTCAAGATATGATCTTGAATATATACCCACCATTTTCAAAGAGGACGCCAGAAACTGCTATGAAGTCCTGAGTGTTCTGCATAAAATGGTATACTCCAAATGCCTCAAATGTGATTGGCCAGAAAGGCCTGCACGGGATTGGTTCACTAAGAACCAATCCAGGAGGACCGCCAAAAGGCGGCAAAATCAAGTAAATGTCATTGGCTACAAGCCAGCAGGCAAGCCGAATATAAAGGCTGCCGCGGCTTGAGCTAAACCATTCCGTTTGCTGTAAATAGTGAAATAAATAAATTTGCTGTTGGAACCTGGTCTACCTCGTGTTTTTTCCGGACGGAACACTGGCGACGAAGGTGGGATTGTCCTAAAACGTGAGACTGTGCACGCGGCAAATTGAAATCCAGGCTAGAAGCAATGGACGGAAATAATGCACCGCCCACACCCTTCAATCCCAATGAAGAGGATTGGGAATTCTATGTAGACCGTTTTCAAATGTATTTAGAAAGCAACGAGATGGAGGAGATCTCAGACCAGCGTAAGAGGGCTGTCTTCCTAACGCATTGTGGGCCAACCGTGTTCAAGATGGCCAAAGCATTAGCGAAGCCCAGAGACGTAAAACAAATGACCTGGCCTGAACTCCAGCGGATGCTCAAGGCCCACTACGTACTAGTAGTGTCAAATCTCATCAAATGGCATGAGTTCTACCTAAGGGACCAAAAAGAAGGCGAGACCATCGCTGACTTTGTGGCAGCCCTTCAACAACTGGGGGGACCGTGCGAGTTCCTGAACTTAGATAAAGCCATGCGAGATCGAGTGGTACTAGGCCTAAAAGACTCTAATTTACAAAGTAATTTGCTAAAGCCCATGTCACACTGAACCAACGGATGCAAAGAGGATGTAAAACGGGCAAAAAACCTTGCCATCCGTTGGTTAACGCGATGTATCCATTCTGTACTCACTGCCTCGGTTTTTCATCCTCTCTATCCGTCCAGCATCCGTTTATGGACGTTTCATCCGCTTCAAAAGTTTTGGGCTGCCGAAAACTTTTGCGTGGAAAATGTATCCAGTTCATCCGTTCTGCATCCGCTACGCATCCGCTACGCATCCGTTACGCATCCGCTACACATCCGCTATATCCGCTTGGCGTCCACTGCGAATCCACGCAACTCGCATCCGCCCGGACGCAGGGAGGAAGCGGAACGGACACGGAACAGATGCAGAACGGATGCAGCACGGAAACAAAGCGTTTAAAGCGGAAAAAACATTCGCAAAGGGGATCTATCTCGGATATTAAGGATGTCTAGAGGATGCCTAGAGGATGCAAAGGGACACTACACTTTGGAAAGACCCCCCAATTCCTCCAGCCGTTCCCGCACATTTCAGCCATTCCGGCCGTTCCAGCCATTTGAAATCAGCGACCTAGTCTATGCAAAAAAATTCACTGGGGACCCTCTATGGCTTCCAGCCACAATCACATAAATAACAGGCCCCCGGTTCTACCGCCTTACCGTAGACGATGGCAGGGAATGGAAGCGTCACATAGACCAGCTTCGTTCCCGAAATATTGAACAAAATGCAAATACACAGCCCCAAATAATAAAAATTGACATAAACAAAATCAAAGAGGGGGGGAAATACAAGAAAATAATAATAAAGAACTTTTTAAAATAAAACCAGAACATCTAACCAATCAAAAAGAGCAAAAAGAAAACTTACGGTTAGTTGAGACTTGCGAAAAAAAATCCAGATGAAGGGAAACCCGTCCTGGAAGGGCCAGTCAAGCCAGCTCGTCCTGCCCGGGAAAGCCAGGAGGGAGCGGCAAAACCACCGGCCTGAGCAACTCAAGCGGTAGCAAAATGGCTGACTCATCCTTCCAGGCGGTTCCATGGAGAAGAGCCGGAGAGACAGTAACCCCATCCGAACCGGTTGAAGTCTCCAGTGAAAATGAACCACGCAAATCCAGTAGAGTCAGAAGAAGCCCCACCTACCTGCGTGACTACATCACCCATGTAGAACTAAACTAAGCGGGGAGAGGTGTTCTGTATAAAATGGTATACTCCAAATGCCTCAAATGTGATTGGCCAGAAAGGCCTGCATGGGATTGGTTCACTAAGAACCAATCCAGGAGGACCGCCAAAAGGCAGCAAAATCAAGTAAATGTCATTGGCTACAAGCCGGCAGGCAAGCCGAATATAAAGGCTGCCGCGGCTTGAGCCAAACCGTTCCGTTTGCTGTAAATAGTGAAATAAATACTGTCAGTCTTCAAGATCTTCTGCTATTGCTTTGCATCTTTTCGATTGCCATAAGTAACGGGGGTGGTGGTGGAAAAGGGAGGTAGGAATAGCTGGGGAAGTGAGCTGGAGGAGTTACATTCGTCTGATGTATAAATGGAAGGGGCGAGCATAAAATAGAGTTAGGTTTCTATTTCTCGCTTAGCTTTCTTCTTTCTCTGCGCAACTGCAACCCATTATCAAACTATGCCAAGGTCAACAGACAGAGGCCTCATCATCACCTGAAGATACCACATGATCATATCCACAACTTCTAATTGGAAGTGTCAGTTGAACTATTGGGGGTGGGAACATTTCCATCATTTTCTATATGTGAATTGCACGCCTAAATTCTCAGATTCAGAATTCTTTGGTTGCTACCACTTCACTTTCAGTAAAAGATATCTTTTCTCTAAACTAAAGAGTCTAAGTATTTCTTTCCTGGATTTTGAATGGAGCCCCAACTGACATTATTCTGAATCTCGCTCCACCTGCCCACCCAGAGAGAATACCCAATTTTCTTCTGAGGGGGCCTGGACATCATGTCATCTTCAAATAGTGACCAGGAGAATCCAGCTGTGAAGCCCAGATGGTCAGTGGGAGTTGGTTGGAAAGATCCGGAGAAGGACCCCCCCCGGGGTCACAACTACCCGCCGGTGTGGAAAAGAGGAGCCTTGGCAAGAGAAAGAAAAGAGGGAACTCTTGCTGGATCAAGCCAGGAAACTCCTGAATGAAGCCTTTGAACAACCTCAAGCTCCACAAAGGTATGAAGGGGGAGGGGAGGCAGCCCCAGCCAGAAGAAGCAGAGCAACTCCCTCTCCCATAAATCAACCCGATCCACCAGCAGCCCCGGGGCCTTCGGCGGGAGGTGTAGCTCCTAGAAGGCGTAGAGCTCCTAGGCTGCCTCTGTTAGAAGTAAAATACGGAGGGGATCCCAAAGCCTTGGGATTTTTCTTAGCTCAAGTATGGAGTCATATGGAGGAGTATGGGGAGGATTTTCCCTCAGAAGCAGCCAAAGTGAGGTGTGTTACCAGGGCTCTGGAGGGAATAGCGGCAGAGTGGATGGTGACTTTGCATAATGATAATGCTCCTCAGTTGCTGAATTATAACCTATTTATGGCTGCACTGCGGGCTAGGTTTGAGGACCCACTGGCGGAGCGCAAGGCCCAAATTAGGATGAAAACCATAAAACAGGGGCGGAGGTCTGTGGCTGATTACACTCAAGAATTTAGGCAGTTAGCAGGCCATTTCCGAGGCTGGCCCCAAGAAGCTCTGATAGAACTGTTTAAAGATGGTTTAAATGAAGATGTGTACCAGAGATGCACTGCTAGAAGAGACCCCAATAACTTGCAGATGTGGTACCTGTTGGCAGAAGAAGTGGAAATTGATTTAATCCGAAGTAAACGGCGGGGAGGTTATGGGTGGAGAAATTTTTCCCCCTCGCGCCCTCAAGAGGCTCCTAAACCTCAGAGGGGAGGAGTGGCGGCAAGACCCAACCCCTCGGCCTGTTTTCGATGCGGGAAAGAAGGTCACCGGGCTGTGAACTGCAGAGTCAAGTTGGAGAAAAAGGGGGCGCCCAAGGAAGGAAAGAAACCTGAAAAATCCCCAGCGAAGCCTCGCGAAACAGCACTAAAGACGAGAGAGACAGCAGAGGTCACCCGTCCCGCAGCAGAAGAATCAGAAGTCCCAGTGACCCCTGAGGAGGAGGTTTCTGACTCGGAAGACGACTTCCTGGTAAGTCCAAGTGTGGGCCCTATGACCATTCCGGTGAAGTTGAGAGTACCCAATTCAGGGGTCGAAGGGGAAATGCTAGCCCTGTTAGATTCTGGGTGCACCAGGTGTATAATAAACATGGAAGTAGTCAAGAAAATGGGCCTAAAGTTAAAACCTTTGAAGATGCCCATTTCCTTTTGCCAATTAGATGGATCAGTGGCTGGAGGTTGCCCTGCACATTGTGTCACGGAACCTATAGAAATGATCATGGGAGAGCATGATGAGACTCTGCGGTTTATTGTGGTCCCTGGAATGGAGCAACCATTAATACTGGGATTTCCCTGGCTCTGGAAATGGAACCCCCAGGTTAACTGGAGAAAGGGGTTGTTGCGCATACGCACAAAGCAGTGACCGGGAGGAGGGGCCAGATCGCAGCCGAAGCCTGGGGGCCTAATTGAAATAGCTTCCACAAGTACTGAGCCCATAAAAGATGAGAAGAAAATTCCTAAAGAGTATTGGGATTTAAAAGAAGTGTTCAGTGAGAGGGCCTCGGATGAGCTTCCGCCTCACCGACCAACAGACTGTGCTATTGAGATTTTGCCTGGGGTGAAACTCCCGAAACCAAAGTTGTACTCAATGACCCCACGGGAATTGAAAGAGCTAAGATTGTTTATTGATAAAAATTTGGAACGTGGTTTTATTCAACCCGCTAGACCCCGGGTAGCGGCCCCAGTGTTGTTCTGTGAAAAGAAAGATGGTTCCAAACGCTTGGTGGTGGATTACAGAAATTTGAACGCTATTTCTGTGGAAAAGGTGTACCCCCTTCCTTTGATGAAGGACATGTTGGCCCATTTAGCGAAGGGAAAGATCTTCACCAAGTTGGATTTGAGAGAAGCTTACTACCGGATTCGAATTAAGGAAGGGGATGAGTGGAAGACCGCTTTTAACTGCCCGATGGGATGTTTCCAATTCAACCTTCTTCCTTTTGGTTTACAAGGGGCCCCAGCTGTATTCATGCAAATGATCAACCAAGTGTTACATGAACATTTATACAGGGGGGTTTTAGTTTATCTTGATGATATCCTTATCTACACAGAGACCCTGGGTGAACATGTGAAGTTAGTGCGGTCGGTTTTACAGAAACTGTGTGCCGCTAAGTTGTATGCTAAATTGTCAAAGTGTGAATTCCACCAAGACAAAATTGACTATTTGGGATATCGCATTTCATCTGAAGGCATAGAGATGGATCCAGAGAAGGTGCATGCCATTCTGGAGTGGGCTCCACCACGCACTAGAAGACAACTTCAAAGTTTTTTGGGATTTGCAAATTTTTATCGGCAATTCATCCCGACGTTTGCTAAGATAGCAATGCCCATCACCAATCTCTTAAAAACAAAAGGGGAGGTGAAGCTGAGGCCAGGAAAGCCGCTGGAGTGGTCCATGGAGTGCCAAGCCGCTTTTGAAAAGCTAAAACGACTATTTGCTGCAGAACCAGTGCTGAAACACCCGGATATGGACACTCCTTTTGTGATTCAAGCTGATGCAAGTGATGTAGCTATTGGAGCGGTATTACTGCAAATCAACGAGAAAGGGACCTTGCAGCCTTGTGCGTATACCTCCCGTAAACTGTCTGAAACAGAGAGAAGATGGGCCGTCTGGGAGAAAGAAGCTTTTGCAGTTTGTTGGGCCTTGTTGACCTGGAGACATTTCCTGGAAGGAGCAAAACACCCGTTTGAGGTATGGACTGATCATAAGAATCTGGAAGCCTTAAAAACACCCCGGAAGCTGTCCCCTAAACAAGTTCGGTGGGCCCAGTATTTCAAGCGATTCAATTTCTCATTGAAGTATATTCCGGGCGGGAAGAATTTCATGGCGGATGCTCTCTCTAGAGCAATATAATAGTATGCGTCAGGAGGTGATAAGCCCAATTGTCTCAGCCAAACACCTAGCTGCCCCAGTGGTTACCAGAGCCCAAAAGAAGAACCAAGAAGTGGTTTTAGCGAATTACCTTACCGAACAATTAAAAGAAGCTTTAAAACTGGACGAATGGTTCCTGGCTCATTCAAGTGACTATACAATTAGAGATGGTTTGGCTTGGGTGGGGGCCAAGTTGTATGTGCCACAAGTATTGAGGAGCCAAATACTACAACAGGCTCATGATTCTAAAGCAGCTGGCCATTTTGGATTTGTGAAGACCTTACATCTGGTCAAGCGGCAATTCTGGTGGCCTACTTTAAAGAAGGACATTGAAGTTTACGTAGCTAGCTGTCCGATTTGTGCTTCGGCAAAGAGACCTCCTGGTAAGCCAGTAGGATTTTAAAAAATGTAGCTAGACCAACGACTCCTTGGAAAGATATCTCTATGGACTTTATAGTAGAACTACCCGAAAGTGGTGGAAACACGGTCATCTGGGTAGTGACTGATTTGTTTTCCAAACAAGTACATTGCATACCTTGTTCCAAGATTCCCTCTGCTAAGACGCTGGCTAAACTATTTATATCACATATCTACAGGTTACATGGCGTCCCGGAACGCATAATCTCTGACAGAGGGGTCCAATTTACCTCAAATTTTTGGAAAGAGTTCCTGAAGTTAATAGGCTCCTCCCAGGGGCTAAGCTCTGCCCACCACCCCCAAACCAATGGGGCTTGTGAGAGGACTAACTCAGTGTTAGAACAATATCTCAGATGTTACATAAACTATCAACAAGATAACTGGTCCGAATTACTACCATTTGCTGAAGTGGCATACAACAACTCCGTACACAGCAGTACTGGATTTACTCCATTTAAAGTGGCTTCGGGACAAGATTTCATTCCCATAGCTGAACTTCCTCGTGAAAAACCTAACATCCATTCGTGGGATGAATGGATAACTCAACTCCAACTTAACTGGCCAGTAACACGCAAAGCATTAGATGAGGCCCATCAAGCTCATAAGAAATTTGCTGACAAGAAAAGATCCCCACAGAAGGAATATAAAGTGGGCGACAAGGTTTTCCTGTCCACCAGATACCTGCAGACCACTCAAAACTCAAAGAAGCTTGGTCCTAAATACGTTGGTCCATTCACAATTGAACGGATTATAAATCCTGTAACGGTCCAGCTGAACTTACCAAAATCTCTTCGATGAATTCATTTTTTATTTTTCAGGAAGGTGGGGGACAGCATGAAGTCTGCATTCCTGGACTAGCTGGCTTCTTATGGTAAGTTCCTGGTTTTTATACCTTTTACTCCTTTTGTGAGTTGACTTCGTGTAAATGTTTGTATTTGTGCTGAATGTTTCAAATCCTGTTTGAGTTTGTCTTTATTCTCACTGGAGGGCAAGAATACCACGGGGTGCGGAAGGCAAACTCCATGGGGTGGTTAGATTGTATTACTGGTTCTCTTTTAGCTTTAAAATGGTTTTTTCATAGTTGTTTTGTGGCAATCTCCTGTCTCTTTTGTAATTTATATTTTTTGTGTCTTTTGTCTGTTTGTTTTGCTTATTTGGAATGTGCTGTGTTTGTAAGGATTTCCTTTTCTTATTTGTCTAGTTTTCTTAATTACTTAGGCTTTTGTCTATAGGGATTCTTTAATACCTTTTATTTGATTCCTTTTCCTATATAAGTTTGTTTTATGGCTGGCCTGATGTTCCTCTTGGGCTTTTCCTGTTTGAGTGACACTACTGTCTTCATGAAGTTCCCTTTCCACAGAAGCAAAAGTTATACTTTCAGGAAGCAGCACAGGAAGAATATTGATAGTTTTGAACTTTTTTTTTGGATAAAACTCTTGAACATTATGGATTCCCAAGAAAACAAGCAAATGGATCATTGAACAAATCAATCCAAAGTTTTCATTATATCAGACTCAAATTTATTTATTCAATTATATATTTATCTCCCATTTTCATTATTTTCACAAATCACTCAAGGCAACAAACATGTCCAACACACCTTCTTCCTATTATCTCCACAACAATCTTGTGAGGAGGGTTCAGCTGAAAAGAAAGGTTGACTGACCCAAGATCACCCCACTGACTTTCCTGGCTAAGGTGACATTTGAATTCATTGAATTCATTCATCTTGCTTTTTAGCCTGGTCCTTTAAGTACTAGAGTCTAGATCAAATTGACTTCTTTTTAAAATTACCATAACTTTATCCTAACTTTTTTTTTTAAATATCAGGGAATTACAGACACATTATGTGAAAACCTAGTTCTCTAGAGAAAAGGTAAATGTTAAGAAAGATGGAAGAGAAGGACAACCATTAGCAAAGTGGATAGATTAAATTACAGTGGTGATGTCTACACTGTTGGAAGTCCTGAGATACCATGTTAGGGAAACATGGTTAGGGAGAAAAAATCTATCCTTGTGGTCTTTAGGAGTCAAAAAATATTTGATAGCACCTAATCAAGTCATCGATCAAAGCATACTGTATGTCATTTAAGCCCATGTCACACTGCACCAACGAATGGAAAGAGGATGTAAAACGGAGAGAAACACTTGCCATCCATTGGTTAACGTGATGCCTCCGTTCTGTACTCACTGCCTCCGTTTTTCATCCTCTCTATCCGTCCAGCATCTGTCTGTTGACATTTCATCCCTCAAAAAGTTTGGAGCTGCACAAAACTTTTTGAGCGGAAAATGTATCCAATGCGTCCGTTCTGCATCCGCAACGCATACGGGGAACATCCGTTCTACATCCGTCGTCATCCATTACGCATCCGCTATATCCGCTAGGCACCCGCTGCGCATCTGCGCAACTCAAATCCTCTCCAGTGGAAAATGGACACAGGGAGGAAGCAAAACGGATGCGGAACGGACGTGCAGCGTTAGTAGCACGGACGTAGAAAGGATGAAAGTGGATGCAGCTCACATACAAAGCATTAAAACAGAAAAAACATTCGCAGAGGGGACCTATCTCGCATATTTAGGATGTCTGCAGGATGTCTAGAGGATGCAAAAGGACATCTAGCGGAAAACCTATATTTCCTTTAAAAAAGAGGAGAAACTCACCTGGATCTCACTTTCAGTCCAGCAGCCCTGCGGTGCAGACCTCTTCAGCCTTCATCTTGCTCTTGCTCTTCCACAGCATCCAGTCATCTCCACCATGGATCATCACACACTCCTTTTAGTAGCCACCATCGTTCTACAACAGTGCGAAGCCATCTACAGGCTCTTTCACCTGTTCTACGTGAAGAAAAGGAGGCAGCCAAGAAGTGTCTGGGTCCAACGATGGATCAGGAGAAGAGCAGAGTACTGTCTGTATAACAAGCTGATGGTGGAGCTCAGGAACGAAGACCCTCGTGCATTCCAGAACTTCATGAGCCATGTTTGACGAAGTTGTGGAGTGGCTGAAACCCAGGTTGACCAAGCAGAGCACCAACTTCCGGCCCAGCCTGGGCCCTGGGCTGAAGGTGGCACTGACTCTGCGCCACCTGGCCTCAGGGACCATGTACAGGAGCATGCAGTACGGCTGGAGGGTGCCACACAACACCATCAGCATTCTGGTCAGAGAAGTGGTGCAGGCCATCATCGAAGAATACCTGGAGGAGCTCCTCCAGTGCCCCTCCACTGAAGAAGGCTGGAAGAAAGTTACAGAGCAGTGGTATCAGAAGTGGAATTTCCCCCACACCATTGGAACCATAGATGGCAAGCACATGGCCTGCAAAGCGCCAGCCAAGTCAGGGTCCACTTATTTCAACTACAAGGGCTTCTACAGCATCATCCTCTTCGCCATGGTCGATGCTGACTACAAATTCATGTGCATCAATGCTTCAGGCAAGGGGTCATCTTCAGATGCCCAGGTATACAACCCCAGTCACCTCAAGGGGCTGGAACGCAACCTCATCATGGGCTTCCCAGATCCAGACCCCCTGCCCAACGACACACAAGATGTGTCCTACTTCATTGTGGGGCATGATGCCTTCTCCCTCAGAACCTACCTCATGAAGCTCTATACCTCCAGATGCCTCACCCGTGAAGGGAGGATCTTCAACTACAGGCTGTCCAGGGCAAGGCGGGTGGTGGAGAACGCCTTTGGCATCCTGGCCAATAGGTTCCAGGTACTTCTCACCACCATGCAGCATCGCCCAGAGACTGTGAGGAGGATCGTGGAAGCTTGCTGCATCCTGCACAATCTCATGCGCACCCACTATCCACTGTTGCAGAACAGGCTCGTGGACCTCCAACAAGGCAATGGGGACATGGAGCCTGGTGAATGGAGGCAAGGACAAAACCTGATAAGACACTGTGGATGTGCAAGGCCCCAACAGAGTTTCACATGAAGGGAAAAAGCAGCGCAACCTCCTGAAACACTGGTGCAACTCCCCAGCTGGAGCAGTGGAGTGGCAAGACAGGATGATAGATGCTTAATGGATGCTTCCTTCAGCCTGTCTCGTCACACTGATGAGATTGTGCCATGTATGTTGAGTGGTCCTACAATGAACAGGGCGTTTAATAAAGAGTTGTGTTTATGTTGACATGTGTGGATAATTATTACATTATTATTGATAATAAAGGGCCGTAGGTGTGGCACCTGGGAGGGTGGACCATACAGTCCCACTATGCTTGCACTGGAGGCTTATCTATCCCACAGCTATTAGCCATACCAAAGGTATCCCTGCCCATCCCACAGCTATTACCAATCCCAAAGGTATCCCTGCCCATTCCACAGCTATTACCCATCTCATAGGTATCCCTGCCCATCCCACAGCTATTACCCATCCCAAAGGTATCCCTGCCCATCCCACAGCTATTACCCATCCCAAAGGTATCCCTGACGATCCCACTGCTATCCTTACCCATCCCACAAGCATGCAAAGGCTTAAAACATTTGGAAAAGTTTCCACCAAGACTTTATTTAATAAAATAAATGAAGCAAGTGTGTGAAGCAAAGATAATCTTTGTTAATAACAAGTTGTGAAAGAAAAATGACCCAAGTCAAGTGTCCAAAGCAAAGATAAAGTCAACAGGTAGCCACCCAGTCTCTGGCACTCTTCTTGGTCACTCTGAGGCGTGCCCAGTCTCAGGGGTGAAGGGTCCAGGTGCTGTGGAGGTGGCTGCTGCTGGAGTGCTGGTCTGAGGCATCATTGGGGTGCCTGGCCCTGAGAGAACAACAGGGGACAGTGTGTGGAGGAAGCTCTCAGAGAGCTAGCTCATTCCTGTGATGTTGAGAGCCCCTTCCTCCAGGACATGGGGTGTCAGCCCCAATACCGATGACAGATGTTCTGAGGCCGGGCTTGGCTGTGGGGTGGACGAAGGAGCAATGTAGTGGGGATGTCTGGTCTGCAGCTGAGCGAGGTGAGGCATGGGTGGCATCTGTGGCATGGGTGGCATCTGTGGCATGGGTGGCATCTGTGGCATGGGTGGCATCGATGGCGTGGCTGGCATCGATGGCGTGGGTGGCGTGGGTGGCATTGGTGGCGTACAATGTACCTGTGCCTGGACTGGGAAGGTCTGTCTGTGCTGCTGGACCTCCTGGTAGCCATAGCCTTGGTAGGTGAGGGCCTGTGGAAAGCCTTGGAAGGGCAGTGACATCACCTGGGGTGGAGGAGCAGGCCTGGACTGGGTGGGAACAGGTTCATCTGGGTCTGGAGGGTTATGAAGACCGGTGATCCTGTCCTTTACCACCTGGTACTGTGATTCCGACATGTTCATGAGGGTCTGGTTGACGTTGGTGAGGAAGGGCTTGCGGTTGGAGGATGGGACGTCGGTGTGTACCAGCTGAGAGAGGAGATCTACGCTGCTTCTGATGGTGTCCCTGATCTCCAGCAGGACAGTGTGGCTCTGTCCCTCCGGTCTGCCTCTCTGCCTTTCTGTGGAGGTGGAGCTGGGGGTGGATGTGGGTTGGCCTGTGGTGGAAGTGCCTTCTCCTTGCTCCCATTGCATCAAGGGGTCCTCCACGCGCTCCACCACGGGTAGTGCAGTTGTCGGGAGGTTCTCCATCGTAGGACGCTCCACAGATACCTGCCTGGACACAGGAGCTGACTCTTGGCCAGAGGAGGACTGGCTCTCAGCGGGCTGCCTGAGAGAGAGGGTTGTGAGAGGGGCTGCTCCTCGGTAGCGGACCTCACCCTCCAGGAAGCTGCACCAGCAGGACCAGGATCAGCAGCAGCAGAGTAAGCACCAGCAGCGCCAGCAGCATCAGCAGGACCAGGAGCACCAGGAGGACCAGGAGCACCAGGAGCACCAGGAGCACCAGCAGGACCAGCAGGACCAGGAGCAGCGCCAGCAGAGTAAGCACCAGCAGAAGCACCAGCACCAGGAGCAGCACCAGCAGAGTAAGCCCCAGCAGAAGCCCCAGCACCAGGAGGAGCACCAGCAGAGTAAGCACCAGCGGAAGTCCCAGCACCAGCAGAGTAAGCACCAGCAGAAGAACCAGCACCAGGAGCAGCACCAGCAGAGTAAGCACCAGCAGAGTAAGCACCAGCAGAAGCACCAGGAGCAGGAGCAGCGCCAGCAGAAGCTCCAGCACCAGAAGAGTCAGCCCCAGCACCAGATGCCCCAGGAGAAGCAGAGTCAGGGCCAGGGGATGGGATGGTGGCCCTGTCCCTCTTGCCAGGGCTGGCAGCAGATGGCAGAGGCTTTCTCTTCTTCCCCATGGTTGTTGGGTTGTTGGCTTGCTGGCTGGCTGGAGCTGTGTCTGGCAGCAGGTCTTTCCTGCTTGCGAGCTGCTTCACTTTATATCCGCGGGGCTGACGCAATGCATCCTCCCCGCATGCGCAGTGAACACTGTGCATCCGCTAGGCTTCCGCTCTGCATCCACTTCATCCGCTCCGCATCCGCTCTTTCCGCTGCGCGTCCGCTTCGCTGTGCTCCCCCGGAAGTCCTGCGGATGTGCCATCCTCTTCCATCCGCTTCCATCCGCTAGGCTTCCGTGGAACATCCGCTTTCCATCCCCTCTACATCCTCCCCCCGTCCATTCCTTTCCATTGTTGTCCGCTCTGGTTATGCAAATTCGGGGCACTTTTGAGAGCGGATAACAACGGATGGAACATTTTCTCATCCGTTGTGTCCTTTTTACAAACGTTTTGCATCCATCGGCCAATGTGACAGGCCATTTATCTGGGAGTAAACTTTACTGATTACAGACTTCTTACAGAGGGTGTTAAGTACCCTTTATTGCTTATATCCTTTCCAGTCTCCTGTTCTAAAAAGGCTATAGTCAGCGTGCTGTACAAAATAATTGTTCTGAACCAACAGTCCTGGGATTGGCAACAAACTGATGTTGCCGAGTTTATATTCCATAGTAAACCAACACATTTCTAAAAAGTCGATTTCCATGATTTAATGTAATGCATCAATCAAGCCAGCTGACAAACGTTCCCTGATTCGACCAAGGCAGCATTTATGATGCATTTTCGATTAAGAGCTTAAACATGTGATGCAAATGCTTAAATGCTCTCTATTACAGATGGACAAGCTGTGACTGCAAGGTATTATTTATGACAAGCCTGTAATGTATTGCGATTCTATTACTTTCATACAGTAGGTTGGAATGATCGTCGTAGCAAATTTGTCCGATTGTCTTGTCTGAATGGAACGCCTGAGTAAAATTTATCTGTGATATTGTGTATGTAATTCTTTCATTCACTCAATCGTATTTCGATGGATAAAGAGAATTTTTTTGGTAGGAGTTCCTTTCTTAGGATTGCCTCTAGAAAATCGTATCTCGTAGAAATCTACCTTAAGCTGAAATAAGCTTCCTTCCTCCCCCCCCCCTCCCCCGAACTGAACGAAAAGTCTAATTATCCGCCGGCGATCGCGGTACTAGAGACGAAGGAAGACACTGAAGCGCACAAAACAGACGCGCAATTCCCAGCTCCATATAGCTTTTCAGTTCCCGATTGGAGCAAATTCCGAGTTGAGAGGCTCTGATTGGTCTATCAGATTAAGATAGTAGCCAATCAGAAAAATATTCTTCCCCTCTCCTCTATAAAAGCCGGGGCGGAGGTTGGAGTAAGCAGAAGTAATGTTTGTAGAATTTGGTTTTTGTACGTAGTTGAAAGGTGGGGAAACCTTCGCGTGATTTCCCCCCCCCCCCCCCAAAAAAAAAAACCCTGCAGGCGTCACTCTAGTTCTGTGCTTTTGTAAATTAAATAAAAGGCTTTATTTTTTAAAATCTTGAGATAGCTATTTATCTATTTATTTTTTTAAGTCCATAGTTTATTATTTCAACTTCAATTCGGATTATCTGAAGACTCTCTGACCGCCTGTATTTTTCCTAGAATAAAGGTAAGAGGCTGGAATTCCAGGAGCTGGGCTATTTATTTCACCATGCAATATCTCACTCCTAGTGGCGAGTGGCTGTCAGCGTACTGTATGGGTCGAGAAAGCAAGTCCAGACATGTCTTTGAAGTTGGTATCGTTAATAGAAACTAATTTGATCGGGTCAACTTAAAGCGCAATAATTCCTATGTCAATCAACATTGTATTATGTCTGTAAAATAAAACAAAGTAAGAAGAGGGAAGCGGCGGGGGAGGGCAAGGGACTAGAAAAAGCTTTCCTACATTTTCCAAATAAGGATTCCAGAAAGGAAAGTGATTAAGATAAAGCCAGCTGTGCTAGAGAATGTAAAGATGTTACTTGATATATTCATTTGGTTAAACTTGGTCACACTTAACCCAATCAGATATGCGCATTTAGCCGCTCAGTCGAGTCCAAGGCTTCTAGAAGCCGCTAGATAGTGACAGGCTAGTTTAACAGATTTATTAGGTAAGGATCATCTAATTATGGTTAATCTTTTCCTACTGGAAGAAAGCAAGGGACTTCCTACTGAGGGACTTAGGGTAACGTTCACAGCAGTGCTCTGTAATTAATACAGAATTAATGGACTGGTAAATAAATCCTGGGCTTCATCCTACTGTGTATGCTGCTCTCTTTACAAGGTCTTAAAAGCTTAAATCATAGGCCATTTATAGAATTATAGTTTAAATGTTTCACTTTAAAAAAAATGAAAAATTTCGAAATACAATGAAGGTGAGATCATAATATGAAAACAGTGCTATGGATGCAATAGCTGTTATAACTTTAATTCATATTTGTATTTTTAAATCTTTTTAGAGGCTCAGTTTATATACTCTATTCAATTAATCTGATCACCTGTGCTCATTTTCCCCTTCCTGTTAAGCTTTTTGCCCGTGCATTTTATGTTACTTTTGCAAGTGCTACATATGTGGTTAAAAAGTGTAGAATATGATGTGCAGCAGGTCTCTGCAGCTTTGCTGAAAGGTGGCAAAAGCAAACATAAACATTCTCTAAGCATTTTGCTTGGAACAGTCTTGATCTAAGTTTTGTATTTCAGATGATTGATACGTTTGCAACAAATGGGACTCAGGAGTTACTAGTGCAGCTCAGTGCATTGCTTGAGCAGGAACTAAGATATCAGCCAAAGCTCTCTGGCTTGCGAATAATTGAAACATCTCATGATAATGGGCTCCGGATGACAGCAAGGTTGCGGGATTTTGAAGTGAAAGACCTGCTTAGTTTGATTCAATTCTTTGGCTTTCGCACAGAGACATTTTCTCTTGCTGTGAATTACTTAGATCGTTTTTTATCAAAAATGAAGGTAGGTCTTTAGATTATGAAGTTAAAGTATAAGCTAGTTTATTTCTGTTTTGATGCAAGACTTCATAGATTGCTGATAATTTGTTTTTCAGGTTTTTAGCTGCCAAAGAGAATTTTATCACTACAGCATCTCTAATCCTAACATGCAGTTTTGCCATATAAATCTTATTAACTGGAATCAATACATTTTTAGCTGAATATAGCAGATAAACAGCTCATAGGAAGAGCATTTACAGCAGAATTTAAAGCAGCTAGTATGGCTTAATATCATTATAAATACCCATTGCATTTGAACTTTTCAGAATATCTAATAAGGACCTACTATGATTATTTAAATCTTTTACTTACCAGTCTTATTAACGGTACCAGTATGTGTTTTTTTTTTCCTTTTGGTAAATGTGGATTATTCTTTTGCAGCCCAGTACTAGATTGTTTGACTGCAACTCCCACCATTGTCATTGAGTCTGTGGTTCCTGGAATCTATAGTTCATTGCAGAAGATTGGCCTAATGGACCTTTCTCTTGCCTTATGCAGAGTACATTGTTTCAAGCTTCTGTACCTGTTTTTGAAGAAGGGGCTTAATGGATCTATGTGGTCTTTAAAAGTTCTGGGTTCTTCAATGAAGCAAAGATGAAAAAAGTTCCAAACAAATGCATACCTCTAATAACATGTTTTAGAAAATGCTATTTCAGATGGGTGCCGGCATACTGAACTGAATTGCTTTGAGGGATAATGTACAATGATAGATGTTGTTTGATTGAGGTTGAACAGCAAGGCATGAAACTTACTTTTCTGGACAGTAGAGATTAATTGCATTGTACCAAAGTCGTTCCATGCTGGGAATTCTTATTTTCTTGAATATAAACACACTAAAAGTTTAAAACTTAGCATAGTAGAAAATAGATTGAAGAATGATGACTTTTTATTTTATGTAAGAAAAGGTTGCTATAAGCCCACTCTTAACATTTTAGATCAAAAGTTCAATTGACTTAACATAATATTTACTTTGTCAGTTTGCAATGTACGGAAACCAAGCATATTATAGGCTTCAACTGAAAGTCTCTTTTTCTTCTAGGTGCAGCCAAAACACTTGGGCTGTGTTGGTTTAAGTTGCTTTTATTTGGCTGTGAAAATCATGGAAGAAGAGAGTAATATTCCATTAGCTACGGACTTAATCAGAATAAGTCAGTATCGGTTTACTGTTAGTGACCTAATGAGAATGGAAGGAATTCTTTTAGAGAAGCTACATGGAAAAGCAACAACCGCCTTCCAGTTTCTGCAACTTTATTGTTCAATTCTGTGTGACAGCATCAGCTGTAAAAGGTTAGTCTCCTTTTCTGGACCAATTTGGAAGTGTCAGTTCCTTTAAATCAAAACATTAGCAGACAGACATTATGGTTTTAAGAGGTATTAATATTTACAAGACTGATGTATGATTCTATTACTCCCACACAGCAGTTTGAAGTGGGATTAAAATCCTATCAGATTTGACCTATCTGAAACAGGGATTAATAAATACTTACTATTTTGGTGTAAAACCAGTATTCTTGTCATGCCATCAGTTAGATTACAGTAGTGCTTTCAGGGTGGAACTACCGTGTTTCTCACAAAATAAGGCTGGGCCTTATTTTTTTTTGTTCCCCCAAAAAATGGTTAGGTTGTTTTTTCAGGGGTGACTTTATTCCCCCCCCCCCCCTGCATCCTTGGGTGGGCAGGCAGTGACAGCTTCTATGTTGACCTTGGCGTTGATGGGGCACTTCGTATCAGGAGACCTTCCGTCACTGTTGCTTTCCCTTCTCCCTTGCTGGCACGGCATTTAGAGCAATGCCATGGCGTTTGGCGTAGCCATGTGTGGCCAGCCAGGGCTCCTCTGTGCATCCAGAGCCCAGGGGAGACACTCGGCTTCAGGCACTCCTGTCGCCGCATTCCCTTTTCCTTCAAAGGTAAAGCCAGTTATTTTAAAAACAATTCCCTACTACAACAGAGCTTTCCTTGCCTGAGAGGGCAGCCCAACCTCATGTGGGGAGGCGAATCTCCTGGGGTCGCAGCGCAGGATCGGCCTACCTCGGGAGAAGCGCCCAGCCGCCATCCCTGCCTGGTGCCAGGCAGAGTACAAAGAGCTTTGGGGTGCCCAGCACAGCTGATAGGCGGGCCCTCCTTCCCAGCAGCAGAGCTCTCACTGAGGCAGCGAGCGCCTCCCCGCCGGACCCTTCGCTCATCCCGCCAGAGCCGTACCAAAGCCGTGCGGGCTGGGCTGAGCCAGGAAAGCGACCACGGGTGCGCGCCCACCTGCCAAGCAAAAGAGCCGGGCCGACCTGAGCTTGGCTTCCTTCCCAAGTCCCTCCAACACGAACCCGAAGAGGTCACCGGGAGAGGCTGCCTGAGGCAGTGATCATGCCCACCTGTCCGTGGACAGGGAGGTGAGGCAGCGCTGCTTCCTTGGCTGGTGGAGAGAGTCCGAAGCCACCCATCCTTTCCACCCCTCGCCCAGCCCGTCCCCCTCCCCACGCATCTCCAAATGCGCCAGCAGCTCCAAACGCTGCAGCGGAACGGGCATCAGGCAGAGGCGTTGACTCGGTGGGGCTTAGCACGGAGGAGGACACAGTGCAGGCCGTCACCTTGCCTCCCTGTCCACGGATGGGTGGGCGCTATCACTGCCTCGGGAAGTCTCTCCCGGTGGCCCCTTCAGGTTCGAGCTGGAGGGACTTGGGAAGGAAGCCAAGCTTGGGTCAGCCTGGCTCTTTCGCTTGGCAGGCAGGTGCGCACCCGTGGATTGCTTTCCCAGCTCTGCCCATCCCGCACGTCTCCGGTGCAGCCCTGATGGTATGAGTGGAGGGTCCGGCGGGGAGGTGCTTGCTGCCTTGGCGAGAGCTCTGCCGCCAGGCAGGAGGGCCTGCCTGTCAGCTGTGCTGGGCGTCCCAGGAGAAGCTCTTCACGCTCTGCCTGGCACCAGGCAGGGATGGTGGCTGGGTGCTTCTCCCGGGGTGGGCCGATCCTGTGCTGCGGCCCCAGGAGATTTGCCTCCCCACATGGGGTTGGGCTGCCCTCTTGGGCAGGGGAGTCTTTGTTGTAGTAGAGTGTCATTTTTAAAAGAATTGGCTTTACCTTCGAAGGGAAGGCGGCGACAGGAGCACCTGAAGCCAAGTGTCTCTGCAGGGCTCTGGTTGCAGGGAGGAGCCCTGGCTGGCCACTCATTGCTGCTCCAAACACCGCGGTGTTGCTCTAAATGTCGCAGCAGCACGGGGAGAAGGTAAAGCAATGGTGGCAGAAGATCTCCTGATACGAAGTGCCCCACCAACGCAGGCAGCACCATGTCCGGGTATGCAAAAAAAGTACTTCCTAACGGCAAGCCCCCCTGCCATTCCTCCCATTTCGCATGTTTAATATAGGCCTTAATTTGGGGGGAGGAGCTTATTTTGATTTTATGCCAATAAAACATGCTGGGTCTTCCTATCGGCGGAGGCCCTATTGTTGGAGAAACACAGTACTTTTCTTTGCCTCTTCAATAATAACCTTCTGTTAGGGGCCTTTGAGGTTTCTAGAAAAACATATAACATGACAAATTCCTTGTGTGTCCAATCAGAATTGGCCAATAAAGAATTCTATTCTATTCTATTCTGTTCTATTCTATTCTATTCATACAAACATAGTTCATTTGCATGCAGATAAATGCAACTGAGTTAAACTCTCTTTTAATAACCCGATTTACCTCAGTCGTGCAGAATGCAGTGGAAAGTGCTTGGATAGCTTTGATCATAGTACAAGAACTGCATGGAGGAACCAAATGAAAACAGAAAATAAAGGCAATCAATATTCAATTTTGCTAATCTTGTTGCTACTCTCCACTCAGAGCAAATTTCTGAAGAACTTACAATTTATCTACCAAAAATACTCCTTCGTAGCTGAATGTAATCTGAGCCTGAACTACTGTTAATTACTGTTTTTAAATATGCTATGACTGAAACATTTTTAGATAATTTTTTTATAGTTTAAGAATTTAGAGATGAGTTGACAAATATTAGGTAATGTGTATTTGATTTAAATTAAAAATCACTTTATGACTTAGTTTTTCATATCTTCTAACTACTCAATTTATTTATTTTTTACTTTGTGCTAATCCTTAAATTAAAAATATTGAAAATCAACAAATTCACCTTTGTTTTATTCAGGAACAATCTTAAATTAGAGAGACTTGAAGCCCAACTAAAGGCCTGTCATTGCAGACTTATTCTTTCAAAAGCAAAGGTATGGACTATGATAAATTAGTGATCAATTCATCAACTTGCAAAAGCTTAACATATTTGATTGATCTTAATTATTTTATTTTCCACTAGCCTTCAGTACTGGCACTTTCAATAATGGCTCTAGAAGCTGAAGAGGAGAAAGTACCAGAACTGGTTGATATAATACAATGTCTCCGAATACATTCCAAGGTAGGCCATTATTAAATATCTGTTTGATGTTTACTTCTAACTTTATTAATGTAAAAATATGATGACTTCTTTCTTAAAAGCAACCCTTGGCTGATACCTAGTTTATCTAAAAATGTTTGATTTGGTTTGGTTAGAAAGGCAGAAATAATTATGTAGTAGCAAGATAAACAGAATAATTTTCAGGAGACTCCTTTTTGCCAGTTTTGGGAAATGCATTTTTAAAGGTATCTCAAGTATATGGAGTCACAGTTCCAATCTCTTGCAAATATATTTGATTACAATAGTTATTTTGCATTAATACATTAAAATAACTTGTGTAGCTTAACTCTTGTCATAGCACATGGTGCAGTTCAATAGATTTCATTGTTTATTACTTGTTAAATGGAATAAAGTGGCTGGCTAGAGTTCTTGTTAGGAAGTCCCTTAGTGCCTCTCTCTTTGCTGAACAGAATGGTAGCTAAAGGGCAAACCTGACACTAGGAAACAGAATATCATTTTGGATTAAGGATGCTGATATTTGAGCAGTGAAGGGACAGTTGAGTAGGAATATTTTGAAGGAAAATTCTTACAGCTTAGAAAGTTTAGAAAGATTTTTGTGGAAATATGGTGAGGTTCATAACCTAATTCATAGATTAGCCATGATTTGTTGAATTAGCCCCATGATGTGGTCCACTATAACACACGAGACAATCATTATTTTCCAGATCACGTATTACCTTGTATGTATGCTCGTAGATTTTACTTTATTTGACCCACCTGGTTTTATATATTCATTAATTTTTAGATTATGGTATAAAAACTTTTTTTTTAAGATTGAAGTCTTAAATGATGACAGCAAAAATATCAGGGCTTTGAAGACTTGCATTACTAAAGACCTAATGGACAACATTTCAAGTCTTAAAACTGGTTATAAACTGATAATTTATTTTCTCAAAGTATTTGGAAAGTTCAGATTATTCAGTCTGCTGCAATGAAAGAATTAAGTGGATTTAATTGTAGGAAATGCATTGGCAAGTTCATGTTTCCGGACACAATTCAAAATATTTGTTATTACTTTTAAATTCTTCATTTGGATTAAAGCTTTTTAAATGATATCATTCCTTATGAGAGTATTTACATCTTTATATCTTTTGGAAGGGCATGCCTCTTTTTTAACTGTTAGAGATACATTTGGTAAGAGAGAGCCTTTTCAGCTTCATTTTATCGACTATATTTGCAAATGAATCAAATTTTATCTGTGTATGTGTATGAATGTGTTGATACATTAATATTAACTCCTATTTTTTCTCTGATGCATAACTATATTTCATTGTAAATAACTTAACACTAAAATCTCATTTTTGAGAAATTTATTTTAAATTTAAACACTGCTTTCTTTTATATATTTTTTCCTAGACACTCATATATTGCATACAGTACTGTAATTATTTTTGTTCCTCATAACATTTATCTCTCATGAATCTTCATTCTAGAATTCTCCTTTTAATTATTTACCTACAACATCTTGCACATATTTTTATGACAGATGCTAATAATTGTGAACCTGATTGCATTTTGGTGTATTTTCCTGCTATATGTCAGTCTTTAACCTCATGTTTATATCTTGAGTTTTATAGTAAAAAATTGATAACATAAAATCCTCTTAAATAAAGTTATGCATTGGATAAGCATTTTTAAATTCACATGATAAATAAAAGTGTGTCAGTTATGTTATCTGAACACCATTGACATGCATTGGTTGCTCATGAGTGATACTGATTGGTTTTTAATTTCCCATTTTTTTTCTATAGATAAATAGTAGAGAATTTTCCTTTTGGAAAGAACTTGTATCAAAGTGCCTCTTAGAATATTCCTCAAGCAAATGTTCCAAGCCAAGTGGACAAAAGCTAAAATGGATTGTGTCTGGTCGTACTGCCCGGCAACTGAAACACAGTTATTACAGAATTGCCCATCTTCCCACGATCCCAGAAACTGGTCCCTAAAAGGTGAACTTTCTAAATGTATTTTTAACTCGGTATCATAGGAATAATTTAAAAGTTACACCAAAAAAAATTGTAGAATGTTTTAAGTATTCTGAATTTTTGAGTTGAAATAAAAATAGTGTAAAAGTTGCAGTAATCTTTTTAGGAATCTGGAAGATATAGCTTTGTATGTACAAAAATATGTATATGTATATATGATTCAGAAAAAATAATCTATAGGAAAACATGTTGAAAGCCTATTGAAATCTAGTGTCTATTCTACATTCTCAAGTTTCCTAATGTGTTTCAGTATACTGATAGTTCCTGCTTCCTGACTGCCCTGTTTAGCCACTGTTTAAAGTTATAAAGGTGCTGAAAAACTTAACTTTAATTCCTTCAACTTACATTTTTCACAATTGTTTCTCCAATCACCTGATTGTCATTTGAGAGTTTTACAGCAGGCTTCCAGCAGTCTGGAGAAGCTGGCAGCGAAATCAGTTTGTAGTTACATGATGCCTCACTTAACAACAGCGTCACATTGCGCTATAGTAGCCAATCCAAATTGCTCTCCTGAGGATTACCCATATAGCAATAGCAGATTTATATACCGCTTTGCAGTGCTTTACAGCCCTCGCTAAGCTGTTTACAGAGTCAGCATATTGCCCCAACAATTTGGGTCCTCATTTTCCCCACCTCAGAAGGATGGAAGGCTGAGTCAACCTTGAGCCTGGTGAGATTCGAACTGCCAACACAGCTCATCCTTTGTTGCTAATAAGGCCTTCAGTTTAAAATGGCACAAAAAACTGTTCATTGTAGATGGGCAGGTAATAGCCAAGAAGTAAAGCCCTAAACTATGAAAAATATCAATGTTGAGTTTTCTGATGGTTTGTATTACATAAATGTACTTTCATAAGTACAAAGTCCTCCCTTACTGCTTATTTGGTTAAGACAGATTTTTGAACTTGCCATCACACCATCCTGATGGTCATGTGATTGTGATTCAGGTGCTTAGCACTGGCACACATTTTACAATAGTCATAGCATCCTACATCATGTAATTTCCATTTGCGACTTTTATAGCCAGCTTCTGGCAAGCAAAGTCAATAGAAAAGCTGGCTGAAAGCTGCAAGTCAAGTCAAACTAATTTTGCAAATGGGTTATGATGTTTCATTTTATGATTGAGTTGTTTAGTGACAGATTTGCTGATCCCCAATTGTGGTCAGCAAGGGAGGATTACTTGTAAACTTAAAGACCTTAATGAATTGGAGAATAGAGAGTTCATCTTTGCAAAACCGTGAACCTTTCGGATATGTTAAATTTTCATTCTAGCAATGCCTTGCTGATAGGGTTGCCATCCATGACAGTGCATTCAGCAAAGATTACAGGACAAGTAGTCCTTGACTTATGATCACAATTGAGCTCCAAATTTCTGTTGCTAAGTGAGACAGTTGTTCCATGAATTTTGCCTGTTTTACTAATGTTGTTGCCATAGTTAAGTGCATCACTACAATTGTTAATAATATGACTGTTAAGTGGATCTGGCTTCCCATTGAAAGGTCACAAATGGTGTTCACATGAATTTTGATCCTGTGACTGGGAATGATACAACAGTCGTAAGTGTGAAAAATGTTCAGAAGTCACTTTTTTCAGTGTCATAACTTCTAACTGTCACTAATAAGATGTTGTAAGTAGAGCACTACCTGTAATATAAACACAATTTTGTTTAATAACATAAAAATGGAATAGTTAAAAATTGGAATCTTCAGAAGAGATAAATTCCTGTTCATTCTTTTAGACTATACTATTTGTAAACAGTGCTAATTCATTCCATATTTGCATCAGTGTTTGATATTACAATAATTTTTAAATTTCTTTTTGATTTAGTGGTAATCCTGAAGAAGAGTGGATGGGACATTGTCTGGCAACATATGTTTAATCAATAAGGATATAAGCTTTCCGGTGCTGAAACAGAATTTGTTGAATTCTTCTGACCTATGGAAAGTCTAATTTCAGGAATATTAAATTGCAACAATTTTTTTAGCTCTGAGCTATACAATAATATAGTGTGTTACCACAAGACTCTTCTTAATCTTCTCAAGGTTTTTCATAAAACTGAGGACTTTTTTTATAAAACAATGCTTGGGGCTAAAATACAAACAAGTCAGCTGTTTTTGTTTTATCTGTCCTCTGGAAATGTGAAACCGTGAGTCATCAAAGAGCTTGATCCTGAACAATTCTGCATTTCCAAACTAAATGGTGGCAGAAAATGAATATAAAAATGAACATAAACCATCGCTAAATTAGTAAAATAGCTATGCATGTATTTTCTACTGAGAGTAGGAACATTACTACTGGAAAGAAAGTTGCTACATCTGATTCATAGTAATGGTAATGATTGAGAAACAGTAACATAAAATTCAATACATAATTAGATAATTCCTTTAACCATAAGTGGGGAACTATGGTCCCTCCATGATGCCTGAGGAATTCTGTGAATTGAAGTGCACAAGTCATAAAAGAGCCATAGTTCCTTTTAAAGCCATAGTGCTTTAAACCATGATTCACATTAGAGGTTTGGAACTGACTTAAAGATATGTTGGTCTGAGGTCATACAGAGTTCAAGAGCTAAATTTAGCGGTCTATACAGTGTATTAATATAAAGAACACATTTTTAACAAGTATCATATTGTAACCAAGTATTTGAAAGAAATTGAAAAGTACATAATATTTACTATGGAAATTAAAGCTGTTTGAAGAATGCATGTCAGACACCAGCTGAGAATGTTGGCAATGTCTAAAAATAGAATTAACATTTTAGATTTTGCCTCAGTCTTTCACCTCAGTCTTTAGCTCTGCTTGCACATACCAAAATTGGTGGCATGATATGAGACCTGCATTTCACTGCAAACCGAATCAAACTAATTTTGCTGCACTTCCCTGGTTTGGATTTAAAAAAATTACATGTTGCTATTAGGAGCATAAAATGTTTTGTTTATATTAAGCACATATTTGGGGGGATGCTTGTGGTTTTTGATTAGTATCAAGCTTTCAGTAAAACGTTAAAATAATTTCAAAGCATAGAATTTAGTGTTATGCTACTTTAAACAGTTTTAATAATTTTTTCAATTTGAGAATATATTCTACTGTATCATAGTGTGTTCTGCATTGTTCAGCCCAAAGTTGGAGTGAATTTTACTAGAAAGAACTTCAGTTGTGCATTGCGATTTCTTGAATGTTAAAAGCCTAAGGAAGCAATGGTTGCTACCCAGCAGTGATCTATCAAATCAACTGTCAGTGTTTAATAGCTTTTAGACTTTGGTTCTTTTTAAGATCACTTTTTGTAATAATGTGTTTCTAATTATATTGTGTTCATTTTCTACCTAAGTTATTGTATGGCCATTTTACTGGTTGTGTTTAAATTGCCACAAGAAAAATTGGAAAAACAATGCAACAACTCTTATCCTTTTAATTTTAGCATCTATACTGTTGGTTTAATTTGATATTGTCCTAATGACTCACTTAAAGCTGACTGGCTTGCCTTTAGAATCAAATTTAGAAGACTTACTACAATTACAGAAATCTGAAGACTTGTTTTTGGTTTAACCCAGCATTTGGACAAACCATTTACTTCTACCTCATTGCAAGCTGTTCTTCAGAACAAAACTGATGGGAAGTTTCCTCAAACTATCATTTTTTATGGATGTTATTAAATTGGATAATTGTATCTTATATGCCTTTAGTATTTGAAGATTGAAACTGAACTATGTTCATGATGTTT
This sequence comes from Laticauda colubrina, assembly GCA_015471245.1. Classification (NCBI taxonomy): domain Eukaryota; kingdom Metazoa; phylum Chordata; class Lepidosauria; order Squamata; family Elapidae; genus Laticauda; species Laticauda colubrina. Next base: position 103,246,016 of record BLBF01000003.1, on the reverse strand, counting down.
ACAATGTCAAGAAGGAACTCGTTTTCAAAATGTTCTATTATGCCTATGAGCAAAAAGAGTACCTTTCAATAAAACACATTGAAATGGAATTGCATGAATTTATTTGATGGCCTTGGACTGTGAAAGTAACTTGCTTAAAGAAAATTCTTTTCCAAAATGTATTTTTTATTGTACTGTAAACAAGGCTATATGTTGAGATATGTATGACTGTGTTTACAAGACTTGGCTAGACACATATCTGGAACATTCTTTGCTAGCTATCAGTCTGGCCCACCTTTGATGCTCTTCCAGCAATTGCAAAAAAAAAAACTTTGTATTTCAGAAAAAGTAATTTCTGTAGCCTAATAAAATTGATTACATTATAGATGGACTTCTGGGAAGTTACCTTGTCTATAAAATAGATCAACTAACCTGGATTTGGAAATGGGTGTTGTGTGAATTGTCAGATACTGTGGTCCTAGATTATGGATAGCAATAGCACTCAGATTCCAGTCCATATTGCTTTAAAGCACTCTGAGCATTTTACAAATGTCAGTATATTGCCCCAAACAGTCTGGATCATTTTACTGATCTTGGAAGAATAGAAGGCTAGGTCAACCTTGAGCGGTCAGGACCAAACTCCAGGCTGTAGACAGAGTTAGTCTGCAATACTATACTCTTACCACTTCATCAATGGTGGTTAGATGTTTTGGATTTCAGCTTCCAGTCATCTTAGCCAATATAGCCAAGAATAATAAAATATATCTAGAAGTCCCCAGATGATACTAGCCTAGATTTAAGGCATTTAGTTAAGAGTACCACTTTGGAAACCTATCTATATAGAATGACAAAACCATGTACAATTATGTTCAAGGATTTAAATTCCCCTATTCAAGTAGTACATTTCAGTGAATACAATTTTCCTGCAAATTTGAATGCATACTTAATCACAATTGTTCAGAGATTAAAAAAAAAATGTAAAGTAGAGCAAGTGCAAAAGTCTGGACACTTACACTTTGGACTCTAGTAAGTCATTGTCAGATGGCATATGAGTTTAATAAAGTGCACCTATGGCAGAAATAACAGCTTTCGGGTTTCCTCTAGCCAGCTAAGAATTTCTTGTGGAATTTATCCCTCACCCCTTTGTAGATTTCCTCCAACTCAACAATATTTGGTCTCCATTGGCTGCAGGTTTTGAGATTTTTTTGTAGATTTTCAACATTCATCTAAGGATTGAAAAGATAATTCCAAAACCTTCATACTTTTCCTTCCTGTGAGCACATCCTGGTTTGAAGTTAATTGCCTTGTCAAAATATATTTCCAACATACTCAGATAAATACTTTTGATAATTATTTGCGAGAATGTTATTTGGGCTTAATGTACGCTGCTCAAAAAAATAAAGGGAACACAAAAATGAGACATCCTATATCTGAATGAATGAAATATTCTGATGAAATACTTTGTTCATTACATAGTTGAATGTGCTGACAACAAAATCACACAAAAATTATCAATGGAAATCAAATTTAGCAACCCATGGAGGTCTGGATTTGGAGTTACACTCAAAATTAAAGTGGAAAAAAACACTACAGGCTGATCCAACTTCGATGTTAATGTCCTTGAAACAAGTCAAAATGAGGATCAGTCGTGTATATGGCCTCCACGTACCTGTATGACCTCCCTACAATGTCTGGGCATGCTCCTGATGAGGTGGTGGATGGTCTGACGGATCTCCTCCCACACCTGGACTAAAGCATCCTCCAACTCCTGGGCAGTCTGCAGTGCAACGTGGCATTGGTGGATGGAGCGAGACATGATGTCCCTTCTGTCCTTCCTTGCACAAAGGTAGAGGTAGCGATCCTGATGCTGGGTTGTTGCCCTCCTACGGCCTCCTCCACGTCTCCTGATGTACTGGCCTGTCTCCTGGTAGCACCTCCATGCTCTGGACACTATGCTGACACAGCAAAACTTCTTGCCATAGCTCACATTGATGTGCCATCCTGGATGAGCCACTTGTGTGAGTTGTGGACTCCATCTCATGCTACCACTAGAGTGAAAGCACCGCCAGCATTCAAAAGTGACCAAACCATCAGCCAGAAAGCATAGGAACTGAGAAGTGGTATGTGGTCACTACCTGCAGAACCACTCCTTTTGGGGGATGTCTTGCTAACTGCCTATGCTTTCCACCTGTTGTCTATTCCATTTGCACAAGAAGCATGTGAAATTGTCGATCAGTGTTGCTACCTAAGTGGACAGTTTGATTTTACAGAAGTGTGATTGACTTGGAGTTACATTGTGTTGTTTAAGTGTTCCCTTTATTTTTTTGAGCAGTGTATTTTTCCTTTCCTCTCGCTTTGTATTCAAGTCTGCCTTAGGCATACAAAATCAATTTTATTGATTCCATTTTCTCAATTTGTATAAACAATACAAGTTCTCCTTGTGGCATCTTAATAGCTGAAATAGCAGCCTTGTGTTCTTGGCAGACAAAACACTTGGCATTCCCTGACAATGTACAATTAAAATATACTATAGAACAAATTGTGAGGTAGTTTAAATCTTTTTTAAACATGAAAATTGCTACTTAACTATAGATAACTAAACATGTCTAAGCATAAAGATACAAAAATTAGATTGGGTACACACATTCATTAGGGAGTGAATCAGACTACAATTATCTCTCATTCTGTTAATTGGACGAGTATATACATGCATAAAGCAAAATGTGGTACCACTATTAGAATTTTTAATTAACTTTCTTCTTATATATATAAACAAAAGATATATGCCATGTTGTCTAAATGGATTTTCAATCACTCAATGAGAATTCAGCTCAGTGTTTTGTCCTGCCACTGGTTCCATATACCTTAACATGATGAAGCCAATATGGGATGCAAAAGGGAACTTTTTGAGTAGTCCAGAAAAAGAACATCACTGGATACAATCTAGATCTTTTTAACAAGTGTGTTACATACTTGAGTATAAAACACACCTTGGGCTGCAGAAAAATATAAGTGCCAGATCAAACAGAACTATGTCACATGAATAAGTTCACATGCTTGAATTATTTTATCGAGTGTTCCAGCAAGTTTGATATATAACACAAAGGTACCCTGAGTCAAAACAGCAAAAGTCAAAAGCATGAAAGAGTTATTTAAAGTGTCTAAAATGGTTCTATGAATTTCATTAAGAGAATGTACACACCAGAACTTCTATTCTTGTAAAGAGTGTCAGGGATAAATTTATGAATGCTAAATGGCTTTACCCAAGGATGCATATTGCATGTTATGGTTTGACTGATAGTACAGTTTGGCACAAATTTATGGAAGATAATTATATAAGATTTTAACATTACTAGTTTTAATAACTATGTGAAATAGTGTTGAAGCTGGCTTAGTACAAATTTTCAGGATGGAAAATTTGTTTTTAATCATTAGCCTTCAAAATTTGTTCTTATACTATGTAACAATGTATTTGAAATACATTTCCATATTTCTAAGTTATTTTAGTTAATTGCTAGTGGAAAAAGCCAGAGCATTTAGGTAGTAATGTTTTTCACTTATATTTTTTGCCAAAGAATAAGCCAGATCACAGACTTTCAAAAAATATTACTGGCATATCAATTAACAATTTAAAATGTAGCAATTGAAACTGCTGTTAACCTTGCACAACAGTCTCATCATACCAATAATATTGCTCTCAGTATGCATGAAATGTTTATTTTTAATTACGTTAGTGCAATTCTGGTAACAATCATTATTTTGTGGTTTAAAACTGTCCAAAAAAAAACCAGTAAGCTATTCTGAAGCTTAATGCTTTGTTATTTTGTACAAACTGGAGGAAATATAGCTGAAAGGAGACATTATCTTTCAAGACTAGAAAAGTCTGGCCCGCCTTTGGTATAATTTCCAGAAATTTCTGCTCCACTGAAGTCAAATCCAGGGTTCTGCAAGAGAAGGCATAGCATTTTATTTATATTCTTGCCAAATACACCTACTGGGATATATTTCAAACTAAGACTACACAGAATTCTGTTATGTACTCTTTTTAACATTTTCTATTTACTGTATTAGCACCTGAAAAAAACTAGTAATTTAAAATTTGCCTGCATAATTTTTATTTATTGCATACTATTTATAACCTGCACTGATCCAAATGCCCTTTCACCTTCCCCTAATTTTTCTTTAAATAAAGCTAAATGTAAAAACAACCAGCTGTGTTCTAGAAACATTAATAACCATTTGAAAGCCAAATTAAATGTCAGAATGTATTTAAAAGTACATTCCATGAATCCTAATCTTGATAAATATAGGACTTCAAATAATAGTATACGTGATACACACACACACATACACATTTGTGTTTGTGTGTGTGTGTATACTGTGTTTCTCATATAATAAGGCCAGGTATTTTTTTTTTGAGCCCTGAAAAATCAGCTAGGACGTCTTTTCGGGGGTGAATTAACTCCCCCCTGCCTAGGGTGCCCTGCAGGCAGCCTCGCCGCCAGTCACTTCTAACAGCCGATCATGGTGGAGCGCAGAGGGCTCCCTAAACCCGCCAAGCACCTTTGTTGCAGACCCAGGTCAGCGGGTGGGCAGTGGCGGCATGGATGTCCATTGGCAGAGTTTCAGCTGCTTCTCGGGCCTCCGTAGCTTCCATGGTTCCCACTGGTGCCTTTCTAGCCAGCGCCGTCTCCAACAACATCTGAGTTATTCCCGCTTTTCCCATCGCCGTCCCCGCAACAGGGGAAAAAAAACATAAAGTAGCTGGGAGCGCAGCACGGTACGTTTTCGTTTAATTCCGAGCAGTTGGTTGTGTGTGAGAAAAGCCGAGCGAGCGTCTCTGCCACTGCTATCCTTGGTGCTCCAGCCTCGGGCTCGGTAAGTTTCAAAAAGTCCCAGTGCGCAGCCCGTTCCTGCATTCCAACCACACCCAGGCCGAGCTGAAGCTGTTTCTTTCTCGCCAGCACCGTCTCCAATGACAGCAACAGTAGCAGTAGGAACCATTTCAGCTGCTTCTAAGGAGGGGGAGCTGTCTCCATAACTTCCACGGTTCCTGCCGCTGCTGCTGCTGTTGGAGACAGCGCTGGCAAGAGAGGGGCAGCTGCAGCTCGGCCTGGGCATGTTTAGAATGCAGGAACAGGCTGTGCACCAGGACTTTTGGAAACTTGCAGAGCCCTAGGCTAGAGCTCCAAGGGTAGCAGCAGCAGAGACACTCGCTCGGCTTTTCTCACGCCCAACCAGCCGCTCAGGATTAAACGAAAACGCACCGTGCTGCGCTCCCAGGTATCTCAAAATGTTTTTTTTACCTTGTTGTTGCGGGGATGGCAACAGGGGGAAAAGCGGAAGCGACTCAGATGCCGTTGTTGCAGACAGCACTGGCGACAGAGACGCCAGCGCCGGCGGGAACCGTGGAAGCTATGGAGGCCCGAAAACCTGCTGAAATACTGCTGGCAGATATCCATGCCACTGCCGCCCGCCCGCTGACTGGGTCTGCAGCAAAGGCACTTGGCAGGGGTAGGGAGCCTTCTGTGCTCCGCCATGATCAGCTGTTAGGATAAGAAGGTAGATAAGAAGAACTTTATTTTCATTGTACAGGTACAACGAAACTGTGGATGCACCCCAGCAACTGTTTGCAATACAATAATACCAGAGCACTTAAAAATGAAGATAAGAAAAATAAGAGTACCCGCGTCTCCATTTGCAATTAGAGAGTACAATATTTATGAATATACACAGAATATACATTCAACACTGACTGTGATGCTTTGCCAAGTATAATACACAAGAGATGGATTGTACTCTCATGTTATTTTACATCTGGATGAGGTATTGCTGTTTCACATTTTTCACATCTTAATAAGGTAGTGAACTTTGTATTTATTTGCGGTTCGGATGGCCCAGGGAAAGAAATTATTTGTTAGTCTAGTGGTGTGGGATTTTATTAACCTAAAGCATCATCCAGATGGCAGCAGGTCAATTGCCAGGGTGTGAGGGGTCTCCTATGACGGCCTTGATTTTGTTTTGGCAGCGGGACCTGGCTAAGTCTTCCAGGCAGGGCAGAGGGCAACCAATGATATCTTGAGCTGTGTTTATCACCCTCTGTACAGTTTTCCTGTCCTCAGCTGAGAAGCCTGCATACCATACACCCTGACAGTACGTCAGAGTGCTCTCCACAGAGGCTTTATAGAAAGCCAGCAACAGCTTCTTATCCAGATTGTTTTTCCTGAGAACCTGCAAGAAATGCAGCCGTTGCTTAGCCTTCTTTGTTATGGCCTTGGTGTTAGGGAACCAGGGGATATCAGCTGAAATATGGATGCCAAGGAATCTGATCGTAGGGACAGTTTCCATTTGTTCTCCATTGATGATGAGTAGGGCGTGGTCCTGTCCATGTTTCCTGAAGTCCATAATCAATTCTTTGGTTTTATGGACATTCAGTGACAGATTGTTCTGTGAATACCAAAAAGACAGGTCTAGGAGCAGCTGGTGGTGAGGCATGGCTGCCCACAGGGCGCTCCTCATGGCAAGTTCCCTCCCACCTTCCCCCCGAATTTTGCATGTTTTAAAATAGTCCTAAATTTGGGGGGAGGGGATTAATTTCATTTTATGCCTAGAAAAAAGCTGAATGTATTATACGAACTCAATACAGAAGACTGATGATGGCAGATGAGATTCTGCTGAAACGTTGCTACAACTTTAAAAGCACTACAGTGACGTGGGATAATACCAGAACAAAGCTGAACATCACACATGTAAGTACCCGCAAAAACTTAAAAAAACACACTGTTCAACTTCCTTTGGGTATTATCCCACGTCATTGTAGTTGTGCTTTTAAGTTGTAGCAACGTTTCGGCAGAATCTCATCTGCCATCATCAGGCTTCTGTATTGAGTTCGTCTGTGAGTCAGGCTATGTATAGCATACTATACAATGTTTAGTATATGCATAGCCTGACTCACAGAACTCAATAAAGAAGCCTGATGATGGCAGATGAGATTCGGCCAAAATGTTGCTACAACTTTAAAAGCACAACTACAATGACATGAGAAAATACCCGAACAAAGCTGAACAGCATATGTGTGTGTGTGTGTGTGTGTGTGTGTGTATATGTATACATACATACATACATACATACATAAGCAGAATATTATATTTCCCCGAAGAAGAAATAGAGGAACATGTTCTTAAAGGCCCTGTCACACTGCCCAACGGATGCAAAATGGACACAACGGATGAGCAAAATGTTCCATCCGTTGTTATCCGCTCTCAAAAGGGGCAAAAATTTGCATAACCGGAGCGGATAACACAGACGGGGGGAGGACGCAGGACAGATGGAAAGCGGATGCGGGACGGAAGCCCAGCGGATGGAAGCGGATGAGAGCAGATGGCGCATCCGCTAGGCTTCCGGGGGGCCTCAGCAAAGTGGACACGGAACGGAAAGAGCGGATACAGAGCGGACGTGGAACGGATGAAGCGGATGCACAGCGGATGCACAGCGGATGAAGCGGATGCACAGCGGAAGCCTAGTGGATGCAGAGCGGAAGCCTAGCAGATGCACAGCGGAAGCCTAGCGGATGCCTTGCATTAATTGCGCATGCGGGAGGGATGCATTGCGTAAGCCACATGGATATAAAGGGAAGAAGCTCGCACATGGCCAGCATTCGGAGGAAAGACCTGCTGCCGGATACATCGAGTCCTTGCCTGCCCTGCCTTGCTGCCAGCCTGCCTCCAAGCCTCCTGGCCAGCCTCCCTGCCAGCCAGTCTGCCTGCCTGCCTGCCTTCCTGCCAGGCTTCCTGCCACCCTTGGTGCCTGCCAGCCTTCCTGCCAGCCTCCCTGCCAGCCAGCAACCCCACAACCATGGGGAAGAAGCGAAAGCCTCGGCAACCTGCCGCCATCCCTGCCAAGAGGGACAGGGACACCCACTATGGGTCTGAGAGGTAGTAATGGACAGAAAAGACTATGAAACAAAATTGACAGACGTACTCCAAGACTCTACATATAAACCTATAAACACAGACCCAACCACATATCTAGAAAAATCAGCCAAGAAGAAAATTATAACCAGCCACATAAGCAAAGAAATCCAACAGACGATCATCCCAAGAGAAAAATCTTCTAGATGCCCCAAATTATACGGCCTCCCAAAAATACACAAAGAAGGCATACCTCTCAGACCCATAGTCAGCTCCATAGGAGCACAATTACAAAACCTAGCTAAATACTTAGCAAAACAACTACAGCCCCATGCTGAAACCGCAGCTTCATATGTACAAAACTCATACCACTTCTTAGAAATGATCAAAGATCTACACGTAGAACAAGAAGATCTGCTTGTAAGTTTCGACGTGGTTTCACTATTCACTCAAGTCCCAATAAAAGAAACTCTTGAAA
>BLBF01000003.1:103171724-103230023 GCA_015471245.1 Laticauda colubrina | reverse complement strand
ATATATATATATATATATATATATATATATATAAAATATACATATATCTGTGAGTCAGGTTATCACAGGCGAACATGATACAGAAGCCTGATGATGGCAGATGAGATTCTGCTGAAATGTTGCTACAACTTTAAAAGCACAACTACAATGACGTGGGATAATACCCAAACGAAGCTGAACAGCATACATGTAAGTACCCACAAAAACTTAAGAAAACACATATATATAGGGCATGACAGCTGTTCCATAGGTCTGTTCATCTTCCAGGTCTCTATTATGTTTTAGTGTGTTTTTGTGGATCAAGCCAGTGATTTTGCTTTTGTGGAAGCCGTTGGCTAATGTGCACACTAGGACACACCATATACCAGAAGAAAACACACACCAACTGCTACTTCAATGCCCAATCCCACCACCACCCAGCACAGATAAACTTCATGGCCAAAACCCTAATTGCCAGAACCAAACGGCAGACAAGACACACATAAAGACTGAACTATGCATCCTGACTAAAGTACTGACAGCCAACAGCTTCCACAAAAGCAAAATCATCGGCTTGATCCACAAAAACACACTAAAACATAATAGAGACCTAGAAGATGATCAGACCCATGGAACAGCTGTCCTGCCCTACATAAGAGGTACTACAGACAAAATCAGTAAGATACTACACAGGCATCACATCAAGACTACCTTCAAAACAGACAGAAAAATAGCAGCCATCCTTAGAAACCCCAAAGATAAAATTGACCTGGGAAAACCAAGGCAAATACGAAGTCCCCTGTGCATCATGCCCGGCCACATACATTGGACAGACAAATGGAAGAATAAGTACCCGCCTGGATGAACACAAAAATTCACTAAAAAAGCTGGAACACACTTCCTCACTATTCCAACACATGAAAGCCACAAGTCATCGCATCAACTTTAATGGCACTAAAACCCTAGCCACTATAGAAAACCCCAGCCACAGAATTATCAGAGAAGCCATAGAGATTGAAAAAAGACCTGAAAGCATGAACAGAAGAGATGATTCCACCAGATTGTCAATCATTTGGAAGCCTGCACTCTGAAATAAAAAAATCTCCACACCACAAGCCAGGCTAACACCTGGGCGCAAACAGACTCCCCCTGATACCTCCAGCTCAAACACACCCCAACCAAGCACCCAGATGAAACCTAGCTTCCTAACAAATGACAGCCGTCCATTTACTCGGAGTCAAGCTGCACTAATACAGGAAGTGCAATTGAAGTGTTCCTCCAATACAGGAACACAATGTTGCCAGCCAATCAAGACACAAAAAAGCCACAAAACAGACAGAAGATATTAGAAACACCAATCAAGCAGAACAGCAAACTCCAAGACCAATAAACACAGACCAAGACTCCCAACCAATCAGGATGAAGAAAAAAACATTCTGGCACAGCAATAGGCCAGCCCCAAATTTAAAATTGAAACAACTGTAAGATTCTGATTCAAAGACGAACACAATACAGAAGCCTGATGATGGCAGATGAGATTCTGCCGAAATATTGCTACAGCTTTAAAAGCACAACTATGACGACGTAGGAAAATATCTGAATAAAGCTGAATACCATACATATAAGTACTCACGAAAACCTAACACACACACACACACACACACACACACACACGTGTGTGTGTGTGTGTGTGTATAATTGTAAATATGGTATTTTTTATTTGTTTATAATGCCTTTTCCAGGAAATAGTGTTTTAAACGAAAATAGCACTTAGTAATAGTACTTACTGCTTATATAGCGCTCTATAATGCTGCACAGCTCTCTCTAAAGGGCTGGTCCCACTGGCCGACGCAAAACATATGCATAAAGAACACAGCGGATGAGCAAAATTTCGGGGGTAGCTGCATCCGTTGTCATCTGCTCCAAAAAGTGGCAAAAATTTGCTTAAACAGAACGGAAAAGAACGGATGTGGGGAGTATGTAGCGGGGATGTTAAACGGATGTTCATAGAAAGCCTAGCGAATGGAAGCAGATGACACCTCCGAAGGGGTTCTGAGAGAGAATTTTGAAGTGGATGCATAGCGGATGAAGCGGATACATTACGTACGCTTAAAGGAAAAAAAGGGGATGCCGTGCGGATGTATATCGGATACAAACCGTTCACTGCGCATCCTTTCTATTTCCGTGCTACTAACGCTGTGTAGACGTTCCATGTACCTTTTGCTTCCTCCCTCTTTCCGTTTTCAGCTGCAGCAGATGTGAGTTGCGAGGATGCTCAGAGGATACAGTGGATGTTTAACGGATGATAAACAGACATAGAACGTTTGTTGCTCGTATGTCGTGGATTTACATCATACACGGCGGAAAGTTCAACCGTTCACAAAGTTTTGTGCAGCTCAAAACTTCTTGCGCGGATGAAATCGCAGTGGACAGATGCTCGATGGATACAGCGTATGAAACACGTATGCAATGAGTACACAACAGATGCATGGCGTTTTCCAATGGATAGCAAGCTTTTTTTAACATTTTACATCCTCTTTGCATCCGTAAGTGCAGTGGGACCGGGCTTTAAGAGGTTTATAAGTATCAGAATATTGCCTCCTCAATCTGGGTTCTCATTTTACTCAGACGTCAGAATGGAAGGCTGAATCAAGCTTGAATCAGTTAGGATCAAACTCTTGTTTGTGGGCAGAGCTTGCAATGCTGCATTCTAATCACTGGGCCACCATTGTTGTTTTTTTATACTATGGGTATTATCTATTGACTTGCCTCTCTCTGGAACCTTTCTAATGTAAGCTTCCTTTGCATTTGGTCTTGAACCCAGGGATCAGCAGCATACTCATTCTTCAGCAGTGAACTCCAACAGTTTCCAGCATCACGGTTGGTTTTTGTCAAGGTGATTCGTATCAATTTCTGATCCTCTTTTTAATTGAAAAACAACAACAACACTGGATTTATTCACAATTATCTTTGGAACAATTATTTGAAAGATGATGATTAGGTGAATGGACTCAATTACAGAACCAACAGTACATTGTTAGAAAACAAAGTGGAAGACAAATTATCCTGGAGAAATCTACCTACGTTATTCCCTAAGATTGAGCACTGATTTCATGGTATATAATCATGATAAATGCTCATATTTTGAACTGTAAGGAAGTACAACACAAATTATGTAGACATCCTCATTTGTTTTCCAAAAGGGACAAGGTCTAATGATATTCCAATTGAGATTAACCCAATACAACTGCTGGGGTACAGTCCTTTTTTTAACAACTAAAAAAATGAACATATACTTATACTAATTATGAGAAATTTCAGAAATGAGCAAGATGTTTCAGGAATTTCCAAGATGGTCAGTGCAACATGGGGAAGAACTTTGGCATTCTCCCATATTCTGAATGCAATGTAGCATTTGAGTAACCTTCAAACTTTTTAAAGTATAGGAGTCCATAGAAGACTATTTATTTTCATATACTGAATCTAACAAAATATTAATCATTATAGTCTGTGGATCTTTGTATTATACATGAACATAATGAGTACAGACCTTCCCTATTTCTCTTTTTCTTCCATCTATACATGTTCTGGCATTACAATAAATCTTTTAAGACTTTAAAGAGATTACTGCTGTCTTGTCCCCATGTCTCTTTTTCTTCAATGTTCTATCAAATTAGAAAAAATCTGAATATATCTTAATCAAGATTGCTAAAGTATTTACATGGAAATCAGACTCATTTTTACCTCCACTTCTATTAATAAACCAGAATATGTAAAAGGAGCTTTCTTTTTAAGGTCTTAAGAAAAGGAAAACAATGATGATGTTAACCATTCTATCACGTCTGACTCGGCGATTCTATGGGCCAGATCTATTTTCTATGTTCTGCTTGGTGTCAGCTTTGATGGTGTCTAGTCACCATGTTCTTTGGTGGCTTGCTTTGCTTTTATCACTAAGTCTTCCCAGCATAATTGCTTTTGTTAGTGAATTCCCTCACATGACATGGCCAAAGTGAGACATAGATTTGCAATTTTGTCAAAAGGGAAAAATCACATTCCTATGTTATTATAAAACAATATATATCATTTGTCTAAAAAAAACAATTAAAAAATCCAAGCAAGTAGAAGGAAAGTCCACAATGAAACTAAATTGTGTAAAGTTCTCTAAAGCACAGCTCTTACCTAGTGTCCAGGTTGCTTCATCAGCTATTGTAGAGTCAAATAAATTACCCTGGGGGAAAAATATAGGACCTCTGTTTCAAAAGCAAATATTATGGATTTATCATATTTGAATGTCACAAATACTATAAAATTATTTTGTATGTAATTTTGTAAACTTTGCTGAATTAAATTTAGTAGATCAGCAAAAGGTCAGATTATTTAACAGTATATTATTGCATAAGAAGAGGTCACATTTTAAACTGTTTTTACTATTTTAATTGAGGCCTTGAAGATTTTAATATATCAAAATTCCAAGCTTAATTATGACAATTAGTTTTTCTTTCATTTGAACTCTATCCTGATAAAATGGAAAGTTTAATTTCAAATTCGACCCCTTTTGGAAAGGAGGAAGAAATTATTAAGTTGCCAACTGCTTAATGACATCTAAGGTGACAGACAGGTTTTTAATTCCAAAGCCAAAATTCCACAGATAGGGAATGAATCAGCACATGTGACCGTAGTTGGGTGCTTGGGAATGTGTTCACACTTTTGATCAGTTGCCAAGTGCTCCACAATCATGGGATCACCATTTGCAATCTTCTTCACTGGTTTTCCCAGAAATTTATTGGAGAAGCCAGCAGGGAAGGTTACAATCTGCTGTCACCTGCCAAGAGCACTCTCACTTGTTTCTGGGGCGCTGAAAGAACTTCCTTCTGAAGAATTTCAGTTTTGGAGTACAGCAATCAGGATTTTCAGCTCCTGAGTTGAGAAGCAACACGGTTGGGTGGTGAGAATCCTTTCTGAATTTCAGCAGGGAAGAATTTCATCTCCTAAGCAGAGAAAGACTCACTTGTGCCCTGTGCAAGGCCTCCTCCAACCCCCAAAGCAGATCTGATCCTTACCTCCTCCTATGTCTGCTTAAGATCCTAGAAGCTCATTTAACAATGCAACCAGAAGTTTTGGGATTGTGGTCACCAAGAAAAGTGTTCATATGACACCTTAACAACTGCTTTATTCAATGACTGAGATGCCAATCACAATTGTGGTCATAAACTGAGAACTACCCGTTAGCACAAATGTTACATTTTAATCAGTTCGTCAAAATAGTCTGACTAAAAAGATTGTACAACATATTTATTTTTCAAAGTGTATTCTTGGTTTTACTCTTAGCTTTTTTCATCAATAGTAGACTAGAAATCTGAATTGTCTGCTTAAGGTAGGAGACCGAGAAGTTCTTATATGCAGCACTCAAGATGAGAGTGGGGCAATTAAAGCAGAATTCTACATATAACCTGTTTAGTTTTTTGTTTTACTAATCAATGTGACCAGTCCACAAATTTCCTTGAGATAGTCCTTGCAGGTTTTTTGGTAAGGTTTTCATAAGTGTCTTGTCAATCCCTGCTTTCTAGGCCTGAAGAGTGAGTGACCAGTTCAAAGTCACCCAGTTGGCTTCATGCTTAAGGCAGGACTACAACTCACAGACTTCTGGTTTCTAGGGGAAATGATAAAATGACGATAAAAGTGATTTGTTGCCAAATTACTACTGAACTCGTGACAACAAAACTGCAGGGGGTTGTCCAGGCAGTCATCAGGAATCAAGATTGAACCCCCCCTCCCCGCCCAAAAAAGTTTGGCATAGCAGAAGCATCATGCAAAACTCGATACGGGACCACGCAGCAATGAGTCTGTGCTACGCCCTCCGTGTCACATCATGAGGACTAAACCGAACTAGCATCTCTCTCTCTCTCTCTCTCTTTTGCAGAGGTACCTTGAGCACCTCCTTCCCAGCTACGGTCAAAGCCAGGTGCCGGCTCTTCAGGCTGCATTCCACGTCCCGCGCTCGGGTCCCTTGCGGCACGTTCACCTCGACGAAGACCTCTTCCATGGTTTGGTACCAGCGTCCCCAGGGAGTGGCGCAGGGAACGAGCCCGCTCCGCTCTTCGAACGGCGCAGACATCTGCTTGGCCGCCCAATCCTGGGGGGAAAAAAAAAAAAAAAATACGCATGCGCCTTTGCCCGGCTGCCGCTCGTCCGATTTCCTTCGCCTGTCTTCGGAATTGTTCCGGTAAAAACCGCGAGAAGCGGGGCCAAGCTTTCGCCAGCTTTTTACGCCCATAGATCCAGAACGAGGAGAAAAAGGGTAGAGTGCGCGGTTATAACGTTTCACAACAACCAATCAGAGCACAATCTTTTGGGTGGGAATCACTGGTTCAAGTTTCTCGTTGTTTTCATTTCATTAATGAAAAACCTTGAAGTCAAGCAAAACCACAGCCTGTCAAGAATTAACTGCTGAGAGACAATACGGGGAAACGAGACGGAGAAAGCTCTATTGGTATCCGCTACGTTTGGTGAATTTGTTTGCCCAGTGCTAGTAAAAAGGAACATGCGTAGATACACGGACCCCTTTAAAATAAAATCACACTCTATTTTGCTGTTCACACAGAACAACAATATTTTGCGTGAAGAAAGGGTTTAGAAACAATGCTTCAGTGCTTTAACCACGTACGTCACTCTTGATCGAGAGATGTTTTGGAGTTCAATTCCCAAAGTCATTTACTGGCCGGCAGATTATGCGAGTTCAAACAGGATTGATGTGGAAGAAAAAAGATGCCAGGCTGGGGAAGCTTGCTAAATATATTCCACAATCTAGTTGACGTGTTGGAAACTGCATTCTATGTGCACAGTATAAAATATATTTTCTTTTGACAACATACAATGTCTTATTGAAAACCGAATAAGCCATGAGTTTATTTTTTTTAAAAAAAAGTGGGTCTAAGTATGTTAAATATTCATTTTACTTTACAACCTCAAACTGTCAATTATTTCTGTTCACATTTCATTGCACTCAGTATGAGAGTCTAAACTCACATTGCACCACGCCTACCTTCGCAATCTTTATTATTATATTCTACTACCTATTAAGAATTTCTTAACCTAATTATGTCTGCCCACCTACAGCGCATGCTCCACCGTGGAGCCCTGATTTGTTGACAAATTGGTCGGTCGGATTATCCGATTGGCTGATTCGGGCGTACATTAAAGTGGGCGGTATCCTGTTCAGTTTTTGAATTTGTTCTGTGCGTTCTGGCTGCGGGAAGTTGCGGGCTATGTCTTTTCCGAAGGCTCCGATCAAGCGTTTCAATGAGGCACCAAGTAAGTAAATGGGTGCTGGGCCACGCTGGGCTTGGATTGTTTTTCCAGAGGCTGCGGTGGCTCTTCCGAAGGAAAATATCTTTGAAAATATCTTTTTCGAGCATGATGCAAAATATGCGCGATGACGTGTTATACCTCTCCTTCCGCCTTACTTTGCTGCATTTCTGTGCAACGTTCTGTCTCCAAAAATAATCGTAAATTGTACGAAGTTCCGTTGTTGAGATGTTTAGGGTATCATTATTATATCACCATTTCCTTCCTCTATCATGTAATAAAGACAGCCTTACCCAATCCAGAACTTTCTTAAGGAAGTGGATTATAATTCCCATTATCTCCAGCCAGCATTACCATTAGCCTGCAGAGTAACAAGGTAGCAAAGCATTGTTGGGAAAAAAATTCTTGGAATTAGTTGGCACTAATGCATTAGGATAGTGCTATGATCAGTGTAAGTAAAAACATTGAAAAAGAAGGTATCTGCTTACAATAAATTAAACTACATATTTTTTAAAAAATGAATTATTGAATTATTACAAACCTCACAAAAAGGTAGAGATTAAACAGATAATTCATTTGCTACTGCGTCAGAAAAAAAAAAGAAAAAAAACATTTCAATAGGTTTTAGTGCATCCAGCTCTAGAAGTGATGCAGGGTAAAAGGTTGTCTCTTTTGAGCTGAATTTGATTCCTGATAATTTCATGGCAACATTTTACAAGTGGCTTGTTATTGCATTCTGGATTTTAAAAAACAACTCAGCTTTGATTTTTCTTGGAAGTTTCCTACTCAGATTGTAACTGATTAGTGCCATCCAAGACAAGGTCAGAGCTAGAGTTTCCTGTTGCTTTAATATCATAAATCCAATGTAATCCTTGGCAATCGTGCAGTCACATTCCAGAGGCCTGGAATGTACCATTAGTAGTTGAGATCTTCGGAAATATTTTGTACTGTAACTGAATACAACATTGCTAACAAAATAAATCTTCAAATGAAATGACCTCCTGAAGGAAGAAATCAGGGTTCCCAATAATTTGTGAAATCTCAGTTGTGTATATTGTTAGATTGAAACATGGCTTATGACTCCATTAATCAATTCCTTAATTAGTCATATAATCCAGTCTTCAGGCACCCAGCTTCAACATAGACCCAGCCTGCTGGTAACAGATCAGCTGACCAAAGTCACTGTGACATTAAGATCGGTGGCATATAAATTTAATATATAAAAATGTTCAGAGATCTTATTCTTTTTAAAGTGAATCTGGGTTCTCCATTGATTTTGCTTGTCAGTTGCAAAATGTGATCACATGACCCTGGGGCACAACAACCACTGTAAACATGAGTCAATTGTCAAGCATCTGAATTTTGATCATGACTGTATGACCTGTATGACCTGAAGACCATCTGGCTGGCGGGAAGCACGCGCACATGCATGGTGGAGCTGAGCTGGGGTGACAGCACGCATGCCCACAGAGAAGGCTCTGCATGCCACCTGAGACATGTGTGCCATAGGTTCACCACCACGATCCTAGGCTTCTGAATTCAAGTGCAAGTAAATCTGCATTTGCTTTGGTTATGCTGATTGGAAGAAGGCTTAAACCTTTATCTTACACATATTCCCAAATTAATTACTTCCTTTATGGAAGGAGGATATGCTGACAGAAAATAAATTCCAGTCAGTCAATTAATACTGATGGTACTCCTCTCTAAATTCTTTTAAAGTACAGGTAGTCTCTGCTTATCAGTGAAATTGTGCACAGAATTATGTCATAAGCCTTTGAAATTGTAAGTTGAGGCATTATGTGACTGCCAACGGTTTTTTGAGATAGTCGTGTTGGAAGTTAAAGCCCATCCCTCTCCTAGAAAAATGAAATATTTTAGGATATACTAAAAAGGCAAGAATATTTTCCCAAAAAGAGAAGTAGAAACTCAGGCCCCAACTTTGTCATTAAGGCCTGGGCCAGTCTATTTTACATAACAAAGATTTACCTCCTTCAGGCAGACCCATAATAGGAATCCCAAAGCCCTTTCATTACAACAACATCCAGCAAGGCTCAACCAAGCCTGGGACTCAGGACAGCCTGTATGGCTCCATAGCAGTCTGACAAGCTCAAATTCAAGTCCCAACAGAGGGCATAAAACCAAGGGACTCTCAGCAGCTCCAAAGCATGTAATCCTGTCCACCATTAAACCATCTTTCCAAGCAGTTACCAAGTTTCCAGTGTCTTTCTTCCCCACTTGGAACTGAACCCAGATGGACATTTCTTCCAACAGTTGTTAAGCAAATATTGTAGTTGTTAAGTAAATCTACCTCCCACACACACTTCAGGAGTAATTTTTTCAGTCTAGACTCTAGACCTGTGATGGCGAACCTATGGCATGCGTGCCGGAAGTGCTATCTCTGCAGGCATGCAAGTAGTCAACCCAGCTCAGTTCCATTGCTCATGCACGCGCGCCGCACACCAGCCAGCTGATTTTTGGGTATCTGCCGCACATGCACGAGGGGCAGGGCACATGTAGGAGATAGAGGCGGGGTGTGCGCGCCCTGCATTATGGGTGCAGGCGCACATGCGCATGTACATGCATGCACTTTTGGCATGTGATGACAAAAAAATTAGCCATCACTGCTCTAGACTCTAGTAAATGATGGGCAACAAAGCAAGATACTCCTCCAATGTTTCTGCAATTGAATTGGATTTCAGTTCCCAGAATCCCTCAGCCAGTCCAGAATGTTGGGAGTTGAATTTATTTGAAATCGTGTGACAAAAATTTCAAACAGTATTCTTTCCAAGTAGTCCATGGTGGATCACCCAAAAGGATAACATATTCTTTAAACTAAGTGCTAATTGTATCAAGGTCTCAAGTATTATTTTTGAGAACAGATGCAGTTTACCTTCTCTCCCTATGCTGGAGGCATGTCATTAAGAGTTCATAAATATTCAAAGTTGCCTTTTACATTTAGTGGAACCATGCAAATAAGAAAAAAAAAACCCACAAGATAAACATGGATTTAAGTTAAATATAATCATTTAATAGATTATTTTTTTAAAAAAAATAAACTTATTGTATCTGGAGCTCTGACTTTGATTAATATCTGTTTCATCCCCATCTCTAGCTTGTGCCCCACCACCCGGCTCTTATGATATCAAAATTTCAGACCCATCAAAAGGACCTGTGTCTTTTGAAAAGTCTCAGCGATTCAAGATGCAGATGGGTAAGTAATTGGGTTATGAATGGCAATGGCTTTTGCAAAGTTTCTTCATCGGCTTTTTACTTATATGTATGATTGCTTGTTTGTGTCTGGAGATTGTCTGTTTCTAATTAGCATTGCAGTTTGTTCATGTATCGTTGCTGAATGTTGAATAACACTTTATACACTGGGGTATGTTTCCCAATTTATCTGCTCTGTAACAACCCCCAAAAAACATAGCAGAATTTTCCTATAAAATTCTAGGAGCTAAGAATTAAGCAGTGAATTAAGGCTCAATGCAGTGTCTAACTTGATCAGTTGGCAACCTTACTCAAGACTGTTTTTTTTTAATTTCAAGAAATAGAGTGGGATAGATAAACAGGTGCGTCAACAGCTGTTAGCAACCTGACAGTGAAGTAATATGAAAACAACAAAATTCAGAATGTATTACATAGCAGTACAGTGAGTAATTAATTTTTTTCTTAAAAACTACCTACTAGAGATTTTGTTTTCAATTTGAAATTGCTGAAACGAGTCTAAATAGCATTAGCACCCTTAACTATTTATCCTATACAAATTGGATTTTCATCAAAGGTTTAAATAATTGCTTATGCTGTTTTCAAATAAAGCAGTCCTTGACTTAACAATTCATTTAGTGACCGTTTGAATTACAATGGCACTGAAAAAAGTGACTTATGACCATTTTTCACATTTATGACTATTGCAGCATTGCCATATGGTCGCATGTGAGTTCCAGTTGAACTGACAGTTCCAGATCATGTGATCACCTTTTGCAATCTTCTGACAAGCAAAGTCAGTGGGCAAGCTAGACGCACTTTACAACCATGTTACTAATTTAACATGTAGTGATTCACTTAGGAACTGCAGAAAGAAAGGTCATAAAATGGGGCAAAACTTAACAAATCTCACTTAGCAACAGAAATTTTGGGCCCAATTGTGATCGTAAGTTGAGGACCACCTGCATACACAAAAAAATTACATTTTTATTTTACTGTAACTGTGTCCAATTGATCTTGGTTTAGTAAACTATATCTTTCAAAAATATGTGTTTGTGTTTCCCTGCCTAATTCCAGCATTTTTATTCTGCCAGCTCACATTTAACATTATTTTGTTAAAACAAAGCAGTCCCTTTGATCTTTTTAGCTGCAAGACTCTAAATAGCTTAAACAAAAGGAATCCTATATTTACTGGAATTATGCATTTAACAAGTTAATATTTTTCTTTGGGGTTCACATTAATCCTCTTACAAAACTGTAAATATGCTTGCATTTGTCATGTATAATAAGCTTTCATGGGGCATGGAAATTAGGCAAATGATTTGGAACATTTGGAAGTCAAATAGATAATGTGCCTGGTTTTCTATTTCAAGCTTTCTTCATAAAGTGTCTCTATTTTTTAGTGTTTCAGTGTTGAAACCTCTCATTTTATATTTTTGTAGAAGATGTAGGTGCTCGGCCAAATTCAAGCAACATGAAACCTATCCCTTCCCCAGCAACTACAAGAAAGCTTCCATCTCTCGGTTCAAGAGTAAGAATCATCTTCTTCTTTCATATGTTCAATTAGCATTATTTTAGTAGAGGAGGAAAGACCATTTTTTTTCTAAGTAAGATTTTTTAAATTTACAACAGAGTATGTAATATCTGCTGGTAAATATTAATCAAACTTAATCACATTAAAGGAGACAGAATTTGGCATTGTAATAATTATGACAATTGTTTTACGGGGTGGGGTTATAATTTGAACTGTTTTTCAAAGTATTTTCACCAAATGCCATTACAGAAGTAGAACTATGCATCTAGGATATGATTTCCCGCAGTTGGTATGTTTCTCATCACTATGTGGCTATTCAAGCTGCACTAATACTTTTAAATGTTGTTTTCATAAAAAGTGAAAGCAAAATCTCATTTCTAATTTTCAGTAACTTTATGAATCAAACTTGCAGAGTTTTAACTTTAGTTTTGTATTTCTTGAATTTAAAGCCAAAAAGCATGGGAATAAAGTCTGACAAGAGTCTGATTGGCATTAAAGAATTGAAAAAACAAAAAGAGCTGGAAAAGGAGGTATGAATCAACATTACTTTAAGTCTGATGTGGAGTCAACATCATTGTTAGGATTGATGATCTTAATAAGCTAGCTGTGTAAAGTGGGTTTATAGTTTTTTGTCTTAATCATATGTTTTTATTTTGTATGCCAGGGTTTCTTAAACTGTTGACCCAATTGCCAATAAAGGAGGGTATTTGTAGCTCATAGCTGAAATGAGGTGGTCCTTTGTATTCTCTGAGCTTATTTGTTTTCTTGCAGACATTTCATTACTCATGCTAAGAAATGTAGAAAGTTAGCAATCACCCCTTTCCTAGAAGAATAAAATACTCTAAGAAATATTAAAAAAGCAGAATATTATATTTCCATGGATGAGATAAGGAGAAACATGTTTCTAAAGACAAAGCAACTTCCTGCAGCTCCTTGCCCCCCTTCAGCTCCAGGGTAATGGGATTTAGACATGGACCTCAGGATATGATAGGATTAGTCCTCTACCCATCTCACCACATGGCGCCTGGGAGGATTACATCATTTAGCAATATTCAACCAAGCTTGGGACTCAAGAAGATAAAAGTTATCCCTGCATGGTTTCATGGGAGTCTGACAACCAATCAGAATACATTTCTTGCCACAGGAACAGGAAGCAAGTTCAAAGCCCAACAGTGTTTATAAATATCTCTCCCTCTCTTATCCATGTGCTTTTTTGCCCAGGACCTCAAATCATGAGGTTGATTGCTGTCCTCCATTAAACAATCTTTCCAAACAATCTCCATGTTTGCAGTGTCTTTCTTCCTACTTGAACTGAACCCAGATGGATATTTCTTCCGATAGTAACATCATCAGTGCTAATAAGGACTGTGGTTTGCTGTCAGTTTATATTCTATGGCTTTCCCTGTCAATGTTGGTGGGGTGGTGTTACAGATTATTTGGTTGGGCTGTTTACTGTTGATTTCTTTGGCAGTTTCTTGATTGGGTCATTGTTTACTTGTTTGTTGATGTGATATGGAATTAATCTTCGCTGATCTGGGTGCTGATTGGGTCTTTTTGTTCCCTTTTTGGCTGATTGTCTCTTTCATAGTATATAGATGTTGTAAATGTCTTTGTGTGCATTGATGGCTATATAAACTGACAGTAAACCACACTCCTTACTAGCACTGATGATGTTTTCTAGTTTGGATAATGAAACATCTACAAGGAAGCTTAGAGAGCACCAATGACCCTTTAACTCTGTTGACAAATTGTTCCATTACCCTCATGATATTTCAAAATTACCCTTGGGAGTGTTTACCTCCAATTAAGGAGCCAGTGTTATATATGCTGGCCAGAGATGTTACGAGTTGGATGGTCTACAAATTTCATAAATAGGGTATCGGTAATATTCCATACTTTTTCCAGATATTTGATGGAAGAGCTGTCTGATTGTTAGTCTTTGTAAACTAGCCCCTAGTTGAAGAGAATGTTATAAATGATTTAATTTATATCTTAAATTGTAGGAGTGCATTCATTACTTTCTCATTTATTTAACCTGTATTTTGTGATTTAAATATGCTATCTTGAAATTATTCAGCTAAGGAGGAGCATATCACAAATAGCATAAATATATGGTTGCTTCTTTCAATGAGCATGCAAGGAATGGAACCTTTCAGTCCAGTGGTTTTATATTAGCAATAAATTCCCATGTATTTTGCCAAACTATATAGATGGAGTTGCTTTCTAGCTAATGTTTCAGTTAATTTCATCCTGTTTGAGTAGATTCGGATACTAATTGGAATACGTGCCCAGCAAGATAAAAGATTGCAAACCCTGGAGGAAGATCATGCCAAGTCTGAATCAAAGCTGTCTGCTGCAGTCTGTGAGAAAAACACTCTTTTAGCAAATATTGCTTCTCTAGAAAAACAGCTTTTGGAGTTGAGAAAAAGCAGTGACTTGCTCAAAACAAAGGTGCATATTGATATTCTCTTTAAACACCTTCTCTGCATTTATAGGCTGCTGCATTTATAGTTAGAAGATAAAATGTAATGTAATATAGATATGTAATGGTCTGTATTCTGTGAAGATAGATGTTTTATCTGGTTACCCTTGTTTAACAACTGCCCTTTTTAGTTACCATTTAAAGTTACAATGGTATTGTAAAAGTAACAACCATTGCTTGCACTTATGACTGTCACAGTGTCCCTTTGTTCATGCAGTCAACTTTGCTTACCATTACAGTGTCCTGCAGTCCCATGATTACCATTTGTGAACTTTGCAGCCAAATTTCCAACAAGCAGAGTGAACGAATAAGAGTAAAATCGCAAGTTGCGGTCATATGTCTCAATTGCTATGACGAATTTGCTTAACCAGAGTGAAAATGAGGTCATAAGTTTGTTATGATCATGATGTTTCACTTAATTTTCCAATTGACTTTTTAGTTCCAATTTTGGTTGTTACACGAGGAGTACCTGCACACTTAAAATACACATGTGAAAGTCATTTATTCTACAAGAGTATTATGGTAATAATGATGTGCGGCAAACTTATGCATGTTTGTAGAAATTCATATTAAGTGTCATGAAATAGGATTTGTTTTCAAAATAAGGCCACAGTTGGAATAATTTATCCAGTTTTGGTTACCACCATGTAAAAAAAATGTTGGGCTCTGGAAAGAGTGCAGAGAAGAGCAACAAAAATGATTCGGGGACTGGAGGCTAAAACATGAAGAACTGGTTGCAGGAATTAGGTATGTCTAGTTTAATGCAAAACAGAACTAAGGGTGACCTGATAGTGTTCTAATATATGAGGGGCTGCTACAAGGAAGGGGTGGTCAGTCTGTTTTCCAAAGCACCTGAAGACAGGACAAGAACCAATGGATAGAAACTAATCAAGGAGAGAACCAATCTAGAACTAAGCAGAAATTTCATGATAGAACAATTAATCAGTGCAACAAGTTGCGTCCAAAAGAAGTGATGCTCCAGTGATGGAGATTTTTAAGAAGAGATTGGACAGCCATTTGTCTGAAATGGTATAAAGTTTTTGCTTGAACAAGAGGTTGGAATAGAAGATCTCCAAGGTCCCTTCCAACTTCATTATTCTGTTATTTCCTTTCAAGGAGCAGTTCAGTGAAATGTTAGGACAGAGTATGTTTTTCTTGTCCTTCATAAGTTTTGAGATGGCCAAGGAATTTGGAGGACTGCCTTCTTTCTTTTTCATGCCACAACTTCTACAGCAGTTTGGAGTTTTCACAACTTTTGTGGCTGCCTACACAGTCTGAAACAATTTCAGTGGGACTTCATTCATGCTCTTTCCTATAACTCCAAGGGGAAGGCGCATGAATGAAATCCCATTGAAATTGTTTCACCCTGTGTAGGCAGCCAGGAGGACTTCAGAGTGGCAGAGAAATTCAGACCAGAAAACATAATCAGTTGAGGTCTCTGTCACTCTCAGCAACACAGTAAAAACATTTAAGAGAAATCAGAAAGAAATGTTCAGGTGCCCCCATGAACAAGGTGAAAAAAAATTGAATGCTTGCAAAGCAGATTTCAGCACATGATTTAGCGGCACTGATGTATGAATAGTAATTATTCCATACAAGCAATTGCATATGTTATACGTAAAGCCCATGTCACACTGAACCAACGGATGCAAAGAGGATGTAAAACGGACAAAAAACCTTGCCATCCGTTGGAAAACGCGATGTACTCACTGCCTCCGTTTTGCTTCCTCTCTATCTGTCCAGCATCCGTTTATGGACGTTTCATCTATTCCAAAAGTTTTGGGCTGCCTAAAACTTTTGCGTGGAAAATGTATCCAGTTTGTCCGTTCTGCATCCGCTACGCATCCGTTATGCATCCGCTATATCTGCTAGGCGTCTGCTACGCATCCGCACAACTCCATCCGCTCCAGCGGTAAACGGACGCAGGGAGGAAGCGGAACGGATGCAGAAAGGATGCCTAGTGGATGCAGCACGGAAACAAAGCGTTTAAAACAGAAAAAACGTTCGCGGAGGGGACCTATCTCGGATATTAAGGATGCCTAGAGGATGCCTAGCGGAAAACCTATACTGCCTATAAAAAGGGGGAGCAACTCGCCTGCATCGCACTTTCAGAACAGCAAGGCCCCAACAGAGCCTCAAATGAAGCGAAGAAGCAGCGCAACCTCCTGAGACAATGGTGCAACTCCCCAGCTGGAGCAGTGGAGTGGCAATACAGGATGGTAGATGCTTAATGGATGCTTCCTTCAGCCTGTCTCATCACACGGATGAGATTGGGCCATATATGTTTGGTTGGCCTACAATGAACAGGGCGTTTAATAAAGAGTTGTGTTTATGTTGACATGTGTGGATAATTATTACATTATTATTGATAATAAAGGGCCGTAGGTGTGGCACCTGGGAGGGTGGACCATACAGTCCCACTATGCTTGCATTGGAGGTTTATCCCACAGCTATCCTAACCCATCCCACAGGTATCCTAACCCATCCCAAAGCTATCCTTACCCATCCCACAAGCATGCAAAGGCTTAAACCATTTCTAACAGTTTCCAGCAAGGCTTTATTAAAAAAAAGAAATGAAGCAAGTGTATGAATCAAAAATAGACTTTATTAACAAGAAGCTATAAAACAAAAATGAGTCTCTGGCACTCCTCTTGGTCGCTCAGTCTCATGGGTGAAGGGTCCAGGTGCTGTGGAGGTGGCTGGTGCTGGAGTGCTTGTCATCAGCTCCTCCAGAAGCAGAAGCAGGAGAAGCGCCAGCCCCAGAAGAGCGAGCCCATGCTGCAGAAGCCCCAGCAGAACCAGAGTGAGGGCCAGGGGGCGGGATGGTAGCCCTGTCCCTCTTGCCAGGGCTGGCAGCAGATGGCTGAGGCTTGCTGTGCTTCCGCATGGTTGTGGGGTTGCTGGCTGGCAGGGAGGCTGGCAGGAACCAAGGCTGGCAGGAAGGTTGGCAGGCAGGCAGGCACCAAGGCTGGCAGGCAGACAGGCACCAAGGCTGGCAGGCAGACATGAACCAAGGCTGGCAGGAAGGCTTGCAGGGAGGTTGGCACCAAGGCTGGCAGGAAGGCTGGCAGGCAGACATGAACCAAGGCTGGCAGGAAGGAAGACAGCAAGGCTGGTAGGCAGACCGGCTGGCAGCAAGGCTGGCAGGCAGACCGGCTGGCAACAAGGCTGGCAGGCAGACATGCAGGCAGGGCAGGCAAGGCAGTCGATGTGTCCGGCAGCAGGTCTTTCCTCTGAATGGCGTCCTGCTTCCGAGCTGCTTCCGTTATATCCGCAGGGCTGACGCAATGCATCCTCCCTGAATGCGCAGTGAACGCCAGGCATCCGTTAGGCTTCCACTGTGCATCCGCTAGGCTTCCGCTCTGCATCCGCTTCATCCATTTGGCGTCTGCTCTGTTTCCGCTCTTTCCGTTCCGCGTCCGCTTCACTGAGGCCCCTCGGAAGCCCTGCGGATGTGCCACCCACTCCCATCCGCTCCCATCCGCTGGGCTTCCGTTCCGCATCCGCTTTGCATCCGCCCTGTGTCCTCCCCACGTCCGTGTTATCCGCTCCGGTTATGCAAATTTTTGCCCCCTTTGAGAGCGGATAACAACGGATGGAACATTTTGCTCGTCCGCTGTGTCCTTTTTGCATCCGTTCGCCAGTGTGACATGGGCTTAAAGTATAGGAGCCCTGAGCACAGTGCTTTTATATTTTTATACTGAGCTGTAGTGGAGCATCTTCATGAAATATTGGTATCACTTCGGTATCTTATGTACAGGTAGTCAGTCCTCAACATATGACAATTGAGCTCAACATTCCTGTTGCTAAGTGGGACATTTGTTAAGTGAGTTTTGCCCCCATTTTACCACCTTTCCTGCCACAGTTGTTATTTGAATCACTGCAGTTGTTAAGTTAGTAATATGGTTGTTAAGTGAATCTGGCTTGCCCATTGACTTTGCTTGTCGGAACCAAAGGTGATGACATGATCTCTGGACCTTGAAACTGTCATAAATATGAGTCAGTTGCAAAGCATTCTGAATTTTGATCATGTGACCATGGGGACGCTACAATGGTTGTAAGTTTGAAAAATGGTCATAATTCGCTTTTTTTCAGTACCATTCTAACTTTGAACGGTCACTAAATGAACTGTTACAAGTCGACAAATACCTCTATTATGATAACTGTTAAACCTCACTTATTTCCAGTGGAGAATCCAGAGATGTTTAAGACTGTATTTGAGAGCAAGTGTTATTGAACGCAGGAATTTTTGAATTAGGCATAGGATATTCTTTTTCTATTGGAATCAGATATGCCAAAGTCACATTTTCTTGTGTTATTTTTGAAGTCAAATCTAAGTCAAATTTAATAATAAAGCTGACTTGCTCTGCCTTCTGTCATTTTTAAGTGTTTTGAAGATGGAATCCAGAAGAAAATGCACAATCTCTATTTAGAATTAATGAAGCTTAGGAATAAAATGAATGCAAAAAAGGTATGTATATTACCAAATGTGGATTACATTTTCTCACTTCTTAAAAAATTTGCAAGTATCACAAGATAGTATGTTAGGCCTATCGTTTTCACTAGAGAATATGAGTTAGAACCATTACTAATGTTATTATGTTATTTTTCATACCTTTCCGAGTTTAAAGAAAGTTTAGGACAGTCATAGTTCCTCTCATAATAAACCACTGTTTGTTGATGCTATTTTAGATGGTTCCTGTTAAAAATGGAGACATGGAAATTAAACTAAATGCACCCCAAGGAATTGTGGAGAAAAAACTGGCTCAGCTGGAAGAATTGTAAGTTATCTCATAAATTGTCAAGTACAAGCTATTTTTATTAATCTTGATAAAATGTAGTTTGAGAAGAACATCTTTTAGGTCTGGTATCCTCGGTATACTATTGGTACCCAGCTTCATTTCTGTCTGAATTGGACGTGAGAAACTACTGAGCTACTGAATCTGTGTCTGGAGGCTGTTTGAGCCTAGATGGGGAGGAGCAGACCAGCTCCTGACAAGGTGTTAATTAAATATAAATATCCTTTTTTTGACAGCTTGAAGTTTGGGATATATTGTATCCTTTTTTAAAAATTTAATACTCTGATCAAATTTTATTTCAGAACAGAAATAGAGAGACCAGCAGAAGAGAAATATGACTTGGAGAAACTCCTGGAATGTATTGTAGAACTTGGGTAAGTTAAGTTGTACAAAAATTATGAGGGTTGTTCTCTATCTACAAATAGAAGTATATTTAAATATTCGTATGTCTAGACATGTTAAATGAATGAAAATTGCTCATAAACCCTGATTTTTTTCAAGCTACAATTTTATATGTGATAGATGGATCTACGGTTCCCAAATGGTTATCCTAACATACTAATATGTCTATGGAACCATGGGGGATGTCGCAAATATTACCAATTAATATTGGTGACTGGCAATACATCTTTGCTGGTTAAGTGTTTAATTTTAAACTTGTATAATGGGGAGAGATTAAATTGATATTGCTAGATATGCATGTAAAAACAATAGGAAGCATGCATTCACATTTTCCCCTTCAAAGTAATAATTTGTATAAGGCTACATATATCTTGAACACCTCAAGGACAGCAGAAAAGTAAACTGATTGAAGTGACTATTTTAGTTGTTTGTTCCTCAAAATGACTTTTGCAGAAATTCAGATCAGAAAACCTGTCTATCCATTTAACCATCTATCTACTGATTATCACCTTATATCAAATATGTCAATATTTTCACATTAAATCTTTTAAGATTTCAGCCTGCGAAGCACTAAATTCAAATTAAGATCAGATAGGACCACTAATTTTGACCATTTTGACTTATTTCTGGACAATTATTTTTCATGTTTCTGAAATTATTTTGTGATGATTGATGCCACTCATCTTACTGGGTACAATGCAACTGAAGAGTCAGTGAAAATATTGGCTGGGAACAGATATAGTCTAAACTTCAATGAGAAGCAAATAGGTGTGATATAGAAGGAAGATACTGTGACTTATCTTCAATGGTTATATATGGCTACTACTACTTGACTGCATTTCAGAAGAGATTACTTTAAAACAAGTTATTTTTACCAACCAAATTATAGTAAAACATAATGGCAAAATTAGTGTGATTTTTCTTTCTTTCCAACAGAAATGTTGCGGAACAAGTTTATGATAAATACCAGCTGCATATCGTCCAACTACAGGAAATAATAGAATCCAAAAACAAGGACATTGAAATATTGGAAAGTACTCTTCATCAGAAAACAACTATGCTATCTATACAAACTGAGGAACTGAATGGAAAGTACAAAATACTTGAGGAGCAGAAAGGTAACTCCAAAAACATATATGTTACCGTATAAGAAAATAAACCGTTTGTTAAGACTTTTGAAAACTATTTCTAAGTTTGGCTAAGAAATATTTTCATTCTTCCCATCATGACAAATGAAAATAAAAAGTCTATTATTAGATGAAAGAATTACCAGATGGAAATGTCTGGTCTTAAGCCAAACACTATCTTGAGAGCAATACCATTCTTCTTTAAATGGATTTCACACTAATATAGATTATAATAGGAATATATGTCAGAATAATTTTTTTATACTGACTTCAGAGTTGCTTCATCCCAAATGCATGTGCTGTGGGCTGGTTTCTATGTTAATCTGAACCTTAGAAAGGGATTTAAGGAAACTGCTTTTCGAATATATTAAGCAACATATAGTTAGGTGCTTAATTCAACTATACTGAAAGTTGTAACATGAGCTTTTTATCTTGTTTCTTAGTAGTCAATGATTTCATAAGGGGATCAGATCACCAACGTACTTGTTTATGCATTCAGTTTTCTAACTCGAAAGATGGAACCATTAGCCTTTCCCATTGGTGTTATACATTGATTACTAAACATTGATTCTTTATATGAGCTTCATTTAGCATTACATCAATTTTCTTCTACCTGCATTTTTCTATAAAAGGTTAGGACAGTGTTTCTCAATCTTGGCAGCTTTAAGATGCATGGACTTCAACTCCCAGAATTCCAGCTTTGCTTGAATGATAGGAAGCTTTGCTGTCTGGGAAGATCTGGGAATTGAAGTCAGTTCATCTTGAAGTTGACAAGGTTGAGAAATACTGAGTTAGGGAAATTGGGGGTGGGGCAGTTAAGAAGGAAAGGGAACCCAATTTGCCTAAATTGATATTCCAAAGCCAGATTGAACTGGAAATATTATGCAAATAATATCTACTATAATCAGGACATTGCTAAATCAGGGCAGAGCTAGCAAAACACTTAGGTGCTTTGTTCACACCTAAGTTATATATTCTGTATACAACAGAAAAAAAATCTGTTAAAAGTTATGCTAAGAAATGTACTCTTTTTGCCTTTAACAGCCTGATATAAAAATTTAGAAAGTGCTCCAAAAAGGGGTTGCTGTTTTAATGGATCCCAGGTGCATGAATGGAAAATGGGAATTAAAAAATAATAATTAAAAACCCACTCTGGAAATCACTCTGTCAATTGCATTTCTAAGAAATAATTCATATTTGAAAGCTTCTAAGTAGTTCAGATAGTATTCAGTGGGCTCTAATAACATGTTATTCTGAAACAGTTTATGGGGAGAAACCTAAGCTATCAGATTTTCCTGTAATAGTAATGGCGATAATAAAAGTAAAAATCAAGGTATGTAGAAAATATGAAAATGTCAATAGAATTATATTTATATGAGATCTTATATAAAAAGTAAAGTTCTCATTTAGAGAAATGTATCCATGAATATGAAGAAAAGGAACAAGTTATGAATGCTGAAATACAATGCTTAAAAGAAAAACTTTCTACAGAAGAACAGGAGCACCAAAACCAAAAGAAGATTTTTAAGGTAAAAAAAGAGTAAGATAATCAAAGGTTTGTTGTGTTTATAAATGCATAAAATTCTGTATGTATTGAGCATTCTCTGGGTGTTGCCCAGTTATTCCATATAGTTTTCTACATGGAAAAAAGAGTCCATGTTTCCTAAGATTTCTGACCCTCTCAGTGGCATTCAGTGCCATCAGATATGGTGTCCTTCTGGACAGTGCAAAGATTTAGAAGTGGAAGGCATTATTTTACAATGGTTCTGCTCCTATCTGAATGGATGATTCCATTCAGATTTAGGTTTAGAGGCTTTAGTTGAACCTCTATACCACATGGAGCCTGGCTCTACATTCCTACTGTTTAATATTTACCTGAATTTTTGAAAGATTATAAGCCGGTTTGGGGTGTACAATCATCACTATGTTGATGACAATTATACATTTGTGAATAGCATTGATCTCTTGGTCAAATGGATATGAAGGGCCAAACAGGTCAAAATAAGCTCAAATTCCTGGAATATGGAATTACTTGTAGTGATGGTTGAAATTTGATTCCAATCCTAAATTGCTTTGGGATATGGGAAATATGGGGTGCCCCCTGAATTCATTAACTATGCTTGAGCAGCTGGTATACCAGGTGTAGGTATTTCTGGTGGAATAAACCTCACAGCAATGATAATCCCTGCGAGTGAAGATGAGTCTGAGAGTGTAATAGGTTAAAAAGTAGAAGCCCAACTATTAACAGGTGGAAATATCTTTAGCTGTGTTATCTTTATGCTAAAGTTTTGCTGCAAGTTTCCAATTTTAAGGTGATTTTAACCTATTTCAGCTTTTCATGGTTTGACATTAAGGTATTTGCAGGATCATCTTCCCTAAGCAGAAACAATCTATGGAGAGTGTTCATCCCCCCCCCCAAAAAAAATAAAAATAAATAATGCTATTCTGGGTGGATCCCTATCTCATGTGTAGAAGGAAAACTAAAAATCTTTGATGGCACCCTACGGTAATATCTTGACTTGAGTTTTTGAAAGACAACTCCATCTGTTTTTTTTTTCACATGATATTGTACAGTGTTATTATTTTCTTCTATATAAAATTAAAATATTAAGTAGGATAGCAGAGAAGTGCTGTTATAAATAGAAATGTAAAAAATAAATGGGAAGTCTGAGTAAATTGTCACATGTGAAGGTTGCAAGTTCTTGCCTCATTTCTTCTGTTAAATATATTTTTCAGGTGGGGGAACAACTTGTTGATAATGGCCATATTTGTATTTTTGCTGATACCCACTTCAGGAAACTTCAACTGATATGCATCAGAAGTTACTTAAATTCCAAGAGGATGTAGCTAAAGAGAGAGAGATACTAGAGATAGAATTGAAAGAAGCCATGGAGGAGCTGGATGAATTGCACACCCAAGAAGCTAAAGTTGAAAAGCTTTTAAAGCATTTGGAACAGGTTAATGAATCCCAAAATGAGGAGTTATCACAGCTGGAAGCAAAACTGCAAAGGTTTGTAGAAAAGCAGGCTCCTATTGAAATTGTGTTAATTAGCTAATAGGATTATAGAATAGATTTCCTTCTTGAAGCCTGTATTCTCAGATCTCTTCTAATTCCCTTTGGAGAGAATTGGGATATATGTGCTAAGAAGGATCATAATTTTCCCATTGAAGAAGCAGAAGTATGGCCATGAACTAATAGATAATGTCCTTCTCATAAATGGCAGATAAAGTAGTGCATGGCTTGAGATCACAGGTTTGTCCCCAGAGATTCCCAAAGTTATTACCAAAGTGTAAAGCTTTATATGACAGGAAAAGAAAATGAATATGTAAGAAATAATCAAGTCAACTTTTTTGGTTTAAATTTAAGATATTTTTATTGAAAACTAAGGAGGAGAGTCAAAAGATTTTGTATTGTCTTTTCTACCCTTAATCCTCCTATATTTCTCAAATTTTTCAAGCTATTTCTGCAGTTTCATAATATAGATTTTCAGAGGTCTCCCTTTCCCATCTATTTAAGTATGAACTAATTAAATCAAATTTAAAAGAATAATTCTATTCCCCTACGCTCTGTTTGTAGCTTCCAATTCAATCAGTAGTTTTTGGAGTGCTAATATATTAACACTTGAATATTATTACTTTGTGCAGGAAAAGTATAGAGTTGGAAGAAATGGCTGCATCACATAAGAGTACCATGGAAAAGCTGCAAGAGGAATATAACCAGCTCCAGCTTAAATTTGGAGAGACTGCCGCTGAATTTGAAAAGTATATCTGTACCATGGCATAGAAGAATTGAAAGAGTTTTATTTGTTTGGTATTGGGAATTCTTGTCTTTCCATAATCTGGAAGCAGACATCTGTTTCAGATTTACTGTACAGAAATAGAAGGATCAACATCTTGTACTGTGTTTCCTTGCTTTAGGTAGCAAAGGTTCACTGAAGTGAACAAATTTCACTTTAAAAATGAATAAGCTCTATTGTTTGTATCTCTTAGTACAACTTGTCATACATGAGCTTTGGGATAATCCTTTATATCTGGATGATGGGTGAAAGTTTAGCATAAAGATGATAGAGAGTAAGAATATTATGCACAACTCAAAAGAAATGTAAACTTTTTAAAATCTTTCTTAGTTGCAAAGTCTGCATGACTGAAGAGATTGCATGCCTGAAACAAGATGAAGCTAATATGCAGGAGAGATTAACTGAGATGAGTAGGACAGTCCAGAATGTGACTCATGCAATGCAAGAAGAACAGCATTCTAAAGACCAGGCAAAAAAAGATTATATGAGGTATGGACAGTTAGGAAATTTTGCCAAGATGACTTGATTACAAAGACTGTACTTGGTGTTTTGGGACATTTATAGAATCAGAAAATTGAAATAGATAGTCTATCTCATGAAGTCCAACAACTTTCTTTGCATAGAAATTTAAATTAAAGTATCAATGACAATTGGATACCCAATCTCCATTATATATTCAGTGAAGAATTCCTCTCTTCTTAACTGATTCTATTACCAAACTGCTAGAACTTTAATTGGGACTCCCCCCCCCCCCCAATATTTTCTTCTGTTGTGTTCTGGTTTCTGACTGCTTAAAATTATGTAGTTTCCATCAAAATGCTAGTTTATGGGAAATTATAATTTCTATCAAGTTTATTTTGGATTAGTTTAAGATAATAAACTACTTGGATACGATTTTCTGTCTTGATTCAACCAGAAAATTTGCAGGTTGAGTGGAAATTTTATAAAAATAAATAGCTCCTTTCACCTCCAGCTCTGCAGGATGTGAATTATATATTGCTGAATTAATATCTACAATATTAATAGCAAAAATATTTAAATCAGAATAGCAGATTTTAGATTGTAGGATTTTATTCTATAGAAAAACAATCAAAAATCCTAGGATTTAGCTTCAACATCCAAGGTACATTATCAAAAGACACAAGTATTTGGAACTAAACAATTTGTTTTATCAATTATTGTAGCCTTTTTCTGAAAAGATGTTTTGCAGTATCTGAGCTTCTCTCTTTATTTTAAGGATGCTTCTTGACAGTCAAACAAAAATAGAACGAAAAGATGCGGAAATAGACAAAATCAAGGAATTGAGCACTATGCAAATTGCTAATTTACAAGCCAAACTGGAACAGCAAAGTGAAGAACTGAACAAAAAACTTGAAATAGAAAGGTGAGTTTCAGCTGTCTTCTGTGGGAACTTCAGATGAAAATACTTTGAGTCTTTGGGAAAAAAAGAATGTGAGTACTGTTCACATTTAAAATAAATCACATTCTAAGCATTAGAGTAGTAGTGAGCATCCTGGGACTCTGACAGGAATACCTGTTTTTTTGTTTTTTTTTTCAGATAAACATAAAATTGGCTATTGGTTGACTTTTAATTGATTCCAGTTCCCCCAAATCCCAGACAAAAATATGGCACAGGAGATGAAAAGTAATTTTGATTTAATTTACGTATACATTACATTTAGTAGAATATAGTTAATATTATCAGTGTATGCAATAAAAAAAATACCTTCCTGCCCCATATTTGGAAAGGTTCTAGCATTCAAATGCTTCCAAGGTGAAGGGGTTATGCACTTTAGCAGAAATTGGCCAAATTTCCAAATCCAGATATTTTATTGCAAACCGGTTTGAGAAGCTTTGGCATATAAAAAGAAATATAAATATATTAATTAAATAAAAATACTTTTTTGCTGTCATCCTACTCTGGGGAGTTGGGAAGAGGGAAGAATAAAGGGGATGTCAGACAAAAGGGTATCAGAAGAGGGGGAAAAACCCTCCAAAAGAGAAAATATTGTCTTATCCCATCCATTGGCATGCTGTGCTCCAAAAGAATGTGATTCCAGGGGGAATGGTTACCTGCATTCATATATTTAGAAAACATATGCAATAATTTTTTTATTCCCAGGAAAACCATTACAGAAAAAATTGGAGCAGATTACAAAAAGAATATAAAAACTTGGCGTGCACTCTATGAAGACCTATATAATAAAGTAAAACCTTTTCAGGTTAGTCCTTAATATACACTGAGGGATTTGGCCAGTTTTTGACAAAATTATTATTTTGGAACTCCAAAATCAACCTGGATTTTTATTTTTGATCTGGATGCTCCCATTGTTTTAATACTGCAAATGCCCTGTATTGATGGATGGCACTTCTACTGAATTGATTATTATGGTTCATTGCACAGTTAACCAGATGTTCAGTCTGGATTTGGCATTTTTCTTCTATTGAATTTTTTCCAAGGGCCTGGAATAGGCAGATAATGTTAAAGGTATCATCACGGGATTTAAGATGTTCCAAGTAAAGCTGCCTTTTGCAATTCACTGATGGTTTTGTGGTGACACTACTTTGAACAGATAGTCAAGTGATGTTCCAGTTGCTTTTGGGATTGTACTCAAGGAACCTATTTACCATTGGTACTACCTTACTTTCTTTCTGACAGTCATTCTCTTTCTATTTGAAAGGTTTTTTGTATTTTGTTGTCTTCTCCAATTATTATTATTTAAACATATGTTTAGTCTGATGGTAGAAGATTTTTTCATCACAAGCATGTGCAGAAAAGCAATTCTTCCTATATCATTGGTAATTGTACCATATATGTAGATTGCAGGGCCCTTCTGAACTATGAGAGAGGTAGCACAACTGAGAAAGAGATCAGCACATCCTATTTTTATGGATTCTATTGAATCAATCAGGTACCTCAGTTGCTGGTCATCATGATTCAACATATATTTTACTTTGCATTTCAGCAACAGTTAGATGCATATGAGGCAGAGAGAAATGCCCTTCTAAATGAGCACGGTGCAACCCAAGAAGAACTGAACAAAATTAGTGATGCTTATGCTAAGTTGCTGGGCCATCAGAATCAGAAGCAGAAGATCAAACATGTAATGAAACTGAAAGAAGAAAACACCCAACTAAAACAGGTTTGCTACTCCATGAAGACACAGATTTATGTTTATCTGCGATAGGGAGAGACAGAAATGAGGTCAAATTGTGAGTAAAGAATATCTATTTAGCAATGGCACTTAGCCATAGTTTTTAGACTTATATACCACTCCATAATTTTACAATGTCAACATATTGCCCCTAACAAGCTAAGTCCTCAATTTATCAACCTCAGAAGAATGGAGGGCTGAATCAACTTGAAGCTCCATCAGGATGGATCTTCAGACTGTGGGCAGAGTTAGCCTGCAATATAACATTCTAACTATTGTGCTACCTGGATCCTAATATATAATTTAGCAACTATATATTAATCAACTATGAAACAAACATATGCTAAAGGTAGAGATTCTCTCCATCCCCATCAATTAGCAGGGAGTAAAAGCCAACATTCATGGAACTGTAATGGTGATAAGATCCACAGTTGGTAGAAATGAATAGAAAAATGAAGATCAAGAACAGCAACTAGTAACATTTGCTAGACGAAAAGATATGCCTCAAATTAATTGTTAAGCACTAGCCATGTGAAGGAGAACAAAAGCAAAAAGGAATAGGCAATTAATCCATCAAGAACTTGAACAGTTCATAATGTATGTCTGAAAGTGAATTAGAGTAGGAAAGGTGGAAGTGATAATCAAGAACAATGTCTCATGTTATATAGATAGTACAATATAAAAAACTAGACAAAATTAGGCTGATAAAACAAGATTCAAGAAAACAAAAGTCATAGTTTCTCAGCTTCAAACATTGCTAATTGGATTTTTTTCCTTCTCTTGGTTTAGTTGATATGTAAAGAAAAACCTTTTGTTCTTTGAACTAAAGATTTCAGTATAAAACAACACTAATCCTATATATATATGTATGTATGTATGTACATATGTATATATAGTATAAATACAGTGCTCTTCAACCTCTTGTGGTCTTCAGCATGCTTTTCCAGATCCTATCTTTGTCGTCTTTGGGATCTCAACCAGTTAAAAAAGGGCCTTCAAACTTGGCAGCTTTAAGACTTGTGGACTTCAACTCCCAGAATTCCTCCTCCAGTCACATTAGCTCAGGAATTCTGGGAGTTGAAGTCCACAAATCTTAAACTTGCCAAGTTTGAAGACTCTTGATTTAGAATGATAGATAATCCTTGATTTAAACATTCATATCTTAAAACTAACAAACTCTTTTCAACAGCCATATGTTTTCTTCTCCATTTTATTTGCTAGAAATTTTTCACCCATTCCAGTCCTTTCCACTGATTTCTAATTTAAAAAAAATATTTTTCTCACTTTGTCAGCTCAGTGCAGTAGCCACTTCTTCTGTCTCCTAATATATGAATATATATTTCTTATAAATTAAAGTAAATACCTACTCTTGACTCCTTGATAAACACAAACTTTGCACAAGCTGGTTCCAAACGATTTGTTTAGATTAGAGCAGGGCAGTTTTGATATGTGACAACAAAGATAGCATAAATTAAAGGTACAGGTCATAAGTGCTTTGAACCTCATAAACAATATCACTCAGCTTTTTGGTGGGGACATATATTGTCTTGTTGAATATCTGGAATTTATCTTGCATTGGGATTTTTTTCTTTTTAGGACTTACTAAAGTTGCGTTCCCAAGTAGCAAAGGAAAAACAAGCAAGGGAAGAGCTCCAAGATCAAATTAATGAAATTCAGGGTATCAGGCGATTTGATCCTTCTAAAGCTTTTCAGCATCCTAGCAAGGAAAATGTTGCTCCCAAAACACCCTTTAAAGAAAGTGAGTACTTATAAGTATCTTCTATAAATATGAGTAACTTGGGCCTGGGGAATTAGTTTGATGTCTATATCAACTAGCAGAGTAGCTTTACTATGTTTATTCTTTTAAGCACTATCAATGTATTGTTTAATTGATGCTTAATTAACATTGGTAGCAGTAATTCCAATTATTGGACAGATCAGAAATGCAATGAATATTAAATCTTCTGTAATTAAAATAATTTCAATTAACTTCTCTTATTTAACAGGTAACAGAATCAAAAATTAAGCTGTTCTACACTGATCAAGAACAAATTCACACTTGATTCATCATTTCAAGAAAGTATTGTCTACTGCCTTGTGTGCTAAAATCTGTATTTTTACAAAAAGTCTTTAAATATATATTTTAATACAAGTAATTAGTACTTTTAAATTATCTAAAACACAAATGGCCACAGCAAATTCTAAAAAATATTAATAAGGTACAATTATCAAACATTTAAATGAAAACCTAGTAAGTTTTGTTGCTGACTCAGTGCACAAAACCTAAGTGAAACTTCTTTAGATGCATACACAGGGTATGTTACATCATTAAACTCTTGACTTTTGCACAATATTTTAAAAATTGAAACAGTTGTTTCACTGATATAAATAGCTTATAGTTGTGGACGTGCTTAGTCTTCAAACATTATACAACTCATAATTTCCCCTTTTTAAAAAATTACCATGCTAATTTTTTTCTTCTGAATTGAACTATGTATGATTGATTTTAAAGATTATTTGTCTGCATTAGGTTGTTGTAGTAGTTGGTTTATTATTGGCTTATCATTTTATTAAAAGAAATTTATAAGACAATTCCTAGATGCTTTCCTAAATCATATTTTAATTTTAGAATATGTAACTGTTATGTCCTTTAGTTTCCTATTGGTCTATGTCTTATTCTATAGACAGAACAAAGTGTGGGAAGTCCCCCCGCCAGAATGAAATATTTTTGGGGATATTAAAAGAGGCAGAATATTGCATTCCCCCAAAGGAGAAATGGACAAAAATCTTAACAAAGGCAGAAAGCAGCTCCAGTCTTCCTGTTAAAACCACAAGCAGAAGTCTCATGTCTTTAGAGATGGATATTTTGTACCTATTAAGAAAACCAGCCTATCCTATTCATAAACAAAACGCCTTCAGCCCAGTTACACCAGGCTGGAATTGATGGGATTAAGAATTTACATTCCCACACCCAAATTCTAAGGTTAGGGCATGACCTTGTAGAAAGTTAGCACCCACCCCTCTCTTAGAAGAATGAAATATTATAGGAAATAATAAAAAGGCAGAATATTATATTTCCTGGATGAGAAATGGAGAAACAATGTTTTTTAACGCAGGAAGCAGACTCACTCTTAATAACCCCCCTACTCCTCAGTAGCCCACAGCAAATGTCCACACTTAAGAGATGAACAGATGGGTCGGTTTATTCATAAGCAAATGCCCTCACTCGAGATCCTTCAGGGCAAGGCCATAATAGGAATTGCCCAAAACCCCTTCATTACATCACCCAGCAAGATTCAATCAAGCTTGGGACTCAAAACAAATCTACAAAGTTACTCTGCATGGCCCAATGGGAGTTTTATAACCAATCAGGATACATTTCTTGCCACAGGAACAGGAAGCAAGTTCAAAGCCCAACAGAGGTTATAAATCTCTCTCCCTCTCTTACCCATGTGCATCTTTTGCCAAGGACTCAAATTGTGGTCCTGCTGTCCACCATTAAACCATCTTTCCAAGCAATCTCCATGTTTGCACTGTCCTTCTTCCCACTTGGAACTGAAACCAGATGAACATTTCTTCCAACAACCTTTAGAACAGTGGTTGCCAACCAGTGGGCCAGGGACCACTGGTGGTCCATGAGAAAATTTTGGTGGTCTGCAGAGAAATGTCACCCCCGAGGCAATTAATCCAGGTTGCATGGGAACACAAGGCTGCGCTGCCCACATGACCCGCGGGAACACAAGGCTTCTGTCGCTTGCATTGTGAACAACACGAGGGGGGAAGGACAGAGGGGGGGGACTTGCCACCTGGCCTGGCCACCGGACTGCTCCTTTCTGCTGCTTTTGGCTACATGCAAGGAAAGCAGCAAAGATCTTACTCTCTCTACCCCAAACTCTGCTAGAAATGAATCTTTGGGACCCTGCAAGGCCTGCTCCAAGAGGCTGCGCTGGCAAAGACTCATTCCTGGCGGAGTTTGGGGGAGAGAAAGAAAGGCTTCTGCTGCTTTCTTTGCATGAAGCCAAAATTCTCTCACTTTCCCCTCCTCAGAATGAAGCTGGAGACGGTATCTTGTGATTCCAAATAAAGAACGATCAACCGATAGGGTCTCTGGTCTGCGAGATTTAAAATTATGAGTTTGGTGGTCCCTGAGGTCCAAAAAGTTGGTGACCCTTGCTTTAGAACACAATAGGATTAACCCACCACCATTGGAATAGTAAAAAAAAGAAGCTCATTACACTACAACACTCTGGATCTGGAGCATTTCAATCACCAAACCCCAGAGCCCAATAAAAATCCACCCCTCACCCAGCTAATCGATTAGCCATCCCAGAAACATGCTCTCACTGAATTTTCTGGAAACCACATAAACAGACATTTCCTTGTACCCAGCCTCCATTTTATTTCCAGTGTTTTTCTCCCGGCTTGGAACCGGACAGGATTTTTCTTCCAACAAAACACAAAATAAAATTCTTATTAACAATTGATGAGAGAAGAGACACTGCTTTTTGGTTAGTTCCTTTGGTAAGCTGTGGAAAGGGAACTTCATGAGGACAGTGGTGTCACCCAGGCAGAAAAAGCCCAAAGGGAACATCAGGCCAGCCATAAAACAAACTTGCATAGGAAAAGAAATCAAATAAAAGGTGTTGAAAGAAGCCCCCTAGACAAAAGCAAATAATTAAGAAAGCTCGGGAAACAAGGAAAAGAAAACTTACAGACACAGGACATGCCAAATCAGCAAAACAAACAGACAAAAGTTACAAAATAAATCACAAAGGAAGCGAATAGACGATTACTACAAAACAAATAGGAAGAACCATTATAAAGCTAAAAGAGATTAGGAAAAAAACGATGATACAATCAAGCCACCCTGCAGAGTTATTTTCCGTGCCTCGCTAAGTTTGCCTTCTGGTGAAAAAATAAACTCTGACAGGATTTTAATATCTAAACATTAAACACTAAATGAACATTCATGCACAAAGGGAGGAAAAAGGTATAAGAAACCAGGAATCTATCATTCGAAGTTAGCTAGCTAGCCCCAGGAACGCAGCCATTCAGTCTCTCACCTTCCTGAAAATAAAAAGATCCAACTTTCAAGCAGTTCTTTGTAACCTTGCGCCGGAGCTCTCCTAGCGAGAAAATTCGAACCCTCAAAGAAAGGCACTTTGACAGCCTTTTTACATAGCCAAATAGCTTCCATCAGCAAAACAAACAAGGCATTTTTTCCCCCATCCTCTATTTGACTACCCTGGGCAAATTCTTTATTTTCACGATACTAATGATGCTAAGTTTATTACTAACTTTACTGTGGAACTTATTACATTTCCCTAAAGATCTACAAGAAGCCTTTGTGGTAAGGATCTCTGCAGGGCTGGATGTGATATTTTTGCAAGATGTTGAAGGTTGAACTTCCTTGGATATTTCTTCTCTTTTTCTTTATTTAATAAATTTATATGGCCACACCCATCTCACAAGAAGTGACTGGGCAGTGAATCAAAACAAAACAAAACAAAAACAAATATGTTAATAGTGATAATTTCAAACTTGTCTTCCAGTTTTTACTGTGCAGTTTCTGAAAGCCTGTAATACAAATTAAATTTAGTTTAAGCCCCGGTCCCACTGCACTTACAGATGCAAAGAGGATGTAAAACATTAAAAAAAGCTTGCCATCCATTGGAAAACGCTATTCATCCATTGTGTACTCACTGCATACGGGTTTCATACGCTCTATCCCTTGAGCATCCATCCACTGAGATTTCATCCGCGCAAGAAGTTTTGAGCTGCACAATACTTTGTGAGCGGATGAACTTTCCACCACATACAATGTACATCCACGACTTATACAGGCAACAAACGTTCTATGTCCGTTTTCATTTGTTAAACGTCTGCTGTATCCTCTCTGCATCCT
The DNA here is from genome assembly GCA_015471245.1 of Laticauda colubrina. Taxonomy (NCBI): domain Eukaryota; kingdom Metazoa; phylum Chordata; class Lepidosauria; order Squamata; family Elapidae; genus Laticauda; species Laticauda colubrina. The sequence goes on along the minus strand of BLBF01000003.1, from coordinate 103,196,334 downwards.
CTGGCCATCCCCTCAACTCACATCCGCTGCAGCTGAAAACAGAAAGAGGGAGGAAACGAAAGAGGGAGGAATGTTTGCACAGCGTTAGTAGCACGGAAATAGAAAGGATGTAAGCGTATGCATCTTGTATATAAAGGATGAAAACGGACAAAACGTTTGTATCTGGGATGTATCTCGGATATTTAGGATGTCTGCAGTATGTCTACAGTATGTAGAAGGACACCTAGCGGACGACCGATATTTCCTATAAAAAGGGGGAGAAAATCATCTGGATCTCGGTATGAGTCCAGCAGCCGTGGTGTACAGACCTCTTCACCCTTGGTCTTGGTCTTCCACATCATCAATTGTTCTTGTTAGGGATAACATTGTTCACCCTAACTGTTTTAGGTGAAATAATAACTATGAATCATAGTTAGTGTATGCAGCTTTAACTGTAAAATAGCAACTGTGGGAGTGGTTATGAAAACCATATAAAAGTAGCAAGGCTACAGCTTGCTCTCTCTCTCTCTGGCTTTGATGATCCCTGATTACTGCTTGGAAGCAAGACTGCATTGCTCGAACGGGAGAGACAACAACGGACTGATTTACGTGAACTGACATAGGATATTCTACATGGACTTTGCTAACTGAATATCCCTGAATGGACTGACTACATGGTAAATGAATATTGGACTGTTTTTGACTATGCCATAAACTTATACTGGAATAAAATATATTCTTGATAGCACAAGCGTATCTGTTATTTTTACTGTATGTTAATAAACATACAAGCTTAGCTCACTCATTTATCTGTGTGCCTATCTGACTAACGCTGCACATTCTGTTTAGCTTGTCTACCTAACCCTGGTTGGGGAACCCAGGCTTAACAGTTCTCCACCATGGATCATGACACAGTCCATATGATAGCTGCGCTCATTCATCACCAGAACCAAAACCTGTTCAGAATGTTTCACTTTTTATACAGAAGGAGAAGAAGGAGACGTCCAAGAGCTGTGTGGGTCCGAGGATGGATAGTGAGAAGAATGGAATTTGGACTGTATGACCAGTTGATGGTGGAGCTGAGGAATGAAGACCCTTGTGCATTCCATCACTTCATGAGGATGCCACCAGCCATGTTTGATGAACTTCTCCAGCGTCTGAGACCCAGGTTAACCAAGCCTAGCACCAACTTCCATCCCAACCTGGACCCAGGACTGAAGGTGGCACTGACTCTGCAGCACCTGGCCTCTGGAACCACATACAGAAACATGCAGCATGCGTGGAGGGTGCCACACAACAGCATTAGCAAAGTGGTCAGAGAAGTGGTGCAGGTCATCATCGAAGAATATGTGGAGGAGCTCCTCAAGTGCCCCATCACTGAACAAGGCTGGAGAAAACTTGCAGAAGAGTGGTATCAGAGGTGGAACTTTCCCCACACCGTTGGAGCCATAGATGGGAAGCACGTGGCCTGCAAAGCTCCAGCCAACTCAGGGTCCACTTATTACAACTACAAGGGCTTCTTCAATATCATCCTCTTTGCATGGTTGATGCTGACTACAAGTTCATCTGCATCGATGCTTCAGGCAACGGGTCAGCTTCAGATGGCCAGGTATCCAATGCAAGTGACCTCAAGGATGGGCTGGAACGCAACCTCATAATGGGTTTTCCAGATCCAGACCCCCTACCCAATTACACATAAGATGTGCCCTACTTCATCATTGGTAATGACGCCTTCTCCCTCAGAACCTACCTCATGAAGCCGTACACTTCAATATACCTCACCCCTGAAGAGAGGATCTTCAACTACAGGCTGTCCAGGGCAAGACGGGTGGTGGAGAATGCCTTTGGCATCCTGGCCAACAGGTTCCAGATATTTCTCACCACCATGCACCATGACCCAGAGACTGTGAGGAGCATCGTGAAAGCTTGCTGCATCCTGCACAATCTCATGCGCACCTGCTACCCAGTGTTGAAGAACAGACTTGTCGACCGTCAACAAGGGAATGGGGACATGGAGCCTGGTGAATGGAGGCAAGGCCGAAACCTGATAGACACTGTGGATGTACAAGGCCCCAACAGAGCTTCACGTGAAGGGAAGAAGCAGCGCAACCTACTGAGACACTGGTGCAACTCCCCAGCTGGAGCAGTGGAGTGGCAAGACAGGATGAAAGATGATTAATGGATGCTTCCTTGAAGCTGTCGCATGACACTGATGAGATTGTGCCATGTATGTTGAGTGGTCCTACAATGAATAGGGCATTAATAAAGAGCTTTGTTTATTTTAAAATGTGTTGATCAATGAATAAATTGTTATTCATGATAAAGGTCCATATGTGTGGCAGCTGGGATGGTGGACGATACAGTCCCACTATACTTGCACTGGAGGTTTATCTATCCCACAACTATCCTTATTTATCCCACAAGCATGCAAAGGCTTAACCATTTTTTAAAAGTTTTCACCAACACTTTATTAAGGTAAAAAAACCTTTCTTAACTTTATGACTTTATTAAATAAGCAAAATGAACCAGGTAAACTGAATTGTGTTCAGCAAAGATAACCTTTATTAACTTTCTTAGGTAAACTTTATGACTTTATTCAAAAAGCAAAATGAACCAAGTAAAGTGTCTTAAGCAAAGATAAACTTAACAGGTAAACAACTCAGTCTCTGACAATATTCTCAGTCACTCTGAGTCATGTCCATGGTCTCAGCTGTTAAACGGGCAGGGACTGTGGAGGTGGCTGTGGCTTGAGTGCTGGTCTGAGGCACCATTAGGGTGCTTGGACCCGAGGGCACAATAGGGGATGGTGTGTTCAGGAAGCTGTCCGAGAGCTGACTCAGTCCTGTGAGGTTGAGAGGCCCCTCATCAAGGACTTGAGATGTCAGGCCCAACACTGATGACAGATTGTCCGTTGACCGGCTTGGCTGTGGGCTGGAGGAAGGAGGAGTGTAGTGGGGCTGTCTGGTCTGCAGCTGGTGAGGAGTGGCATCTGTGGCATGCGATGAACCTGGGCCTGGACTGTGAAGGTCTGTTTTTGCTGTGGGAAGTCCTGGTAGTTGTAGCCTTGGTAGGTGAGGGGCTGTTGAAAGCCGTGGAAGGGCTGTGACATCACCTGAGTTGGAGAAGCAGACCTGAACTGGGTAGGAGCAGCTTCATCTGGGCCTTGAGGGTTGTGCAGAAGTGCTGTGATCTTCTGCTTCATCACCTGGTACTGGGCCTTGGGCAGGTCCCTCAGGATCTGGCTCACGTAGGTGATGAAGGTGTTCCAGCCCGAGGATGCTCTATCCAAGTGGACCAGCTGAGAGAGAAGTTCTGTGCTGGTCTTCATTGTGTCCCTGATCTCCAACAGCACACTGTGGTTCTGGCCCTCCAGTCTGCCTCTCTGCCTGCATCCACTGGAGCTGGGGGTGGGGGTGGGGGTGCATTGGTCTCTGGTGGCTGCCGCTTCTTCCTCCATTTGTGACAGCAGGGTGTCATCCCCCACAGGATCCTCCAAGTCTGCCGGCATGGGGAGTGCAGCTGTTGGGGGGGTCTCTGAAGACACCTGCCTGGACAGGGTAGCTTGCTTCTGGCTGGAAGAGGACTGGCTGTCTGTGGGCTGTCTGAGGGAGAGGGGTGTCAAAGGGGCTGCTCCTCGGTGGCGGATCTCACCCTCCAGGAAACTGCACTTGGCCATGACGTACATCTCTCGGTCAGTGAGCTTGACAGTGGCCTGCCCGGATTTCTTGAGGTGTAGCTTGCCATACCAGGTGTGCATGTGCTTCCACCATCCTAGGAGTACTTCTGCAGTGTACCCCAGGCTCTCTGCCTTGTCTCTCCAAGCTGCCTGCTTCTTCTTGGTGTCACGATAGAGTCTGTGGCCCTTTCTCCAGAGGTACTCGTTTTCCCTCAGCCATTCCAGCACCTCATCCCCATGCTCCTCGGAAACAGTGTACTGTTTCCTCTCTCCCTTCTCCTTCCCTTGCCTCTTCCTCCCTCTGGCAGGGCCTTCAGCAGCAGGGCCTTCAGGGGCTTGAGCAGCAGGGCCTTCAGGGACTTGAGCAGCAGAGCCTTCAGCAGCAGGTTTTTGAGGGCCTTGGGGCTGGTTCACCACAGGAGCAGCAGCAGCAGGTTCAGAGTCAGTGCCAGGGGGTGGGATGCTGGTTCTGGTCTTCTTGCCAGGGCTGGAACGAGTAGGCACCGGCTTCCTCTTCTTGCCTGACTGATGAACCATGGTGTTCCTGCTAGATGTATGTGGCAACACATCTTTCCCTGTATGCTGACTGCATGCGTGCTGCATCCTTTTATATCTGCGGAGCTGACACAATTCATACTCTCCGCATGTGCAGTGAACGCTTTGCATCCGATATACATCCGCGCGGCATCCGCTTTGTTTCCTATAGACGTCCGTGATGCATCCGCTTCATCCGCTATGCATCCGCCCCTTCCGCTATGCGTCCACTTCGCAATTCTCCTCCAGAACCCCTTCGGAGGTGTCATCCACTTCCATCCGCTGTCTTCCACTAGGTTTCCTATGAACATCCGTTTAACATCCCCACTACATACTACCTACGTCAGTTCTTTTCTGTTCTATTCCATTCTGTTTATGCAAATTTTTACCACTTTTTGGAGCGGATGACAATGGATGGAGCCACCTCCGAAATTTTGCTCGTCCACTGTGTCCTTTATGCAAATGTTTTGCATCCGACGGCCAGTGGGACCTAGCCTTTAGTTACAAAAATCTTGAGGGCAGTCAGATTGAAACCTTATTTCAACAGCTTTAAGGCCGTATGAAATTAATATCAATTTTATTTTAAATTGGATATATAAGAACTCACCAGGTTCCTTTTTACTTGCACATTAACCTACTTCAAACTGAGTGGCAAGTTTGCGCATGCTGTTTTTACGCATATTTTTAGTACATGGGGAGCACAGGTTACCTCATTTGCAAAGATTTCTGGCTTGGAGAATAAAGAAACTAAAGTCTATCTTGCATACTAAACCAGCAGTATTGTGCTACACTGATTTAAGTGCTTTGAGGCAAAGAACAAGCAGGAAGAAATTCAATTGATGGGGAAGGGAGGTCAAGATATTTTCATGTATTCTTTTGCCCTTCGACTCTAATATTTCCGGGGTAGGAAAATGTATAAAGATCGGTCCCTGGCTACTTTCTCGGGTGGGTGGGTTTTTAAAACATGTACTGCGGGAAGCCCAGGTCAAAAAGTTAATCCGCGACCAAAGAAGCCAACCAAAGTCTTTTCCGAAGACGAAAAGCTTGGTCGAGCTTGCCCCGCCCCTCCCGCCATAGCGCACGTCGTCCGCACGTCCGCAGTGAGGCACTTCCTCTTGAACCCCGCCTCCCACGGAGGAAAGGACCAATCCGCGGCTCGACTGGAGGAAAGGGGTGGGTTTGGTGTAACAGCAGCTGCCACAGACTGTAGCTGAATTCGGGCGGCGGAGGTGTTTACGGACCAAGGCAGGAGGGATGGTCGGGTGGGAGAAAGGGCTCCGCATCCATTTTGAGCCGGGGAGCTGCTGGCTCGAGGAGGTGAGGAAGGATTCTCAAGGCGTTTCCCCCCCCCCCCCTTTTCCCCTCTTCCTTCTCCGCTGGCTTTTCCGTGATAAACAAACTAGTCGCGCCTCCTCACCCTTCTTCCGGCTCGACTGCACGGCTTTGGCGACGATTTCCTTGTTCCCTGCGGGGCTGACGACCCCCTAAAGGGGTCCTCGGTGCTGCAAATCTAGAATTGGCTCGCAGATCTCCCTCTGTGATCCGGGAGGGTTTTTTTTTCGTTCCTGAGTTTACATGACAGTTTTCCGCCCTCCCCTTGCTGGTAATGTCTGAATGTATTGGACCCGGACGCCCATAATCCCCAGCCAGCATTAGTTACGGGGGAAGGTTTTTAGAGCTTGGGGGTTCGAATCCAGCTGTAGGGTGCCATGGTTGAATGAACAACTGTAAAAACACGGGGGAGCGAGCTGCCGAGGGACATTCGTTGTTCCCGTTAGGACTGCCTGGGAGGAGAGTTATTAAAATAAGCCATTCGCACACGTGATTGTTTAAAGCTGTTGAATGAAAAATAGCCTATCCGGGAAAGCGAACAGTTAAACTGTAAAACCAAATATTCACAGTTCCATGATAATGGGCCTAGTAAGCAATATTTCAGTAATGTGCTTCTAATGAAATCCTGAGGTGTTTTTTTTTTCCCTCTAATGGTTGCTCTGGACAGACGTTAAGGCTCTTTCTCTTGACTGAGGGGGATAATTCATTTGCATCCCTCCTCTTCTTTACATTTTGCCGAGCCTGAAGTAATCATTACTAGTTCCTATGGTCACAAAAAGAAAGAAAAAGTGCTGGTTTTATTATTTGTCAAGTATTGGGACTTTTTCTACTTAAAGGACAGACCCTGTGTTTGCTTAAACTGGTTTAAGTGTTTGATAGGGATATGAAATTCCCTTAATCCTTTGCTGATCAGCTACATTTTCAGAGCATTTTTGCCCTTGCTTCTAAGTTTACATAGAACACCAGACGAATGTATTGATCAAAAGGGCAAGATAGAACTTGCTGTCAGACCTAGCAATCAAAAAAGACAAGTCATTGACAGGGAAAAAAAAGAGTAAAGAAAAACCTCTCAGTATCAATGTTGTGTAATTCCAAGTAACTATTCATTATAAGCAGTTGGAATTACAATTACTGTACATCAACTATAATTCCAGAAGCTTGCAAAAAGTCATTGATCCATCTGGAATGGAAATGCTTTCTGGAATAATTTTAAGGAAAGTAAAGCTTCAGCAGGACTTTTGGTAATTCTTCTCTTTCTTTAATTAAAGAATCTTGATAGGAAAACTACTGGTTGATAGGTAAAGAAAAGTTTCATTTTTTTAAAGAAATAACTCACCTTGGAAAGATTTTTTTTCTTGACAGTTTAAAGTAGAATAAAAAGAATACATAATTTTTTTCTGTTAACCTTTTTGCAGACATCAATTTCAGTCATATGCAATGAAAAGTTATAGTCATTTATAGTATGTTATCTTTCTGTAAGTGTGTTATCACTTAAACTAATCTGACTCATATTAATTTGATCCAGTTCTGTTATGACTCCATCAAATTTGTCATACAAACTTGGAGCAGGGTGTACATAATACGTTATCTTTGATATTTGAACTTTATTTAACACACAGATTATTATTGTAGCTTATTTTGTGGCTTAAGTTCAATTGAATGCGTAAAAATAAGAGAAATGCAGGAGGAGCACACAAAAGTTCTGGGGAAAACACTGATAATTTTATGTGACTATAGATCATATTTTCTTTTTTCAGGAAGATGTTGATATCCCCAATAGACGTGTCCTCATTACTGGTGCCACAGGACTCCTTGGCAGAGCTGTTTATAAAGAATTTAAAGTAAATCATTGGCACACTCTTGGCTGTGGCTATAGTAGAGCTCGACCTTTGTTTGAACAAGTTAATCTTTTAGATTCTGCTGCTATTCACAGTGTAATCCAAGATTTTCAGGTGAGAATTTTTAAAAGAAAGGAAATGTTTCTCATATTGTTCAAAATGTTTCAATAATTTAACTGGTTTTCCTAAATCCTATACATTATGTAGCATGAATATTTGCTTTTAAACAACTGGGACTTTATTTTTTTAAATACTTTAATTAGAAAAAATGATGCTGCAAAAAAGTAGTCTTTTATTGAATTTATTAAAAATAGGTTCATATTGCTAGAATTCTTTACTTCATGTTGTATGTTTAAAATTATTTGAAATGGAACAAGGAAATAAGGAAACTACTAAACAGCAAAAGAATTTTGGAAGGATAAATATTGTATACATTCTGGGGGATCTCGGCTAAATTAGTATTTCAGCAATATAACATAAAGTTTTACGTACATAAAGGGTATTTAAATAAAAGTTCAATGAACTTACTAATATGTGTATATCTTTGAATGAACTTACTAATATGTGTATATCCCAGCCTCATGTGATAATACATTGTGCAGCTGAGAGAAGGCCAGATATTGTAGACAGCCAACCGGATGTTGCTGTTCAACTCAATGTGACTGCTTCAGGAATTATAGCAAAAGAAGCAGGTAAAAATTGTTGATTTTTTTAAAAAAATAAGGTTAAATTATTATCTTCCATAGTGTAGATAATTTGACCAGTGTTAAATTATCAATTAATATTTTATAACATGGTTTGTTAAAAGAGGAATGTAGAATCTGCTGATTGCTATTTTAAATAGGTGTTTGATACGATTCAACAAGTTTCTAATAATTTACTAAAGAACTAAATGCCAGATGGAATAGTCCCTTAGTTACATATTTAATTATGATAAATATATTTCAAATTTAGCTCAAGTGGAAGCATTTCTGATCTACATTAGTACAGACTATGTATTTGATGGAACAAACCCTCCATACAAGGAGAATGATGTACCAAATCCTCTAAATCTCTATGGCAGAACCAAACTAGAAGGTGAAAGAGCAGTTTTAAAAAACAATGAAGGTAAGTTTATTTTTGGGTACACATTTTCCTTTCTCTTTTTTATTGTTTTATAGCAGTGAGATAGAATAAAAATAATAAATGGTTTTATATATATGTATGTATGTATGTATATATGTATGTATGTATATACACATGTAAACATATACATGCACACATACATATACGCACATATATACATATACACACACACACATATATATATATACATATATTTGTTTTCGTAGCTTTTCACGGGTACAGGTATGTAGGTCTAGGTGTGTTCAGATCTTTTCCCATGTAAGATTAAGAATATATTGGCGACGTTTCAACGAGGTCCCACTCGCCATCCTCAGGCTGGTGCTTTTGGCTTTGTGCTTGCACTGGCAAGAAGCCGAAAGCACCAGCATGAGGATGGCGAGTGGGAGCCTGCCGAAATGTCACCAAGATAATCTTACACAGAAAAAGACCCGAACACACCTAGTGTGTCTAAATCTATCTATTTATCTATCTGTCCATCTATCTATTTATATATACACACACATACAAACACACACACATATGCATACATACATATACATATGTGCGCGTGTGCTTATAATAATGTGGTTAAAATGAGCTAAGTAGAAAGGAAGGGGAAATCCAAATAATATTAATAGAACAGTAGCTCAGGTCTTAGACACCTACACCATACAAAAATGTATTTTGACATATTTTTAATGATTTGAAAAAGGATTCAAGAGCCAATCTTTTGAACTTGTTGACACCTAGAATGTTGTTTTATTTTCATCTACCATGATTAATATTCTGCAAAGTGTGAAATTCCATATTTTTGGAATTTTAATTCAGTATCACTTTTATATCATTAACTATTACGTTCCCCTCCCCCCAAGTTTATGTTTACAGATTTGATGGGAGTCAGAACCAAACAGGGCCAAATCATAATCAGATTAGTTTAAATGCTAACATACATACAGAAAGAATCTGATAACCATCCTTTTCTAAAATATTGTTTGGAAATTCCAGTAGATAAGATTTCTTTTTTATTAATTAACATCTAAGTCATAAGATGTTTGCTCCTTGGATGAGAACGTCTTCAAAGAAAAAACAAAAGTCAGATATGTCTTGGAAAAGCACCTTTGCAATAACCATGACCTGGATGACTTAGAATCTCCATCGATTTTTTGCTGGATTGGATGTGCACATAAGAATCAGATTGCTATGTTCTTAGGGGAAAAATTTAAGGAATGGAAGAATGCTACATAAACAACAGTATTATAGCTAACTGAAAATTAAAGGAAACATACTGTGAATAAGTTGTGCATTTCATAGATCCGGGATGGCAAACCTATGGCACATGGAGCCGTTTGTATGGGCACACGAGCCCCAGCCAAACTTACTGCGCATGCGTGTCTCCCAGCTGATTTTTGGCCCATTTGAGGCCTTCGGCCTCCCTGAGGCTCGGGGGAAGCCTCTGCATCCTCAGAAGGCCGAAAAATGGGCCTTCCGGAAATACTGGAAGTGCCAAAACTGGCCCATTTTTTGGTCTCTAAAGGCTGCAGAGGCTTCTCTCAAGCCCCCGGGAAGGCGAAAACTCCCCTGGGTTCCAGCAGCCCTCCGGAGGCTGAAAATGGGCACTTCCAGTATTTCAGAAAGGTCCGTTTTTTTGCCCTTCCAAGAGGGCAAGAGGCTTCCCTTGAGCCTCAGGGAGGCCGATAAAGACCTGAAATAGGCCGAAAATCAGCCAGGAGGTGCATGCATGAGTATTGCAGGTAAAAGGTGGGGGGGTGTTGGCCTTCATGCGCAGGGGGGAGGAATGCTTTCAGCACACCACATCAAACAGCTCCGCTATCACTGATATAGATAATAGAGGAAAGTCTGAAATAAAATGAGCAGCTACAAAGACTTCATATTTTGAATTTTTAAATGATATTTCTTGTATATATTTTGGAATATGTTGGATTTGCAAGCTCATGTTGGTACTTTCCTAAATATTAATACATTAAGAATGCTGCACTATGAGATATTTTATTGTCAAGAGTTATCATGAGAAACAAAGCTGTCTGGAGTTCATTTTGACAGTTGAAATTATTCTAGTAAACATTCCCAGTAGCAATTTCCAGGCCCCCCCCCCTTTTTTTTTTTTGTTCACACCCCTTATGTAAAATAATTTGGCTTGTCCCAGTTAAATCTGTCCCTTTTCCATTTTTTCTATTGATGTGAATGACGTTTACAGCATGATGGGAAATTGCATGCACATGTATTTTGATTTGTGCAACATTTATGGCTTTTTTTTTTCTTTTAGGTGCAGCCATCCTTAGAATCCCTATTTTATATGGAGAAGTTGAAAAGCTGGAAGAGAGTGCTGTGACAATTATGTTTGATAAGGTGCAGTTCAATAACAAATCAGCCAATATGGACCACTGGCAGCAAAGGTTTCCAACATATGTCAAGGATGTAGCCATTGTTTGCCGACAGCTAGCTGAGAGAAGAATGATGGTAAAAACTTTCTTACAATGTATTATATCAAGATTTGAAGCACTGCTTCACATGTTTAATGTCTACAAATATTTTTTTTTATGTATTTGAGGTTTCAAAAATACATGCAGACTTCCTAGAACCGATAATGTGTATCTGATTGCAGTGCAACATGATCAATGTAATAAAGTTTTGATTAAAACATGTAGAATACTTATACAAGAACACGTGGTTAAAATTTTCAGTACCCATGTATGATGCTATAGTTGTTCTAAAGATTGAGATAATAGGTAAATATTCCTATGGTGGCAGAACAATGTTATTGTTAGAAGATGTAAAATAAATATAGAGTTTTTTTATGCTTATCTGAAAAAAAACAGATGATTTAAAAATTTTAAAAAAAATCACTTTTATCAACTCCTCTTTCCCATGTATGTCTAGACATTCTGTGTTTATTTGCCAGCTTTGAAACATTTTAAAAAATATATAGCTGTGATTACACCTATCTTTCTGATGTTTGTTATATTTATGAAGCTTCCTGCTGTCAGTCTAAATGTGTATCCATAAGTTATATTCATTTAACACACAGTCATCAGATAATCCCAACCAACTTTTTATATTCAGAGAGTCACAGAGATTTTTTTTAATGTTGCCTTACATTAATGCATCTTGAATTGTTAGAGTTTATTTGCAACAATAACATCAAAACCAGTTGTAAAACAGCTGCAACTATTACTTTGGAGAAGATGAGTATATTGAGTTTTTTCCTAATGACACTATTGTATAACATGTATAGTAAGTATTACATTATGTAGCAGAAAAATATGTTCCAATAATGCAAAAAAACAACAACAGTACATTGAATTAAATGTTGCTTCTGATATTATTAAGTGACTTCCTACAAAGCCTGTAATTTATGTGCCCCTTCCTGGAACTTTTTAGCATAGGAAAATCAAAATGAATTAAAATTGTATGTGTTTGTTGCTTTTCCAAGGATCCATCCATTAAGGGAACATTCCACTGGTCTGGTAATGAACAGATGACTAAGTTTGAAATGGCACGTGCTATGGCTGATGCTTTCAATCTTCCTAATAGCCACTTAAGACCGGTAAGTAATTATTCAGAATGAGCTGACTTGTAATTGGTAAACATTTGGCATTTGTTTTGCTTAACTTTGAGATGTATGAACTGTAAACTTTAAAGATAACAAAATAGCCTGGTATTGAAATATAAGTTTGATTTATATGATTAACATGATCTGTATGACCTGTATGATTTGAATGTATTTGTCTATTAGAGCACTGTCTTAAGGAGATTGTGGGTATAAAAAATCAAAAAGGAGGCTTTCTCCTTCTTTAATTTGAAATAACTTAATGGTATAACTTGACTAAATGGGCTTATTGGGTTAAGGAACATAGTGATAAATAATCTTAGAGTTTTTAAGAGTTTTTATTAAGGGTTTAAGAAGAATATATCTTGTGAGTATAGAGAATCTAAACCGTGACCCCTCTTTTATTGTATAAAGAAGAAATTACAATACATTGTATATAGAAAGGGGTGTTTTGAGTGTTTGAGTAAGATATATAGAGATACATGCAGATATAGATCTTTCAATTGATAAATTAAAACCCTGACTACTGGATAACTGCTCTAAGTTCAAAGTGAATTAAGAAATTAAAAAGGGGGCCTTTTTGTCTTTCCTTCTCTATTGGGGTGATATTTGAGGTTATAATTACTTTGATTAAGTATTGTATATTGAACTAAGGAAATATAGTGATAAATAAGTTTTGATTATAACATTAAGAGATTAAGGGGAGTCTATATCTAGGTGATTATATATAAATAGAAATTAGATTCCCCCTTTTATTATAAATAAAAGGAAAAAAAATTAATACTTTGTGCATAAGGAAAGGCAGGAGGGCTTTGTCTGACGAGGATATTGTGAGATATATAGTGATATTGACTTTGAAATAGAGGGATAACAAGTGGTGCTAATTCTATATAATTATAATAAAGAGATTTGAAAAGAAGAAGGAATAAATTGAAAGTAAGAGATTAGTTTAAAATATATTGTAAAGGAGATAATAAAATAGGTAGAAATAAATAGAGCTTGAAAATAAGACAAGTGCCATGACATCAACCTAGAGAATGGCAAAGAAGACAATATCTAGTCCAGCACTGACAATTATATCACCTGCTGGTCAAAAGGCAATTGAAGGAATGTCAGGCGTAGAAAAACAAACTGTAGCCAATATGCAAACAATACAGGCTTTGTTAATGACCATTCAAGAAACCATGCTTAAAATGCAAGAACAACAGATAAAAATGCAAGAGAATATTTCTCAAAATCATATGGAATTGAAAGGCAATATTATATAAATTAGAAGTTAAAGTTGATACGGCAAACAATGCAAAAGAACCAACAGAAACTAGAAGAGGTGGAACTTAAAACAGTACAAAATGAAAAGAAACTGGAACTAATGGATAACAAGGTGATGACAATAAATAAAAGATTAGAAGAACAGATTATCCACCTAGAGATGGACCGCACTGCCTATTATGAGGTTTCAAAATATCATTGAAAGTAGAGATGAAGATCTGAATGTGCTTGTGCCAGCTTTACAAAGGGAGACCCAAGAGATCCTGCAAGAAATCAGTGAGGCCTATAGAGTTCAAACGAGTTATGCTCGACGTAACAGGTTACCCAGGGAAGTCCACATGTGATTTGCCAGGAAACAAGTACGTGACATAATATACAAGATAACGTGAGACGAACCTTTGGTTTATAAAGATAAAGAAGTGCAAACCCTGAAGCAGGTTCTCAAGAAGGTGCATGAACAGAGAAAAGGTGATAAATTTTTGGCAACACAATTTATCCAGAAGAGCATAATGTTTCAATGATTAATTCCAGAAGGCTTGTAGGTAACATGGCAGGAAAAGAGGATCAGGATAGATAACTTAGACAAGGTGCAAGATTTCTATGAGTAGATTGGAGGAACAGAAGAAGAAAGCAGCGGTAGAGAGGAGCTAGAGACAGAAAGCCAAGAAGAACAACAACAGCAAGATATAGGAGTCCTAGAACAAGAAGGAGAGAACAAGAAGGAGACAGAAGGAAGATTAAGAACACGCCCACAAAGAGAGACTAGAATTAACAGAAGACAGATAGTATCCCACAAGTAGAAAGATGGAAATGGAAATGAAGCTATTATCATTAAGCATAAATGGTCTAAACTCACCCATTAAAAGGAAACAGATACTATCTAGATTAGCCAAACAGAAATTAGAAATAGTATGCCTGCAAGAATTTCATATTAAAAAACAATTCTGGAAATGTTTAGAATATCCTAAATTAGGAGGGTTATTTGTAGCCCTGGCAGATCAAAAACAAAAAGGGATAGCGGTATATGTTAAAAAAGAAATTAAGGCATTAGAAAAATATGTTGACCCACAAGGGAGAATTTTGATACTTGAACTAGAATTAAGGCACGAGCCAATGTTATTAGTTACGGTTTATGCGCCGAATGACAACCAAAGTCAATTCTATAAGGATTTACATGAGAGAATCGTTGAGATGGGACAAGATAATGTATGCATTGTGGGAGATCTTAATGCGGTAATGCGGTAGATATAAGGAAGGCTTATTTTAGTAATGCAAAGAACAAAAAGAAAAGGAAATTTTTGCCCAGATCCTTTTTCAATATGACACAGGCATTGAATTTGACAGATCAATAGAGGAGAATAAATTTGGGGAAAAAAGAATTCACGTTCTACTCTAACCCACACTAATCGTGGTCTAGATTGGACATGGCGTGGATGAACTCAGAACTAGGAAACCAACTAGGTTCGATAGAGATTATGACAAATGTATGGGCTGATCATAACCCATTAAAAATAACTTGGAAAGGAAGGAAAAGGAAGAGTAGAAGGTGGATACTTAATCCCCAAATTTTAAAAGAGAAAGATTTTGTGGAGAAAATTAAGAAAGAAATGGAACTTTTTCTTAAGGAAAATACAGTGGCGCAAACATCATTATAGAATTTATGGGATACAGCAAAGGCAGTCTTGAGGGGGCTGGTAACAGCATATACAGCGAAAAGGAACAGAGAAAAATGGCAAAATCAGAATAAATTACAGGAGGAGATTAAAGACCTAGAAAGTAGATTACAAAAAAAACCACAAGATGAAAAATTGAGGAGAGAGATGATTTTTACTAGGCATAACTTGAACATTATAAATCAGGAAGAGACAGTTAAAGAGGTGAAAAGGGCAAAACAAATTTTTTTCGAACATGCAAATAAACCAGGGAGGTAGTTAGCCCATAAATTAAGATTAGAAAGAAAAAGAAGGTTGATACAAGAATTGGAGGATGATGATGGAAAATTAGAATATCGAATGACTGAGAAAAAGAAAATAGTACAAAAATATTTTGAACAACTATATAGGGAGAATGGAATAAACCCTGAGAATATAGAACAATATTTGAAAAGGAAAGGTCTCCCAGAAATTAAAAATGAACAGAAAGAGATATTAAATAAAGAAATAACAGTGATGGAGTTGAAAAGGGCGGTTGAAAAGCAGAAAGATAATAAGACGCCAGGGCCAGATGTTCTTCCAGCGGAACTGTACAAATGTATTTATGAATGTCTTGAACCAGTGATGTTAGATGTGTACAACGAGGTATTAGACTTTGCTAAATTACCTGATTCATGGAGAGAAGTGAATATCTCACTAAATTCCTAAAGAAGATTTAGATCACAAAGAGATTAAAAATTATAGACCAATCTCACTCCTGAATGCAGGCTATAAAATATTTGCAACAATAATGTTGGAAAGACTAAAAATTATATTAAATGAACTTATTCATATTGACCAGAACGGTTTTCTACCTTCTAAGATCAGGAACAATATAAGGATAGTATTAAATGTATTAGAATACTATGAGGCCTACCAGGAAAGCAGGCAGCGTTGATTTTCTTGGTTGCTCAGAAGGCCTTCGACAATCTCAGCTGGCAGTTCTTGATCCAACAGGTCGAAAATAAGGGATTTGGATCTAAATTCAAGAAAATGATAGACACAATTTATTCGAACCAAAAAGCTAGGGTAATTATAAATGGGGAGATTACTGCTGTTAGGCAGGGATATCCAATGTCGCCTCTGCTTTTTATCTTGACCATCAAAGTGCTTTTAAATCAGATTAGGCAAAGAAAGGAGATAATTGTACTGAAGAGCAAAAAAGAAGAATATAAAGTACAGGCATTTGTGGACGACTTAGTGTTTTTTGTGGAAGATCCAATGGAGTCAAGGACCTATCTAATCCAAGAATTAGAAGAATATGGTAGCAGGACTAAAAATTAACAAAGATAAAACAAAAGTAATAACCAAAAACTTGATAGAAAGTCAAAAAAAATTGGAAAGGAAATTGGGACTACAAAACGTCAAAAAACTTAAGTATCGAGGAATTTGGTTAACAGGAAGGTGCTCTTCCATAAAAGAGGATAATTATATGAAATTACTTTCACAGATAAAGATCTGGCCAATTGGGAAAAATTACAACTATCATTATTAGGCTGAATAGCGGCCATAAAAATTAACATACTACCAAAACTATTATACTATTTTCAAACAATACCTATAAAATTGGAAAAGAATTTTTTTCAGGAATTAGATAGGATGGTAATGAAATTTATATGGATGGGGGAAAAAGCACGAATAAAATTGAAAATGTTACAAGATAGTAGAACCAGAGGCAGCCTTAGACTCCCAAAATGGGAAACATATTATCAAGCAGCAATTTTACTATGATGATAGAAGGTCATGACCTCCATGTTGGGTGGCATGCCTTTCTATGGGATAAAAAGAATAAGATCCACTCCTATTTCCATAGACATTTGATAAGGGACTCACTTTTACAAACAGGAGAAAATTAAAAAAAAGCATTATTTGAAAAGACTGAACTGTATCTCACCTATGGAAGCTATATTATATCCAAATACAAGGGACACTAAAAAAATGATTAGATATTGGTAGATGAACAGGGGGAATTAAAAACACTGGATAAACTAAAAGAACAAGGGACAATATTAGACTGGTGGGTATATTTGAAAATTCAAACTAAATTTAAGAAAGATGTAAAGGAGCTAAGGATAAAGATTTACAAAAATTGGACCAAATCTTGACAGGCAAGGATATAAAAATTACAACACAATCATATTATTTACTGGAGGTAGAACTAGAGGAGGAAATTATTAAGGGGCCAATGATTGCCTGGGCGAGAAATGTGGGTCATAATATAAATTTGTATGAGTGGGAAAAGACTTGGACTGAGAACTGGAAGCTGACTTTGTCGACGGCATTCAAAGAAAATCAATATTAAATGTTTTGTAGATGGCACTTAGTGCCGACACGATTGGCGAAAATGTATCCAACCTTGAAATCAGAATGCTGGAAGTGCAAACAAAAGAAAGGAATGTTTTTCCATATGTGGTGGCAATGTATAGAAGTCAAAAAATACTGGAAGAAAATACAGAAATGGCTTTTTGAGGTTACAAAATATAAATTGAATTTGGAACCCGAAACGTTTTTATTAGGTATGATCAAAGGGAATTTGAGTAAAGATAAAAGATACCCTATTGTGCACATCTTAACTGCAGCAAGAATCACGTTAGCACAAAATTGGAAGAGTGATAAAATACCACCAGGTGAAGTTTTGATTGAAAAAATAATAGACTGTGCTGAACTAGATAAATTAACTATGGAACTGAAAGGCAAAGAGGATCGAGAATACTATGCGATGGGAGAGGTGGTACGAATGGGTGAAGGAGAAGGATGAAAATAATATATAGTCAAAAAATAAGAAACATGTATATATAATGACATAATAACTGTTAATGGAAATGAGATTTTTGCATTTTTTTGTTTTTAAAGAATAAAAAAAAAAAAGAAATGTTCACTTGAGGAATAATTGCCCTTTAATGAAATTTTGAAATTGATAATCCAATTATTTGATTTTCCTTTCACTCTTTGGGAAGCAATATTTGTTTTTGTCCCTGCAATTTTAAGTAATAACTGTACAACAATGTAACTCAGAAATTTCAGCTGCAATTAAGATGCTATGTGGAAAGGATGAAAAATTGCTTTCTGATTATAGTTTCTCATAGCTCAGTGAGTGACTATCTGAATTGTCCTTTTACGTTGCCTTTTATGTAAATACTCACCTCATAAATGATTACATGAAGGCAAGCTCAAGGAATTCTGGACACCTTAAGACCTGGAAAATTAGAAAAGAAATACTTTAAAGCATATCAAATTTATCAAATCTAGAAATGAATTCCTCTATGTCTCTTCTTTCTGCCTCTGGTTTCCTAGTGAAGTTAAAATGTAAGGTAGAGGTAGAACTCACAACCAAGCAAGAGTGTAGTTAAGTGAGTATAGTTAAGTGAGTTTTGCCCCATTTTACAACTTGTCACAATTATGAAGTAAATCATTGCAGTTTAGTTAGAAACACCGTTGTTAAGTGAATCTGGCTTCCCCGTTGACTTTGCTTGTCAGAAGGTTTGTGATCACATGATACTAGGATGCTGCAATTATCATAAACATACCAGTTTCCATGTGTCCAAATATTTACATAACCACAAGGTACTGCAAAAGTCATAAATATGGAAAACAGTCACGTCACTTTTTTCAGTGCTCTTATAACTTCGAATGGTCCTTAAATGAATGATTGTAAGTCGAGCACAACCTATAGCAACTTTTGCTTGATTTACAGTAGGCTCCCTTTAGAAGCTTTTTTTTTCAGGAGACACGAATACCTTTAATAGTCACTTTGATTCAGTGGCTAAAACTTGGATAGAAGTTTTGGCAAATAATTTGTGATTCTGTTTTGCACTTTTTGCAGATTTCAGGATTTCTTGCTGATATTACAATATTACAGTATGGGAGAGAAAAATGGTTTGGGGATGAGGGAGAGAGGACCCTTAGAAACAACTGTATTTTGTTTTTGTTTTTTATTTTGAATAATAATTATATTGGTCTGTTAAATTAAAGATTACAGATAGCCCAGTGCTGGGTGCTCCTCGTCCTAAGAATGCTCAGCTTGACTGTTCCCGTCTTCTGATGTTGGGCATTGGTCATCATACTCCGTTTCAAGTTGGGATCAAGGAATCACTTTGGCCTTTCCTTACTGATAAGAGATGGAGACAGACAGTTTTCCACTAGCTTGTAAATATTTTAGTGTAAGTATGGTATATGATGCACTTTTTTAAAAAGGGGAGAAAATAGTTTTGTATTCAGCATTCTGTGTTTCAAGTTGAATCAGGTAAAAAATATGGTCTTGCACTAGTGAAATTGTAAGAAGTGTTGATAAAAAAAATTAACCTTGTTTGAAGCTGTTAATATAAGTTTATGTTTATGTTTATTACTGGCTTATAAAGATCTAGTGAGCTATAATTATTGCAGTCATCAGTAATATGGAAGGAGAACGTTTCCTCATGCAATTTTTGTGTTAAAAATTGTTGGATAGAATCTCTCTTGGCATTTATTTTCTTGATTTCTATAAATAAACATTGTAATGCAGAACTTCAATGTTTCCAATGCAATTTGAAATTAAAGTTAAAAGCACTGGAGATGCTTTAGATATGATTAAAAATTCTAATAAAATAAAACTTTTTTTTTTGTTTGGAATGAATGTGTACTTAAATTTCACATGTTTCCATATTGTACTGTATCTTGAACCTCCAGCATTGTATTAAACTCTTCACAACCTTTTCTCAAAAATGCCATTGTAAATACATTGAAGTGTATTAACTATTGTTATTTGCTATGTCATAAAAGTACATTTCCCTGAATTTTAATGAAAAATATTTGAAGGTGATAAAATCCTGAAAACTTTTCAAAGAAATACTAATTCATTAAATTCCAAATAATTATAGAATTTTACTTGTTTGGGTAAAGAGAGAGCTGTTGCAGAATATTTTCAGGCAGTGACATCATTAAGTAGTACATTATAATGTTATTAAAGGCAAAACCTAAAGAATGCAAGTACTTAATACCATTTGGAATCCATATCCACTTTAAGTTTATTTTTTTAAATGCAAATATAGCATTTTTACCTTAAGCCCCTGTCCCACTGCACCAACGGATGCAAAGAGGATGTAAAATGTAAAAAAAAACTTGCCGTTGGAAAATGCGATGTATCCGTTGTGTACTCACTGCATACGTGTTTCATATGCTCTATCCCTCGAGCATCCGTCCACTGAGATTTCATCCGCGCAAGAAGTTTTGAGCTGCACAATACTTTTTGAACGGATGAACTTTCCGCTGTATACGATGTACATCTGTGACATATATGGGCAACAAATGTTCTATGTCCGTTATCATCCATTAAAAGTCCACTGTATCCTCTCAGCATGCTCTGGCCATCCCCTCAACTCACATCCGCTGCAGCTGTAAACGGAAAGAGGGAGGAAACGAAAGGTACACGGAACATCCACACAACGTTAGTAGCAGGGAAGTAGAAAGGATGTAAGTGGATGCATCTTGTATATAAAGGATTAAAATGGACAAAACGTTTGTATCTGGGATGTATCTCGGATATTTAGGATGTCTGCAGTATGTCTAGAGTATGTAGAAGGACACCTAGTAGACTACCGATATTTCCTATAAAAAGGGGGAGGAAATCAGCTGGATCTCAGTATGAATCGAGCAGCTGTGGTGTACAGACCTCTTCACCCTTGGTCTTGGTCTTCCACATCATCCATTGATCTCCACCGTGGATCATGACGCAGTCCGTATGGTAGCTGTGCTCATTCATCACCAGAACCAAATCCTGTTCAGACTGTTTCACCTTTTATACAGAAGGAGAAGAAGGAGATGTCCAAGAGCTGTGTGGGTCCAAGGATGGATCGTGAGAAGAATGGAGTTTGCTCTGTATGACCAGTTGATGAGCTGAGGAATGAAGACCCTCGTGCATTCCATCAGTTCATGAGGATGCCACCAGCCATGTTTGACAAACTTGTACAGCGTCTGAGACCCAGGTTGACCAAGCCAAGCACCAACTTCCATCCCAACCTGGACCCTGGACTGAAGGTGGCACTGACTATGCGCCACATGGCCTCTGGAACCACATACAAAAACATGCAGTATGCGTGGAGGGTGCCACACAACACCATCAGCAAAGTGGTCAGAGAAGTAGTACAGGCCATCATCGAAGAATACGGAGAGAAGTTCCTCAAGTGCCCCACCACTGAACAAGGCTGGAGGAAATTTGCAGAAGAGTGGTATCAAAGGTGGAACTTTTCCCACACCATTGGAGCCATAGATGGGAAGCACGTGGCCTGCAAAGCTCCAGCCAACTCAGGGTCCACTTATTTCAACTACAAGGGCTTCTTCAGTATCATCCTCTTTGCCACAAGTTCATGCACATCGATGCTTCAGGCAATGGGTCAGTTTCAGATGCCCAGGTATACAACGCCAGTGACTTCAAGGGTGGGCTGGAACGCAACCTCATCATGGGTTTCCCAGATCCAGACCCCCTACCCAATGACACACAAGATGTGCCCTACTTCATCGTGGGTGATGACGCCTTCTCCCTCAGAACCTACCTCATGAAGCCCTACACCTCCAGATACCTCACCCGTGAAGAGAGGATCTTCAACTACAGGCTGTCCAGGGCAAGAGAACGCCTTTGGCATCCTGGCCAACAGGTTCCAGGTACTTCTCACCACCATGCAGCATCGCCCACAGATCGTGAGGAGCATCGTCGAAGCTTGCTGCATCCTGCACAATCTCATCCGCACCCGCTACCCAGTGTTGCAGAACAGGCTTGTGGACCGTCAACAAGGCAATGGGGACATGGAGCCTGGTGAATGGAGGCAAGGACAAAACCTGATAGACACTGTGGATGTACAAGGCCCCAACAGAGCTTCACGTGAAGGGAAGAAGCAGCACAACCTCTTGAGACACTGGTGCAACTCCCCAGCTGGAGCACTGGAGTGGCAAGACAGGATGATAGATGATTAATGGATGCTTCCTTGAGCCTGTCTCATAACACCGATGAGATTGTGCCATGTATGTTGAGTGGTCCTACAATGAATAGGGTATTAATAAAGAGCTTTGTTTATTTTGAAATGTGTTGATCGATGAATAAATTGTTATTGATAATAAAGGTCCATATGTGTGGCAGCTGGGAGGGTGGACCATACAGTCCCATTATGCTTGCACTGGAGATTTATCTATCCCACAACGATCCTTATCTATCCCACAACGATCCTTATCTATCCCACAACCTTGCAAAGGCTTAACCATTTGTTCAAGGTTTTCACCAACACTTTATTAAGTAAAAAAAAATGAACCAAGTGTCTCAAGCAAAGATAACCTTTATTAACTGTCTTAAGTAAAAAAGCAAAATGAACTAAGTAAAGTGTCTTAAGCAAAGATAAAGTGTACAAGTAACAAAACTTAGTCTCTGGCACTATTCTCAGTCACTCTGAGTCATGTCCATGGTCTCAGCTGTTAAGCGGCCAGGGACTGTGGAGGTGGCTGTGGCTTGAGTGCTGCTCTGAGGCGCCATTGGGGTGCTTGGCCCCGAGAGTACAACGGGATGGTGTGTTCAGGAAGCTCTCAGAGAGGTGACTCAGTCCCGTGAGGTTGAGAGGACCTTCATCAAGTACCTGGGATGTCAGGCACAAGACTGATGACAGATTGTCAGTTGAGGGGCTTGGCTGTGGGGTGGAGGAAGGAGGAGTGTAGTGGGGCTGTCTGGTCTGCAGCTGGGTGACGTGTGGTGTCTGTGGCGTGCGATGAACCTGGGCCTGGACTGGGAAGGTCTGCTTCTGTTGTGGGAAGTCCTGGTAGTCGTAGCCTTGGTTGGTGAGAGGCTGTTGAAAGCCGTGGAAGGGCTGTGACATCGCCTGGGGTGGAGGAGCAGACCTGGACTGGGTAGGAGCAGCTTCAGCTGGGCCTTGAGGGTTGTGCAGAAGTGCTGTTATCTTCTCCTTCAACACCTGATACTGGGCCTTGGGCATATCCCTCAGGGTGTGGCTCATGTAGGTGTGAAAGTGATGAAAGTGTGGCAGCTTGAGGATCCTCTGTCCAAGTGGGCCAGCTGAGAGAGAAGTTCTGTGCTGGTCTTCATTGTGTCATGATCTCCAACAGGACAGTGTGGTTCTGTCCCTCCGGTCTGCCTCTCTGCCTGCTTTCTGTGGAGGTGGAGCTGGGGGTGGGGGTGCATTGGTCTCTGGTGGCTGCCGCTTCTTCCTCCATTTGTGATGGGATCCTCCAAGTCTGGCGGCATGGGGAGTGCAGCTGTTGGGGGGGTCTCTGCCGTGAGGCCCTCTGAAGACACCTGCCTGGACAGTGTAGCTGGCGACTGGCTGGAAGAGGACTGGCTGTCTGTTGGCTGTCTTGAGAGAAAGGGGTGTCAGAGGGGCTGCTCCTCGGTGGCGGACCTCACCCTCCAGGAAGCTGCACTTGGCCATGACATACATCTCCCGGTCAGTGAGCTTGACAGTGGCCTGCCCAGATTTTTTGAGGTGTAGCTTGCCATACCAGGTGTGCATGTGCTTCCACCATCCTAGGAGTACATCTGCAGTGTAGCCCAGGCTCTCTGCCTTGTCTCTCCAAGCTGCCTGCTTCTTCTGTGGCCCTTTCTCCAGAGGTACTCGTTCTCCCTCAGCCATTCCAGCACCTCGTCCTCATGGTCTCGGGAAACGGTGTACTGTTTCCTCTTTCTCTTCTCCTTCCCTTGCCTCTTCCTCCCTCTGGCAGGGCCTTCAGCAGCAGGGCCTTCAGGGTCTTGAGCAGCAGGGCTTTGAGGGCCTTGGGGCTGGTCCACCACAGCAACACCAGCAGCACCAGCAGCTTCAGAGTCAGTCCCATGGAGTGGGATGCTGGTTCTGTCCTTCTTGCCAGGGCTGGCACGAGTAGGCACCGGCTTACTCTTCTTCCCTGACTGACGAACCATGGTGTTCTTTGAAGATGTATGTGGCAGCACGTCTTTCCTCTGAATGCTTACTGCATGCGAGCTGCATCCTTTTATCTCCTCGGAGCTGACGCAATTCATACTCCCCGTATGTGCAGTGAACGCTTTGCATCCGATATACATCCACACGGCATCCGCTTTGCTTCCTATAGGTGTCCGTGATGCATCCGCATCATCAGCTACGCATCCGCACCTTCCACTCTGCGTCCGCTTCGCAATTCTCCCCCAGAAGCCCTTCGGATGTGTTATCCGCTTCCATCCACTGTCATCCGCTAGGCTTCCTATGAACATCCGTTTAACATCCCCGTTACGTACTACCCACGTCTGTTCTTTTCTGTTCTGTTTATGCAAAATTTCACCATTTTTTGGAGCGGATGACAATGGATGGAGCCACCCCCGAAATTTTGCTCGTCTGCTTTGTCCTTTATGCATACGTTTTGCGTCCGTCGGCCAGTAGGACCTAGCCTTTAGTAATGGGAATATCATTTACAAGAATTCTGCTAAAACAGAAGATAACATATATTCTGATAGTACCTTTTTCCTACTGCTTCTTAATCTCTCAAGATAATGCACCAAAGAAAAAAAAAGTGTACTTCCTATGACTTTTCCTTCAAAATATGCTGATAAGAGTAGCAATCTAATTAATAAAATAATTTGAGTTGTCCTGGCTGTCATTTCTTTCACATAAGAAAATATTGCTTTTATTTGTCCCAA
>BLBF01000003.1:103153195-103166724 GCA_015471245.1 Laticauda colubrina | reverse complement strand
GCAACACTCTGTTCTTGTGTTGGAGGCTTTCAGTGCAGCTTGGCTCCGTGTGAAGGGACGGCTGCTCTTCATTAGCAAGCTGCTATTCTATATATATTCTATATATATATATATATATTTGTTTATATGTTTGTTTGTTTCTTTTTAAATGCTTTAAACATATGAAACTTAAATAAACTTTATTAAAAAAAGAAAACTGGCATTTGCTTACTCTACTATTTAGTGAAAACATGCAGTTTGCAGCTGGGAAAGCAACATGCCGCTAATTATTTAAAATGTTATTATTTTTCATGAAATCAAATTTTAGACTTACATTGAGATAGATAATCATGTTTTAAAATCATATTTAAAATCATGGGTTTTGTTTAAAAAATCATATTTTTTGAGCATTGATAATGTTACCTAGTTGGATAATGAAATGTCTGCAAACAAACAACCACACTCAGGGAACCTCAAGTCCTCCATAGTTCAACCCTAAGTTACATGTATATCATTCTATTGACATTTTAAAGCCTAATTCAACACAGTGAAACAACAATTAATAACTTAGTAAATATGATTGGTAGTAGATATGGAGAAAACAACAGAAGCCATTTCTTTGGATTTAGATTATTCATATTTGGAATTGTAGCTAGTAGTCTCCATGCCTATAAAATAATTCTAGCATTTAAAAAGGATGCATCCATTGTCATAAATCAAGATTAGTAACTGAATTGTAACCATTTGATAGTAGAAATAGAATAATCGGATCATTTATGCACTAGTGATTTGTGATTTGTAAAATCTTCTATATTCATCCACCCAGTATTGTGTGAAAATAATGCAAAGAAGCTTTCAATGATGGCTGGATGATGCTATCAGTCATTGGAACAGAAATAATCTCCATGCAAAGAAAAATGATGTAAAACGATTCTCAACACTAGCATTATCATTTCTGTGTCAGCTGATACTGAGCCCACCATGACAGCCAAAATTGGCATCCCTACCATGGTGCCCTGTTAATTTTTTTCCTTAATAGTAGATGATGCAGTGGTTAAAATGCAGTATTGCAAGCTAACTCTGCTTATAGAAGAAATAGAATTCGATCTTGATGGGGCTCAAGGTTGACTCAACCTTCTATTCTTCCAAGGTCAGTAAAATGAGGATCCAGAATGTTGGCGGGCAATATATGTTGACATTATAAACCCCCAGAGAGTGTTGTAAAGCACTATGAAGTGATATATAAGTTTAAGTGCTATGCTATAATCCTGAGTCAGTATGGATTATGTAGCTGAACCTGAACACACATTCAGAAGCATCCAGTCCAATAGAAATCACATCTATTTTTAATTAATATGACCAAATTAATCGAAATCTCAATGAGATCAGTCACAAATTCCAGTCAGAGTGATTTGTTTTGCAGCAGAATGGATGGTAACCATCATATCAAATCTCTGCTTGATCCAAAAAAGGAAATCAAGAAAAATGTACATTTAAGAAAGGTTTCAATTGATTAATATTAGAACTATATAAATATGGGGAGCATGCATTAGAAAAGTTCCACATACGTACAAAATTTCAATATAAATGAGTGATTTTTCAATGAAATAAGCATGTACTTTGTATGTAAAAATCTGTGGCAATTTAATGATGTGCATACTACAGAATGTGCGTTAAGCATGACTGAAGTAATGATTATACAGACTAATAACAAAAACCAGAAAGTTGCCTTTTCATGGTGTGAAAGGAAGCAATATTAAGGACAAAATACATGGAATTATTTATGATATTTAGTGTTGCTATCTAAGGTAGGAATAGAATCCCAGATTTGTGGTATCACAATAAGATTATCTTCTAAGCATTATCAAAGAGAGAGATCAAAGTTTCTTATACAGCTTTATACATTTCTGCAAACTGTAGAAAATTGTATACACCAAAGATATATAACCTGATACTTTGCGTAGTTTAGGATTCTTCTGTGTTTTTTCAGCCCAATAATCACTATTGTTCTGCTTCTACTTTGTTTCTTTATTTTATCTATTTCCAATCATTTTGATCCTTAATTTAAATATCCTAGGCTAAAATATTGAGATAAATCAGGCTGGAGTTTTACTAAGCCCCTTCTTGATTCTCTATTTGGATCTGATCGACAAAGTTACCTCTCATGTTCCACAACAGCATGACGGCTCATGTTCTGGATGATGGAGAAGCTTCAGAAGCCTTTCCCATCACAAACTGCAGTGCCTTGTTGGCATTGACCCTGTTCAGCACAATGTTTTCAGCCATGCTATCAGATGCCTTCCTGAACAGCTCCTTGGGAGTTAGCCTGAGATACAGTACTGATGGGAAACTGTTCAACCTGTAAAGACTCAAGGCTGTCACCAACATAAATGAGACTTGCTATGAGACCTCCTTTTTGCTGATGATTGTGTCCTGAATGCTGTCTCAGAGCAGGAAATGCAAGCCAGTGTGGACAAATTCACAGCAGCATGTGACAATTTCAGCCTCCTTATCAACATAAAGAAAACCAAAGTGATGTACCAGCCCACCATCAAGAGTCCACCACCATGGTGAAGGGTCAAAAGCTGCATTCAGTGGATCAATTTACATATCTTGGTAGCACCCTCTCCCACGCTGTGACAATTGACATTAAGGTGAACCACAGAATCTCCAAGGCAAGCTCTGCATTCGGTGCACTACTGACCAACGTGTGGGACCATCATGGAATAAGCCTTGCTACAAAACTCAACATCTACTGAGTAGTAGTGCTAACTATCCTGATGTATGCCAGTGAGACAGGAAGCATGCAATGAACCATTTCCACATGACCTGCATTGGCAGACACAGAAGTCCTCTCCAGAGCAGGCCTGCCATCAGTTCACACCTGCTGACGAAAGCCCAGATGTGCTGGGTAGGTCATGTTGCAAGAATGCCAGACTACTGCATCTCTAAACAGCTCCTCTATGGTGAGCTGTCTCAAGGAAAGTGATCACATGGGGGAGAAAGGAAGCGATACAAAGACACACCGAAAGCCTCTCTCAAGTCCCTGAATATTGACACCACCTCCTGGGAAATCCTGGCACAAGATCAATTGACATGGCACCTGCATGAAAGCTTCTATCCCAAGGTACTAGCTCTTTTAAATTCTGCTGTATAGTGCAGTGATGGTGTAGTGTCAGGGATTTTCGGTTCAATGTGTGAAGGGTGAAGGATGTGTGTTTGTATTTATTTTCATGGTCATGGTCATGGTCATGATGTGCACCGAAAACGGTGTTTGATTTCATTGTATGAGGTGCAATGACAATAAAAGTAAACTAAACTAAAGGCCCTGTCACACTGCCCAACGGATGCAAAATGTTTGTAAAAAGGACACAGCGGACGAGAAAAATGTTCCATCTGTTGTTATCCGCTCTCAAAAAGGGCTAAAATTTGCATAACCAGAGTGGATAACATGGAAAGGAACGGACGGGGCGAGGACGCAGAGCGGATGGAAAGCAGATGCAGAGTGGAAGCCTAGCGGGTGGAAGCGGATAGGAGCGGATGGCACATCCGCTAGGCTTCTGGGGGACCTCAGCAAAGTGGATGCGGAACGGATACAGTGGATGCAGAGCGAACGCCGAGCAGATGAAGCGGATGCACAGCGGATGCACAACGGATGAAGCGGATGCAGAGTGGAAGCCTAGTGGATGCACAGCGGAAGCCTAGTGGATGCCTGGCATTAATTGCGCATGCGGGGAGGATGCATTGCGTCAGCCCCGCAGATATAAAGGGAAGCAGCTCGGAAGCAGGTCACCATTCAGAGGAAAGACCTGCTGCCAGACGCATTGAGTGCTTTGCCTGCCTGTCTTGCTGCCTGCCATCCTGCCAGCCTTGCTGCCTGCCTTGCTGCCTGCCTTGCTGCCTGCCTCCCTGCCAGCCTTGCTGCCTGCCTCCCTGCCAGCCTTGCTGCCTGCCTGCCTGCCAGCCTTGCTGCCTGCCTTGGTGCCTGCCTCCCTGCCTGTCTTGGTGCTTGCCTGCCAGCCAGCCTTGCTGCCTGCCTTGGTGCCTGCCTCCCTGCCAGCCTTGCTGCCTGCCTCCCTGCAAGCCTTGCTGCCTGCCTGCCTGCCAGCCTTGCTGCCTGCCTTGGTGCCTGCCTCCCTGCCAGCCTTGCTGCCTGCCTGCCTGCCAGCCTTCCTGCCAGCCAGCAACCCCACAAACATGGGGAGAAAGAGGAAGCCTCAGCCATCTGCTGCCAACCCTGGCAAGAGGAACAGGGCTACCCTCCCACCCCCTGGCCCTCACTCTGCTTCTGCTGGGGCTTCTGTAGCATGGGCTCGCTCTTCTGGGGCTGGGGCTTCTGCTGCTTCTGTTTCTGGAGGAGCTGCTGCTGCTGCTTCTGGTGGTGGTGCTTCTGCTCGTGCTTACTCTGCTGAGGCTGCTTCTGGCGGTGGTGCTTCTGCTGGTGCTTATTCTGCTGAAGCTGCTCCTTGTCCTGCTGGTCCTGCTGGTCCTGCTCGTGCTCCTGGACTTGCTCGTCCTGCTCGTCCTGCTCGTCCTGCTCATGCTCCTGGTCTTTCTCGTCCTGCTCATCCTGCTGGTCCTGCTCATGCTCCTGGTCCTGCTCGTGCTGCTGCTGCTGCTGCTGCTGATGATGATCCTGCTGGTGCTGGTACTGCTGCTACTGATGATGCTGATTATGATCCTGCTGGTGATGCTGCTGCTGCTGCTGCTGATGATGATGATCCTGCTGCTGGTGGTGGTGGTGGTGGTGGTGGTGTGGAGGAGCAGCCCCTACAAACTGGAAGCCCCTCTGATGAGGGCCCATCTGGTCCTGCCAAAGGGAGGAAGAAGCATATGCGGGAATGGGAGAGGAGGTAATACTCCATTGAGGAGGAACACGAGGATGAGGTGCTGGAGTGGCTGAGAGAGAATGACTATCTGTGGCAGAAGGGACACTGGCTGTACAGGGACACCAAAAGGAAGCAGGCTGCTTGGAGAGTCTGGGCTACACATCGGAGGTGCTCCTCGGCTGGTGGAAACATATGCACACCTGGTACGGGAAGCTGCACCTCAAGAAATCTGGCCAGGCGACGGTTAAGCTGATGGACAGAGAGACCTATGTCATGGCCAGGTGCAGCTTCCTGGAGGGTGAGATCCGCCACCGAGGAGCAGCAGCAGCAGCAGCACCTCTCACGACCCTCTCTCTCCGGCAGCCTGCTGAGAGCCAGTCCTCTTCCGGCCGAGAGTCAGTTCCTGTCTCCAGGCAGGTTTCTGTGGAGCGTGCCATGGTGGAGAACTCATGGACAGGTGTTTTAACCGTGGTGGAGTGCGTGGAGGACTCCCTGGTGCAGTGGGAGAAAGGAGACGGCAATTCCACCACAGCTCCACCTCCACAGAAAGGCAGAGAGCCAGACAGGAGGGGCAGAGCCACACTGTCCTGCTGGAGATCAGGGACACCATCCGGAATAACATAGATCTCCTCTCTCAGCTGGTCCACACCGACTCCTCATCCTCCAACCACAAGCCCTTCCTTACCTATGTCAACCAGACCCTCACAGACATGGCGGAACCCCAGTACCAGGTGGTGAAGGACCGGATCACCAAGCTGCTTCACAAACCTCCAGACCCAGAGGCACCTGCTCCCACCCAGTCCAGGTCTGCTCCTCCACCCCAGGTGATGTCCCTCCCATTCCAAGGCTTCCCACAGCCCCTCACCTACCAGGGCTACGGCTACCAGGAGGTCCAGCAGCACAGGCAGCAGCCCTTCCCAGTCCAGGCACAGAGTCATCGGGTGACACCGTTGCCACCGGTTCCACCGATGCCACCGATGCCACCCACGCCAATGATGCCACCGACAGCGATGCCACCCATGACACCGATGCCACCAACGCCAGTCCTCACCCAGCTGCAGACCAGACAGGCCCACTACACTGCTCCTTCCTCCACCCCACAGCCAAGCCAGGCCTCAGTACATCTGTCCTTGGTACTGGGGCTGACACCCATGGCATGGAGGAAGGAGCTCTCAACATCACAGGGCTGAGCCAACTGTCCGAGAGCTTCCTCAACACACTGTCACCTGTTGTCCTCTTGGGGCCAGGCACCCCAGTGGTGCTTAAGACCAGCACTCCAGCAGCAGCCACCTCCACAGCACCTGGACCCTTCACCCCTGAGACTGGGCACACCTCCGAGTGACCAAGAGGAGTGCCAGAGACTGGGAGGCTACCTGTAGTCTTTATTTGGACACTTGACTTGGGTCATTTTTCTTTTACAGCTTGTGATTACTAAAGTTTATCTTTGCTTCACATACTTGCCTCATTTATTTTATTAAATAAAGTCTTGGTGGAAACTTTTAGAAATGGTTTAACCCTTTGCATGCTTGTGGGATGGGTAAGGATAGCAGTTGGATGGGCAGGGATACCTTTGGGATGGGTAATAGCTGTGGGATAGATAAACCTCCAGTGCAAGCATAGTGGGACTGCATGGTCCACCCTCCCAGCTGCCGCACCTATGGCCCTTCATTATCAATACTAATGTTAGCATTGATCCACACATTTGAACATAAACACAACTCTTTATTAAATGCCCTGTTCATTGGAGGCCCACCCAACACACATGGCCCAATCTCATCCGTGTGATGAGGCAGGCTGAAGGAAGCATCCATTAATCATCTACCATCCTGTCTTGCCACTCCACTGCTCCAGCTGGGGAGTTGCACCAGTGTTTCAGGAGGTTGCGCTGCTTCTTCCCTTCATGTGAGGCTCTGTTGGGGCCTTGCACATCCTCAGTGTCTATCAGGTTTCGCCCTTGCCTCCATTCCCCAGGCTCCATGTCCCCATTGCCTTGCTGGAGGTCCACGAGCCTGTTCTGCCAGACTGGGTAGCGGGTGCACATGAGATTGTGCAGGATGCAGCAAGCTTCCACGATCCTCCTCACGGTCTTTGGGCAATGCTGCATGGTGGTGAGAAGTACCTGGAACCTGTTGGCCAGGATGCCAAAGGCGTTTTCCACCACTCGCCTTGCCCTGGACAGCCTGTAGTTGAAGATCCTCTCTTCACGGGTGAGGCATCTGGAAGTTTAGGGCTTCATGAGGTAGGTTCTGAGGGAGAAGGCGTCATCCCCCACGATGAAGTAGGGCACCTCTTGCGTGTCGTTGGGCAGGGGGTCTTGATCTGGGAAGCCCATGATGAGGTTGCATTCCAGCCCCTCCTTGAGGTCACTGGTGTTGTATACCTGGGCATCTGAACATGAGCCATTGCCTGAAGCATCGATATACATGAACTTGTAGTCAGCATCAACCCTGGCGAAGAGGATGATGCTGAAGAAGCCCTTGTAGTTGAAATAAGCGGACCCCGACTTAGCTGGACTTTGCAGGCCACGTGCTTGCCATCTATGGCTCCAACAGTGTGGGGGAAGTTCCACTTCTGATACCACTGCTCTGCAACTTTCTTCCATCCTTCTTCAGGGCACTGGAGGAGCTCCTCCAGGTATTCTTCGATGATGGCCTGCACCACTTCTCTGACCACAATGCTGATGGTGTTGTGTGGCACCCTCCAGTTGTACTGCATGCTCCTGTAGGTGGTCCCTGAGGCCAGGTGGCGCAGAGTGAGTGCCACCTTGAGCCCAGGGTCCAGGCTGGGCCGGAAGTTGGTGCTCTGCTTGGTCAACCTGGGTGTCAGCCGCTGCACAACTTCATCAAACATGGCTGACGGCATCCTCATGAAGTTCTGGAATGCACGAGGGTCTTCGTTCCTCAGCTCCACCATCAGCTTGTTGTGCAGTCCATACTCTGCTCTTCTGGTGATCTATCTTCGGACCCAGACGCTTCTTGGCCACCTCTTTTTCTTCCCGTAGTAGAGTTCACAGAGCCTGCAGATGGCTTCGCACTGTTGCAGAAGGATGGTGGCTACCAAAAGGAGTTTGTTACGATCCATGGTGGACATGACTGGATGCTGTGGAAGAGCAAGAGGCAGATGAAGGCTGCAGAGGTCTGCATAGCAGGGCTGCTGGTCTGAAAGTGAGATGCAGGTGAGTTGCTCCCCCTTTTTATAAGCAATATAGGTTTTCCCCTATGTGTCCTTTTGAATCCTCTAGGCATCCTCTAGACATCCTTAATATCCAAGATAGGT
This sequence comes from Laticauda colubrina, assembly GCA_015471245.1. NCBI lineage: Eukaryota > Metazoa > Chordata > Lepidosauria > Squamata > Elapidae > Laticauda > Laticauda colubrina. The sequence continues at coordinate 103,158,640 of BLBF01000003.1, read as the reverse complement.
CCCCTCTGCGAACGTTTTTTCTGTTTTAAATGCTTTCTTTGCGTGCTGCATCCGCTTTCATCCTTTCTCCATCCGTGCTACTAATGCTGCGCGTCCGTTCCGCGTCCGTTCTGCTTCCTCCCTGCGTCCGAGCGGATGCGATTTGCATGGGTGTGGAACAGATGCCTAGCTGATAAAGCGGATGCATAACGGATGCATAACGGATGTCCCCCGTATGCCTAGCGGATGCAGAATAGACGCATTTGGATACATTTTCCGCTCAAAAGTTTTGAGCAGCTCAAAACCCTCTGAGCGGATGAAACGTCAATAGACGGATTCTGGACGGATAGAGAAGAAGCAAAACGGAGGCAGTGAGTACAGAACGGAAGCATTGCGTTAAGCAACGGATGGCAAGTGTTTTTCTCCGTTTTACATCCTCTTTCCATCCGTTGGTGCAGTGTGACAGGGGCTTAAACTGATCAATTAAGGTTTCTAGACATTCATATAGTACAAGAGAAGTGTGTATTCCGCAATGCCAGAGCTTCAAATGCTGCAACAGTGGTGCCCACACTTGTCTGCCTGACATGTGGCAGAACATGCCATGCCCGTATTGGCCTTATAGCTACTTGCGGACACACTGTGGACAATCCACTACCCACGAGATGTGAATCCTCTTGGAAAACATGATATTTGGATCTGATCGACAAAGTTACTTGTCATGTTCTAATACTCATCTATAATACCTCAAAAATTGGGAGTTTTAATTCTTGTGTTTCTTGTCTAAAAAACAAAATAAAAGGAAGAACAAAATGCCTATGCCAACTGAAGTATAATTAAAAACAATAATTCACTCAAAGTAGCAGCAATGTGGAAAGAGTAAGATTTTCTACAGTACCAGTTCCAGAACATGCCTGACCTACTGTGTCAGTGATCATAAATATTTTTCATAAAAGCGACCTGTTGCTGTTCTCCCAATGTTTTCTTCTTAATGTTGGCCAACAGATGGGGAAAACTCTTCCTTTTTTACCTTGTCTGAAGCATTTGGTTTTGTTTTTAAAAGATATTACTGTTTTCAAAAATTACTGACAGTTTGAGACAGCACAAAAACAACAATAAGAAATGAAGACAAAGAGACGGGAAAGGAAAGAAGGTAGGTAGGAAGGAAAGAAGGAGAAACGTTTGAATCTCTGTATTAATCTTTTTCATTTTTCTGGCAATGTCATGAATTAGGAGCTCTATTGCCACCTATCTCAAAGTTGAAAACTTTTTCTGTTACATTTTCAGTTGCTTTCAGATTCTTTGAATTGAAAAGACCAGCTTGAGTGTAAGAGGAAGGGGTGGGATAGCTTTGCTGTGTAATAGTGAATAGCTATTCAGTGAATAGCTGCTCCATCTTACAAATCCTCTGGATGGCACTGGAGCCTTACAGATATTTTTAAGACACTTCTTTTGGGCACCAAATCCTATTATCAAGATTAGCTCATCTGTATTCAAAAGATCAATGTTGCATTATTACAAAGATCCTTTCAAGTGTAAAAAGGATGGCACTTCATTACAGAAAGTAAAAGAAACTAATCAAACTTTCTTGGCGAAATCATTGACTTTTTTCAGTAAAGGGCAAATTTAAGAATTTGAAAGTCCAAGATGTGAGTGAGCTGTATTGGGTGTTTCTTGCTTTGACTTAGATTTTGCATTACATATTCCTTAGACTTTCACGTAACCTGAAGAAGAAAGTGGCACAGCACTGTTCTCTAAATGGATTCCAATTACCTAACTGTTGCCACTCACTTTCCTTGAATCCTTTTCAGTATTCTATCTCTGGCAGCTTGCCTGATTTGTAAGAGGTTTCCTGCACAGCATTGTATTGGAAAAGAGTAAAACTGCCAAGAGCAAACACAATGCACTGCTTCATTCTTAGATGTGTAGAATGATTTGCAAAATCTGAAATCATGTGCTTTTGCTTTTACAATTTAGCACACATAATTGGAAAGGGACCAAGGAATATTTCATAAACAATAATTTAAACAGGTGTTGGGTTCTCCTCCTCCTTTGAACTTTACAGTTAAATAACAGAGATATCGCATTTCTGTTAGAATTGCAACTGAATGGTCTTGTCTATCTAAAGTTTTGTAAACACTTTGCTATGTAATATTGGCAGTGCAGAAATCTTGCAATTATTACCATATTTTGCTTTTGACTGAGCATTAAAAAATTGCATGTGTTGGAAGAAAAAAACATCTTGTTCAGTTCCAAGTGGGGAGAAAGACACTAGAAACATGGTGGCTGATTGGTTTAATGAAGCAGAACCATCAAGCAGCTGACCACATGGAATGGAGAATGAAGGTTATTTATACCTTCTCTTGGGCCTTGCCCCTTGTGCTTCCTGTGCATGAAATGCATGCTATTGGCTGTAGTCAGACTCCCACGGGGCCATGTGGATGTTTGTCTGATCAAGTTTGTCTGATTCTTGGATGGATACAGTGTCCTTAGATTTTTCAATGGAGTAACCCCTGATGCTAGACAATCCTATAATGTCATGTCTTAATCCCATCACCCTGAAGCTGAAGGTCTTTTGTCTTGTAGAGAGGCTGACCCAGTTCTACTGGGGCTATTAACAAAGATGGGAGCTTTTTTCCAAGAGCACATTTCTTTCAGGAAATATAATATTCTTCCTTTTTAATATTTCCTAAAATATTTCATTCTTCTAGGAGGAATGGGTGTTAACTTTCTACAATGAGAAAATTGTAGAAGGAGACATATATATGGAATATATGGCCTTATGAGCAGTTATAACCAGTTTTACATTGGCTTTCTTGATTTTTAAAATTGCTGATGACTGATGATTAGTCAATGAGTTAGAAAGAACATTTCCTGATAATTTTTGTTGCCATCGAGTAGTCATTCAGATTTCTGCAACTCAAATATGTGTCAGTCTTGCAAGGTAGACCAGACAGGAAACATGCACAAGTAGAGCTAATTCTACTTTTACATTTTATTAACAGAATCTTGCAAGTCTGAAATACACCAATCTGCCATATCCTTAGTAGCCCCCTTCCACAAAATGGGGGAGAGTGTTTCTTGACCCAATCACATTTCTGCTATGGTCTAAGATATCTTTTAACTTAAGAAAGTGATTTTTTTTCCATTCCTTCTATCTCTTCACCATCAATTTCTATTTTGAAGTTTCCATTCCTTTCAGTCATCATGAATTTTGATGTTTATAAAGAGACCAAAATTCTCACTTTCTTCTTTGATTTTCCTGATCAGATGTTTCAGGCCTTCTTTAGTTTCACCACTTTTATCAGGCTTTTGACCATTAGATAATCTTAGAAATTATTTTATGGCTAATTTTAATCTGCAATTTTAACATTTTATAAATGTTTTTTGTTTAAATTTTTTGTCAGCTACGTTAAGGATTTTTCATATGAGGAAGACTGGGTATAAATGAATGAAACAGCTAAATAAAAAAAAAAAACTACAGTATAAGTATCAAAGAATGGGAAGTTTGTGTATGTGAATTTTAATTGTATGTGCATTAAAGGAAGTTGTCTCCTTGGTTATTATATATATTTGACTTGAATAGCAAAATCTGTATGCTAGTCTTGAAAGAACCTGCATCATGGTGGCAGAAAGAGAGAGAAAAAAAGAATAATTTGCAAGATAAAAAATTCTAATGATAAATTGCTTGCTAGAGATTTGCATGCTCAGAAAATGATTCAGAAAATGATTCAGATTGGGATGTTGTATGAGTTCAATACTTTCTGGCTATTCATTAAAGCAGCCTGGCTTTATGCAAACTTCTATGTGAAAAATGTGCTATTGTTTTAAGAATCAGATCATCTATAGTAAGAAATTAAAATGTACTCCTCTCTCTGTCATTCTATCTCGCTGGCTCTCTGGCTCTGTTTCTCTGTGTCTCTCTGTGTCTATTATTCTGTCTGTCTGTCTGTCTGTCTGTCTGTCTGTCTGTCTGTCTGTCTGTCTCTCCACACACATCCTTCAGCTCACATGAAAGTCTGAAGAAAGTTGAGATGACTTCAGGGGTGGGATTCAAATTTCTTTACAACTGGTTCTGTGGGTGTGGCCTAATTTGTGGGTGTGGCTTGGTGGTGATGTGACTGGGGTGGGAGTAGCTTGCTGACTGGGATGGGCGTAGCTAGTTGGTCATGTGACTGGGATGGGTGTGGCCAGGTGGCCATGTGACTGGCAAACCAAATGTAAGTGGTCCTCGTTTAATGACCAGGTCCTCGCTTACTGGCCAGTTGCTTAGCAAATGTTCTAAAACATGATTTTAGACATGATTTTAGATTTTGCAACTGGACTGGGTTTTTTATCTCTTCTTCCACCTATTCTTTCTTTCCTTTTTGACTTGATAATATTTTGGGCTAGAGACTCCCTTCTAGTCACTTTTTTAAATATCTTTTTCCCTTTTTAATTAATTTTTATTATATCTTGTTTGGAAAAGGAGGGGGAAAGTGAAAGCAGAAGAAACTTTGTAACACTGCCAACTAGAGGCTTGGAAATATTCTATTTCTCTTTTGACCGGACAAAGCTGAGAAAGAACTGAGACTTTTTTTCAAGGACATTGCCTGTTTGATAAGACAGAGGGAAGAGCATGGGAGAGTATTATAGTAGGTGCTCTTCTGGGTTTCTATCAATAGCTGGAGTCTGGTGTTGAAGTTTATAGAAAAAAAAGGTGATAAGACTCTGGAGAAGAGAGTTGTAAATTTTAACAAAAGTCTTGGATAACCAAACAAGGTGCAACTGTGCTCTTTTTACTTTTTTTAATCTGGGCTATTTCTTACTTTAACAAACCCCCTCCTTACCAGCTTACTTCTTGTAATAGCTGTTTGGATCTTTGGCCTTTTGGAACTGGTTTTTGTCTTTCTTTTTGTTTTTGAAGTCTAATTGTTACGTTTGCATTTTATTTTAAAGGAAAAGCTTTAATATTAATGATTTCCTTCCTTTTTCTTTTTTAAAGGGAATAGCCTCTTTTCTTTTTTCTCCCTCGCTCCCTTATACTTTTTTTTTTCTATTTATCTTTCATATTGGTTCTTTTTTTTTGGTGGCTTTCTTTCTTTTTTTTTTTGTTATTCATCCTTTTATACCTAAGATTTTTTAATTGGATTAAGGTGTTGAAGAACCTGAAGAACTTTTCTTTTCTCTTCTTTAGTTTTTTATTTTTCCGCCTGTTCCAGGATTTAACAATTTTTTTTGTATGTGTGCTTATGGTCTTTTCTTCCATTTTTGAGTTTTTACTGCTATCTAACCAATCAATTGGATTAAGGTATACAAGAACCTGAAGAATCTATTATGATTATGATTATGATTATGATTATGATGATGCTGATGATGCTGATGCTGATGATGCTGATGATGCTGATGATGCTGATGATGCTGATGATGATGCTGATGATTCTTCTTCTTCTTCTTCTTCTTCTTCTTCTTCTTCTTCTTCTTCTTCTT
>BLBF01000003.1:103108673-103127908 GCA_015471245.1 Laticauda colubrina | reverse complement strand
TCTCTCTCTCTCTCTCTCTCTCTCTCTCTCTCTCTCTCTCTCTCTCAACTGCCTCATGTAGAATATGCATGGTCGGAGGTCAAAATGCTTTTTACCTTTTTCTCCTCTATGTTTAAAAAACAAAACAAATTTCTATACAAACAGCACACTGTACAAACACATAGTTTGATTATTTTTGTTCATTTTATATATAAATATATATTTGAAACAGTGACCTTCAGTAATCTCAGGAAAATTGAATGCCTTTAACAAGTATAATGTGCTCATTTTTCTGTTCCATGACCCCTTATTATATTATCATAATATGATTATCTTGATATGAAAAACATTATATAACTATGATCTAGATGGAAGCTATGAAACCCTTTAAATAAATGTAAACAATGTAATTATATATAATGAACATCATATTATACATGAACATCATATTATATATTAATTATGTAAGAATTATACCTTCTATAAATAATATATTCTTGACATACTTCTCTATGAAATACTTCAGTTGGCATTTTCAAATTTTGGCCGATATAATTGGATGCTTTACTAACTGCAGATTATTAGTGGGTAGATTTGGCCTGCATTTGAACTAGTGACCCAGCAATTAAAAACTCACCAATCCTTTAAGGTGTTCAATGGTCTTTTTTCTTTGTCACATTTCTAGTAATTCTGCCTGCAGGTTGGTGCATCTTAGCAAATTACATTTCAATATTAGCAAAGCAGAGTCATATAATTTTAAACAATAGGCTCAAAAGGTATAACTTCTGCAACATTTTTATTAAAATTAAAAAAAGGTTCTTGATATTGCTGAAACTCTATGTGCTTGATAACATGAGTCATGTCTTCAGCAAACAGATTCATGGTTTGTCAATTTCTTTCTTTCAGCAGAATGCTACTCAAAGCACATGGTCATAACTCCCTTCAAGCATTGACAGTTTTCATAGAAGTCACATTCAATAGATGCAAATGTACATTTAGATTGAAAACTATAATTCAAGTAGTTTAATCCAGACATGTTTTACATATTGAAAATATGTTATTGATATTTTCATAGAAGAATATTTTTTAATCAAAAGCAAATTGGCAAGAATACTTGGAACTTCATGATCAAGTGTCCTTTAAATTAAATTTATCAGCAGTTCATCCACTGTATTAACATAATTCGTGTCTATAAAGTGGTATAAGACCTCCCCAATTAACAATGAAGTACAATTTTGTAATTTTATGGATCAGAAGAGTTTAGTGCTACAATCTCTCCTTAATTGGAAAACATGGTATTATTGGTTCCAGTTGTTCTGTTTCAGAGATCTTAATCCAAATACTATTTTGAGTATCACAGACACCATATATACTTGTAGATAAGTTGAGAAATTTAAGTGCCAAAAAACATCTCCCAAAATTGGGTTCAGCTTATCTACAGATGGGCTTATTTGTGAATATATAAGGTAGATTTTTCTCTCAGCTTTTTAAAAGTACCCTTATATCCCATATATACTTGTGGATAAACCAGCAGACCACCAAATTTTTAATCAAAATACCATGAAAAATGTACCATCCATAGATAAGCCAATTCTGCAAAGTAAAACATACAAAAAATTTGAGGGTTGGCTTATCCACAAGTGGCGCATTTTCCCTGGGCCTTGTATATATTATAGTTCGGTAAGCCAAAATATGATTGCCCAAACAATGTTAGTGTATGGAAACATAGATTCCCTATGAAATATTACAATGATTACTAGAGCTCTGTTACAGTTAGTTGTGCTAAACATAACTCTTTTATTTAGTCTTGAATTAATCCTCCCTCTGCAAAATAAGATATAAATATGATGACTGATCATAATGTCAACAGTATGTACTTCAGCACTGTATTCTGGAAACACTGCATCATTAATTCAGCATACAACTGAAATTGATAAGGAGATAACAGTTTAACTATTTGTATACTGTGCTCTTCACTTTTTGTCCAATAAAAAACTCAGTTAAGACTTTTATATAAATTATAACCAAATTTTTTCCAACAGAAAAATAAATCTTTTCACTCTATCATTTTGACAGTTGTTAACATATAATTTCTGCATCTGTCATCCAAAAATAATTGCATTTAGCCTGCAATAATTAATTTTCTTTTTTTCTTTCTTTTTCTTCATCATGTGAAAATTGTCCATCTCACCTGAATTTTGACTTAATTATTTTTTATATGTGCGAATATTATAATATAGTTAATCATAGAAGATATATCGAGTATGTTTGTTCCTAGTGAATTGCATTCACTGTTATGACTTCTAAAAATATAATAGCTTCAAAAATAACTGACCTTTTGAAAATCACTTCTGCATTTTTATCTGTCCATGCCAGGTGGCCATTTCAGTTTTAGTAACCGAATACATCATAACAGCAAACTCTTTTAAAAGCTCTATATATTTTGAAAAAGAATATTTTCCTTTGTAGATGCTGATTTTAAAAGGATTCCTCTCCAACCATACAAAGGAAATTAAAACCATACAGATCCAATCATAACAAAGTCCAAGAATCACAACCTGTTTTTCTCTGCATGAAATTTTACTTCAGATACAGTATTAGGCAGCTCAAATACCTTGTGTACAGCTGATAATAGAAAAGTCCTGACAAGTTTTGAGTTTTAATCACATCAAGTTTGCAACCTGTGTTGCTGAAATTGATCTCATTTTTTGAAGAAGGAAAGAGAAAAAAAGATCAGGACGAAAGGGTTAATCTGGAGATAAGCAACATAAGGAAAACGAAAGTGAATGTCCTCCAGACTACAAACAGTGGCAAGCCTAAAGCCCATGTCACACTGGCCAACGGATGCAAAAAGGACACAGCGGATGAGCAAAATGTTCCATCCATTGTTATCCACTCTCTAAAGGGGCAAAAATTTGCATTACCGGAGCGGATAACATGGACGCAGGGAGGATGCAGGGCGGATGCAAAATGGATGCGGAACGGAAGCCCAGCAGATGGAAGTGGATGAGAGCGGATGGCTCATCCGCTAGGCTTCCGGGGGGCCTCAGCAAAGTGGACGCGGAATGGATACAGCGGATGCAGAGCAGATGCACAGCGGATGAAGCGGATGCACAGCGGAAGCCTAACGGATGCACAGCAGAAGCAGAACGGATGCCGAGCGTTAATTGCGCATGCAGGGGGAATGCATTGCGTAAGCCCCCCCGGATATAAAGGAAAGCAGCTCGCACATGGCCAGCATTCCGAGGAAAGACCTGCTGCTGGACACTTCGAGTTCCTTGCCTGCCCTGCCTGCATGCCTGCCTGCCAGCCTTGCTGCCAGCCTGCCTCCAGCCAGCCTTGGTGCCTGCCTGCCTGCCTGCCTTCCTGCCAGGCTTCCTGCCAGGCTTCCTGCCAGCCTACCTGCCAGCCTACCTGCCAGCCAACCTGCCAGGCTTCCTGCCAACCTTGGTGCCTGCCTGCCAGCCTTCGTGCCTGGCTTCCTGCCAGCCTTCCTGCCAGCCTTGGTGCCTGCCAGCCTCCCTGCCAGCCAGCAACCCCACAACCATGGGGAGGAAGCGAAAGCCTCAGGAGCCTGCCGCCATCCCTGGCAAGAGGAACAGGGCCAACCTCCCGCCCCCTGCCCCTGACTCTGCTTCTGCTGGGGCTTCTTCTGAAGCTGCTCCAGGCAGTGGTGCTTCTGCTGGTGCTTACTCTGTTGAAGCTGCTCCTGGTCCTGCTCATCCTGCTCGTGCTCCTGAACTTGCTTGTCCTGCTCGTGCTCCTGGTCTTGCTCGTCCTGCTCGTTCTGCTCGTGTTCCTGGTCCTGCTCATGCTCCTGGGCTTGCTGGCCCTGCTGGTGCTTACTCTACTGCTGCTGATCCTGGTCCTGCTGGTCCTGCTGCTGCTGATCCTGCTGTTGCTGCCACTGCTATTGCTGCTGCTGCTGCTGATCCTGCTGCTGCTGCTGCTACTGCTGAAGATGATGATGATGATGATGCTGATTATGATCCTGCTGCTGGGGATGATGATGATGATGATGATGATGATGATGATGATGATGATGATCCTGCTGGTGCTGCTGCTGCTGCTGGTGGTGTGGAGGAGCAGCCCCTAATACCTGGGAGCCCCTCTGATGAGGGCCCATCTGGTCCTGCCAAAGGGAGGAAGAGGCGTATGCGACAACAGGAGAGGAGGCAATACTATATTGAGGAGGCGCACGAGGATGAGGTGCTGGAGTGGCTGAGAGAGAATGACTATCTGTGGCGGAAGGGACACCGGCTGTACAGGGACACCAAGCGGAAGCAGGCTGCTTGGAGAGAGAGGGCGGAGAGTATGGGTTACACTTCGGAGGTGCTCCGTGGCTGGTGGAAGCACATGCACACCTGGTACGGGAAGCTGCACCTGAAGAAATCTAACCAGGCCACTGTGAAGCTGACAGACAGAGAGACCTACGTCATGGCCAGGTGCAGCTTCCTGGAGGGTGAGGTCCACCACCGAGGTGCACCAGCAGCCCCTCTCAAGAGCCTCTCTCTCCGGCAGCCTGCTGAGAGCCAGTCCTCTTCCGGCTGAGAGTCAGTCCCTGTCTCCAGGCAGGTTTCTGCGGAGCGTGCCACGGCGGAGAACCCACGGACAGGTGTGGTAAGCATGGTGGCGTGCGTGGAGGATTCCCTGATGCGGTGGGAGAAAGGAGACATCGAATCCACCACAGTCGGAGCCGCACCCACCCACCCCCAGCTCCGCCTCCGCAGAAAGGCAGAGAGCTGGACAGCAGGAGGGGCAGAGCCACACTGTCCTGCTGGAGATCAGGGACACCATCTGCACCAGCTTAGATCTCCTCTCTCAGCTGGTCCACACTGACTCCTCCTCCTCCAACTGCAAGCCCTTCCTCACCTATGTCAACCAGACCCTCAAGGAAATGGCGGATCCACAGTACCAGCTGGTGAAGGACCGGATCACCGAGCTGCTTCACAACCCTCCAGACCCAGAGGAACCTGCTCCCACCCAGTCCAGGTCTGCTCCTCCACCCCAGGTGATGTCCCTCCCATTCCAAGGCTTCCCACAGGCCCTCACCTACCAGGGCTACGGCTACCAGGAGGTTCAGCAGCACAGGCAGCAGCCCTTCCCAGTCCAGGCACAGAGTCATCAGGTGACACCGTTGCCATCGGTTCTACTGATGCCACCGATGCCACACATGACAATGATGCCACCGACGACAGCGATGCCACCCACGCCAATGATGCCACCCATGACAGTCCTCACCCAGCTGCAGAGCAGACAGCCCCACTTCACTGCTCCTTCCTCCACCCCACAGCCAAGCCCGGCCTCAGTACATCTGTCATCAGTACTGGGGCTGACACCCCATGGCATGGAGGAAGGACCTCTCAGCATCACGGGGCTGAGCCAGCTGTCCGACACCTTCCTCAACACACCGTCCCCTATTGTCCTCTCGGGGCCAGGCACTCCAGCACCACCCACCACCACAGCACCTGGAACCTTCACCCCTGAGACTGGGCACACCTCCGAGTGACCGATAAGAGTTCCAGACACCGGGTAGCTGGCTACCTGTGGACTTTATTTGGACACTTGACTTGGATCATTTTTCTGTTACAGCTTATTGTTCAATAAAGTTTATCTTTGATTCACACACTTGCTTCATTTGTTTTTTTCAATAAAGACTTGGTGGAAACTTTTAGAAATGGTTTAAGCCTTTGCATGCTTGTGGGATGGGTTAAGATAGCAGTGGGGTGGGCAGGGATACCTGTGGAATGAGAATGGATACCTTTGGTATGGCTAATAGCTGTGGGATAGATAAACCTCCAGTGCAAGCATAGTGGGACTGTATGGTCTACCCTCCCAGGTGCCACACCTATGGCCCTTTTTTATCAATAACAATGTTAGCATTGATCCACACATGTCAACACAAACACAACTCTTTATTAAATGCTCTATTCATTGTAGGCCCACCCAACATACATGGCCCAATCTCATCAGTGTGATGAGACAGGCTGAAGGAAGCATCCATTAAGCATCTACCATCCTGTCTTGCCACTCCACTGCTCCAGCTGGGGAGTTGCACCAGTGTTTCAGGAGGTTGTGCTGCTTCTTCCCTTCCCGTGAGGCTCTGTAGGGGCCTTGCACATCCTGAGTGTCGATCAGGTTTCGCCCTTGCCTCCATTCCCCAGGCACCATGTCCCCATTGCCTTGTTGACGGTCCACAAGCCTGTTCTGCAAGACTGGGTAGCGGGTGCGCATGAGATTGTGCAGGATGCAGCAAGCTTCCACGATCCTCCTCACGGTCTCTGGGCGATGCTGCATGGTAGTGAGAAGTACCTGGAACCTGTTGGCCAGGATGCCAAAGGCATTGTCCACCACCTTCCTTGCCCTGGACAGCCTGTAGTTGAAGATCCTCACTTCATGGGTGAGGAGTCTGGAGGTGTAGGGCTTCATGAGGTAGGTTCTGAGGGAGAAGGCGTCATCCCCCATGATGAAGTAGGGCACATCTTGCTTGTCGTTGGGCAGGGGGTTTGGATCTGGGAAGCCCACGATGAGGTTGCCTTCCAGCCCCTCCTTGAGGTGACTGGCGTTGTATACCTGGGCATCTGAAGATGAGCCGTAGCCTGAAGGATCAATGTACCTGAACTTGTAGTCAGCATCGACCATGGCGAAGAGGACGATGCTGAAGAAGCCCTTGTAGTTGAAATAAGTGGACCCTGACTTGGCTGGAGCTTTGCAGGCCACGTGCTTGCCATCTGTGGCTCCAACGGTGTGGGGGAAGTTCCACCTCTGATACCACTGCTCTGCAACTTTCTTCCATCCTTCTTCAGTGGAGGGGCACTGGAGGAACTCCTCCTTGTATTCTTCGATGATGGCCTGCACCACTTCTCTGACCACAATGCTGATGGTGTTGTGTGGCACCCTCCAGCCATACTGCATGCTTTTGTAGGTGGTCCCTGAGGCCAGGTGGCGCAGAGTGCGTGCCACCTTGAGCCCAGGTTCCAGGCTGGGCCGGAAGTTGGTGTTTGCCTTGGTCAACCTGGGTGTCAGCCACTGCACAACTTCGTCAAACATGGCTGGAGGCATCCTCATGAAATTCTGGAATGCCCGAGTGTCTTCGTTCCTGAGCTCCACCATCAGCTTGTTGTACAGTCCGTACTCTGCTCTTCTGGTGATCCATTTTCGGACCCAGATGCTTCTTGGCCTCCTCTTTTTCTTCCCGTAGTAGAGTTCACAGAGCCTGTAGATGGCTTTGCACTGTTGCAGAAGGATGGCGGCTGCCAAAAGGACTGTGTTACGATCCACGGTGTACATGACTGGATGCTGTGGAAGAGGAAGAGTCAGATGAAGGCTGCAGAGGTCTGTACATGTGGGCTGCTGGTCTGAAAGTGAGATGCAGATGAGTTGCTCCCCCTTTTTATAGGCAGTGTAGGTGTCCTTTTGCATCCTCTAGGCATCCTCTAGACATCCTTAATATCCGAGATAGGTCCCCTCTGCGAACGTTTTTTCCATTTTAAACACTTTGTTTCCATGCTGCATCCGTTCTGCATCCGTTCTGCATCCGTTCTGCATCCGTTCTGCATCCGTTCCACGTCCGTTCCACTTCCTCCCTGCGTCCGAGCGGATGTGAGTTGCGCGGATGCGCAGCAGATGCCTAGTGGATATAGCGGATGCGTAACGGATGCGTTACGGATGCGTAGCGTATGCAGAATGGACGAACTGGATACATTTTCCGCACAAATACATTTTCCGCTGCTTCTTCCCTTCAGCCCAAAACTTTTGGAGCGGATGAAACGTCAATAAACGGATGCTGGATGGATAGAGAGGAAGCAAAACGGAGGCAGTGAGTACATTGCGTTTTTGAATGGATGGCAAGCTTTTTTGTCCATTTTACATCCTCTTTGCATCCGTTGGTTCAGTGTGACATGGGCTTAAGACATCAAAATGATATTCATTTTTATTTTGTTTTTTGTCCAAAATGTATATGAGAAATTGGGATCAAAAGTTCCATTTAATTTTGTTAGAAATATTCATTCAGATAAACAGCTAAATATTTTGTGTATTGCATTCAGTGGTGGATTCAAATTTTTTTTATTACCAGTTCTGTGGGCGTGGTTGGTATGCGTGGCAGGGGAAGAATGCTGTAAAATCTCCAGTCAGAGGTGGTATTTGCTGGTTTTCTAAACTACTCAAAATTTCTGCTACCGGTTCTCCAGAACTGGTCAGAACCTGCTGAATACCACCTCTGATTGCATTCACATGTGACTGACCTGAATCTGAGTTTATAGTCAATATTTTGCCCCTGTAAATGAATTATTGTTTTTATATATCTTTAGTTAGCTTGGGAATGGATAATAGGACAGAGGTTTGATTAGCCTGGAAAGCCAATATTGTTTTTTATGGAAAGATAAAGTCCACAATTATAGAATTCTGCAATGTTTATCTTGATCTGCAGTGAAATCAGTGGCCAACATTTTAAAGACTGTTAATCTTAAAATGAGAGCCTCAGATAAGTTTACAAAACTTACCCATTCTTTCATACATAAACATATTCCACATACTCTACAGCTTTTTTCTGGTTCTTCTCTTCCAATCCTTGCCTATTCCTGAAATATAAATGTGCTCTACCATACCCTAGTGATATATGGGAATAAGAGCTAATCTATGAATGTGGGGGAAGGGTATGGACTTTCTCTTACATTCAGAAAGGGATAAAGAACTCAAGTACATTGACTCTGTAATCATTTCTCTAGTTTAGGGCTGTCAAACTCCCAGCCTGTGGGCTGGATGCATCACGTACTGGCCATGCCCACACTTAGTGAAGGGGAAAAAAGTCCCAATACATCACAGGATGCCACCCTGAAGTGAGTTTGACACTCCTGCTCCAGTTCTTGAGATTGTCAGAGAAAAGTCTTTGCAAATAACATAAATGCCTGAGATGTAGGAAGAAATCTATGCTGAAATTCTCATGATATGATATTTCTCTAGTGACTGTGAAGCCAAGAAGAAACATTTGTATTGGTGTATCACAAAAAGAGAGAACATCAGAAGATGGCTGCCTGCACCAAAAGCAAATTTGTCACTGGAACTGAAGTAAGCTCTTTTTTATGTGTGTAAGGAAGTAATGTTTCCCCAGGTCTTTTGTTTTATTGGCTCAACTATTATATTTTGAAATGTATCCATTTTAAATTATTTTAAGGTTTTATTTCTTTATTTTGTCTGTCTAATTGCCAACTGTCACAGCATTTCGTAGTCACTTGATTGTGATTTGCAACTTCCCTGCCAGGTTCTTGCAATCAAAATCAATGGGGAAACCAGCATAAAACTGTAAATTGCAATCATGTGAGTTCTCACTCAGTGACCACATGGTCCTATTTTAGTGATGGACACCAGCACTGCCAGAACTGCTGTCCCTAAGCAAAGTGAACATATGACTTTTTGACTGATGACAGTATTACATCATACATATATCATCGTTAAGTGAGGATGCCTTGTTTCTCTTTTCTATTCATTTTAATTTTATAAGGCAACGTGAAGAAAAGATAGTATATACAACCTTTAAATAAGTAAATAATTTTTTGTTTCTTTTTTTCTTTGAAGGAAGGTTGATGAGTTGGCTTGTTATTCCATAGAGGCTAAAAATCTGGGGAGGGTCATGAATTAATGCCTTACAAGTTTGAGCAGGGGAATGTGAGCACTGTTTGGTTTAAGCCCATGTCACACTGAACCAACGGATGCAAAGAGGATGTAAAACGGACAAAAAAGCTTGCCATCCGTTGGAAAACGCGATGTATCCGTTGTGTACTCACTGCATACGAGTTTCATACGCTCTATTCGTAAAACATCCGTCTACTGCTACTTCATCCGCTCAAAAAGTTTTGAGCTGCACAAAACTTTTTGAGCGGATGAACTTTCCGCTGCGTACGATCTACATCCGGGCAACAAATGTTCTAAGTCTGTTGTCATCCGTTACATGTCTGATGTATCCTCTCAGCATCAACTGGCCATCTGCGCAACTCACATCTGCTGCAGCGGAAAATGGAAAGAGGGAGGAAGCGAAAGGTACGCGGAACGTCCACCCAGCATAAGTAGCATGGACATAGAAGGATGTAAGCAGATACATCTCATATATAAAGCATTAAAATGGACAAAACATTCGTATATGGGACGTATCTCGGACATTTAGGATGTCTGGAGGATGTCTAGAGTATGTGGAAGGATACCTAGTGGAAAACCGACATTTCTGATAAAAAGGGGGAGGAAATCACCTGGATCTCACTATCAGTCCAGCAGCCCTGGTGTGCAGACCTCTTCAGCCTTGCTCTTGCTCTTCCACATCATCCAATGATGTCCACCATGGATCATCACACACTCCTTTTGGTAGCCACCATCATTCAACACCAGAACCAAGCCCTGTTCATACTGTTTCACCTTTTCTACACAAGGAGAACAAGGAGACGTCCAAGAGCTGTGTGGGTCTGACAATGGATCAGGAGAAGATCCATTGGAGTTTGGACTGTATGACAAGCTGAGGAATGAAGACACTCATGCATTCCAGCACTTCATAAGGATGCCACCAGCCATATTTGACGAAGTTGTGGAGCCTCTGAGACCCAGGTTGACCAAGCCAAGCACCACCATCCCACACCCTGGCACTGACTCTGAAGCTGCTGGTGCTTCTGCTGCTGGTGGTGCTGCTGGTGTTGCTTCTCCTGCTGGTGCTGCTGATGCTGCTGGTGTTTCTCCTGCTGCTGCTGCATGTTTCTGTACATGGTCCCAGAGGCCAGGTGGCACAGAGTCAGTGCCACCTTCAGTCCAGGGTCCAGGCTGGGACGGAAGGGCTTGCGGTTGGAGGATGGTATGTTGAAGTGGACCAGCTAGGAGAGGAGATCTGTGCTGGCTTTGATTGTGTCCCTGATCTCCAAGAGGACAGTGTGGCTCTGTCCCTCCAGTCTGCCTCTCTGCCTGCTTTCTGTGGAGGTGGAGCTGGGTGTGGGTGTGGGTTGGTCTCTGGTGGCTGCTTCTTCTTGCTCCATCTGAGACAGGGGATCCTCCACGTCCTCTGGCATGGGAAGTGCAGCTGTCGGGGGGGGGCTCTGTCGTGGGGCCCTCCAAAAACACCTGCCTGGACACTGTAGCTGTCTCCTGGCTGGAAGAGGAGTGGCTCTCTGTGGGCTGTCGGAGGGAGAGGGTTGACAGAGGGGCTGCTCCTTGGTGGTGGATCTCACCCTCCAGGAAGCTCCACCTGGCCATGACATAGGCTCCCGGTCAGTGAGCTTGACAGCGGCCTGCCCAGATTTCTTCAAGTGCAGCTTGCCATACCAGGTGTGCATATGCTTCCACCACCCCAGGAGGACATCTGAAGTGTAGCCCAGGCTCTCCGCCTTCTCTCGCCAAGCTGCCTGCTTTCTCTTGGTGTCACGATAGAGCCTGTGGCCCTTCCTCCACAGGTACTCGTTCTCCCTCAGCCATTCCAGCACCACCTCCTCATGGTCTTCGGAAATGGCGTACTGTTTCCTCTCCCCATTCTCCTTGCCTTGCCTCTTCCTCCCTCTGGCAGGGGCTTCAGGGCCTTCAGCAGCAGGGCTTTGAGGGCCTTGGGGCTGGTCCATCACAGCAGCAGCAGCAGGAGAAGCACCACCAGCAGCAGCAGCAGGAGAAGCAGCAGCACCACCAGCAGCAGCAGCACCAGCAGGAGAAGCAACACCAGCAGCACCACCACCAGCAGCAGCAAAAGCACCAGCAGCTTCAGAGTCAGCACCAGGGGGTGGGATGGTGGTTTTGTCCTTCTTGCCAGGGCTGGCAGTAGTAGGCACAGGCTACCTCTTCTTCCCCATGGTGTTCTCTCAAGATGTCTCTGGCAGCAGGTCTTTCCTCCGAATGGTGACCTGCTTGTGAGCTGCATCCTTTTATATCCACGGAGCTTACGCAATTCATCCTCCCCGCATGCGCAGTGAATGCTTTGCATCTGCTATGCATCCGCTATACATCCTATAGGCGTCTGTGATGCATCTGCGTCATCTGCTATGCATCAGCTATGCATCCGCTCCTTCCGCTACGCGTACACTTCTCTATTCTCCCCCAGAAGCCCTGCGGATGTGTCATCCGCTTCCATCTGCTTCCATCCGCTAGGCTTCCTACGAACATCCGCTTTACATCCCCGCTACATCCTCCCCACGTCCGTTTCTTTCTGTTGTTGTCCACTCTATTTATGCAAATTTGGGGCACTTTTGAGAGCGGATAACAATGAATGGAAAATTTGCTCGTCCGCTGTGTCCTTTTTACATACGTTTTGCATCCGTCGGCCAGTGTGACCTAGCCTTTGCATTCATTTAATTCAACTATTGATTAGATTGAATGGACCAGATAAATGATTGGCTGACTTGCTATCTATGCCTCTGCACTTCACAAGCAGGACTATCCTATGCTGAATGCCTCTTTAATCTGTAGATGGTGATATTAAGTACAGTGTCTATGTAGAATGAAAGTTAGATTTAAACAATATTGGAAATGATTGCAATTGGCAATGCACAGTGAAAGAGCAGAGCTCAAAGAATCTGATATATAGGTGAAACTCAAAAAATTAAAATATCATGCAAAAGTTCATTTATTTCAGTAATGCAACTTAAAAGGTGAAACTAATATATGAGATAGACTCATTACATGCAAAGCAAGTTCAAGCCATGATTTGTCATAATTGAGATGATTATGGCTTGCAGCTCATGAAAACCCCAAATCCACAATCTCAGAAAATTAGAATATTGTGAAAAGGTTCAATATTCCAGGCTCAAAGTTTCCCACTCGAATCAGCTAATTAAGCCATAACATCTACAAAGGGTTCCTCAGCCTTTAAATGGTCTCTCAGTCTGGTTCAGTAGGAAGCACAATCATGAGAAAGACTGCTGACCTGACAGTTGTGCAGAAAACCATAATTGACACCTTCCATGAGGAGGGAAAGCCTCAAAAGGTAATTGCAAAAGGAGTTGGATGTTTCCAAAGTGCTGTATCAAAGCACATTAATAGAAAGTTATGTGGAAAGGAAAAGTGTGGAAGAAAAAGGTGCACAAGCAGCAGGGATGACCACAGCCTGGAGAGGATTGTCAGGAAAAGGCCATTCAAAAATATTGGGGACTTTCACAAGGAGTGGCCTGAGGCTGGAGTCAGTGCATCAAGAGCCACCACACACGGACAGATCCTGGACATGGGCTTCAAATGTCATATTCCTCTTGTCAAGCCACTCCTGAACAACAAACAATGTCAGAAACATCTTACCTGGGCTAGAAAAACAGACCTCATCTGTTGCTCAGTGGTCCAAAGTCCTATTTTCTGATGAGAGCAACTTTTGCATCTCATTTGGAAACCAAGGACTCAGAGTCTGGGGGAAGAATGGAGAGACACACACTGCAAGATGCTTGAAGTCCAGTGTGAAGTTTCCATAGTCTGTGCTGATTTGGGGAACCATGTCATCTGCTGGTGTTGGTCCACTGTGTTTCATTAAGTCCAGGGTCAACACAGCCATCCACCAGGAGATTTTGGAGTACTTCATGCTTCCTTCCGCAGACAAGCTTTATGGGGATGCTGACTTCATTTTCCAGTAGGACTTGGCACCTGCCCACACTGCCAAAAGCACCAAAACCTGGTTCAATGACTGTGGGATTACTGTGCTTGATTGGCCAGCAAACTCGCCTGACCTGAACCCCATAGAGAATCTATGAGGCATTGCCAAAAGAAGGATGAGAGACATGAGACAAAACAATGCAGAAGAGCTGAAGGCCACTGTTGAAGCATCCTGGTCTTCCATAACACTTCAGCAGTGCCATAGGCTGATAGCTTCTATGCCATGCCCATTGAGGCAGTAATTACTGCAAAAGGGGCCCAAAACAAGTACTGAGTACATATGCATGCTTGTACTTTTCAGAGGTCCAATATTGTTCTATGTACAATCCTTCCTTTATTGATTGATTGTAACATTCTAATTTTCTGAGATTGTGGATTTGGGGTTTTCATGAGCTATAAGCCATAATCATCACAATTATGACAAATCATGGATTGAACTATCTTGCTTTGCATATAATGAGTCTATCTCATATATTAGTTTCACCTTTTAAGTTGCATTGCTGAAATAAATGAATTTTTGCACGATATTCTAATTTTTTGAATGTAACCTATATCTATTCAAAATTGGTTTTGGGCTCAGGCTGAGTAGATATTGACTTATGGTGCCAAATCTTAGGGGGTGTCAATATTTTTTCACTTTATCCTTTTAATTTTATAATATAAAATACAAAAAAAGACAAGATAATAGGAAATTAAGGAAGGGAAAGGAAATGGGGAAAAAGGTATGTGTGATACAAGAGAGAAGAGAAGAAGAAAGAAAAAGGGGCATTGACTTCCTAGCTCAACACAAGATAAACACACATTCCAACCTCAACTTTTTGCTGCGGTGCCAAATCTTAGGGGATATCAATGCCACTTTCCTTCTGAATCATTCCAGAAATGTTAATTTTTGCATTGGTGAGAGATGATGCCACCAGTCAATGTGACCTAAGAATACAATATACCTTTGTGTTGGGACTGGATATCTGTACAATATTGCCAAAGCTGATGAATAGGTTTTTGTTGCCTTATCCTTGTTTCAGAAAAGCTGTTGATAAAGCTATTTTTACAACGGTTCATGTCTATCAACATAAAAGTGGATATTAAACTTGTTAGGGATAACATTGTTTACCCTAACTGGTTTAGGTGAAATAATAACTATGATTCATAGTTGTGTATGTTAAACCGTCTGCAGCTTTAACTGTGGGATAGTAATTAAGGGAGTGGTTATGAAAACACTATAAAAGTAGCAAGTCTACAGCTTGCTCACCCTGGCTTTGATGATCCCTGATTACTGCTTGGAATCAAGACTGCATTGCTCGAACGGGAGAGACAACACAGGACTGATTTGTAAGTGAACTGACATAGGATATTCTACATGGACTTTGCTAACTGAATATCCCTGAATGGACTGACTAAATGATACATGACTTTTGGACTGTTATTTGACTATGCCATGAACTTATAATGGAATAAACTATATTCTTGATAGCACAAGCGTATCTGTTATTTTTACTGTATGTTAATAAACATACAAGCTTAGCTCACTCATTTATCTGTGTGCCTATCTGACTAATGCTGCACATTCTGTTTAGCTTGTCTCCCTAACCCTGGTTGGGGAACCCAGGCTTAACACTGGTTATGGGCCCAGAGGCTGCAAAGTCAGTTTAAATAGGATAAAACAGATTTATGTAAAACGTGAGAGTTTGTGTTGTTATACATTACAGTAAACAGACAGCTGTGTTTTATTAATTATATTTTTATATCCATATAAGAAAACATGGCACAAGTCAATCTACAAAATGTAGTCTACTTCTACAAAGAGAAGGTCTGTGGAACATAATTGAAAATCCACCAAACGTAGAAGAATGGGATCCAGAGGATGAGGAAGACAGACTAAAGATAGAAGAATTTATGCATAAAAATCAACAAGCCATTTGCATAATTGGGTTAACCTTAACTGATCAACAGCTTGTTTATATCAACGGAGAGAAAACGGCTGTTGGTTGTTGGCAGAAGCTGAAGAGGATTTATGTTCGAGATAATGTTGGTGCTCACATAAATCTAACACGGAAGCTTTTCAGGACGCATCTCCAAACAAATGGTGATATGCTGAGTCATTTGAAAACTATGCAAAGCATTTTTAAAGAACTGCACGAGAAAGAGCTTATATTCTCTGAACTACACCAAGTTTACATAATTCTATCTTCCCTTGATGAAAGTTATGATAACTACGTAACTTCACTTGAAATTTTGCCAAAGCAAAGTTTAACTTTAACTGATATAACTGGCAGATTGATCGAAGAGGCCAGAAGAAGGCATGAAAGAGATGAATTAAGGAGGGAGCAACCTCAAAAAGAAGATAATGAATCTCCTACTGCATACGCAATTAAAAAGTGTTTTAATTGTGGAGGAAGAGGACATTTGGCAAGATTTTGTAAAAAGGCAAAGCGCAAGAACGCTGGCCAGAATACTAAAAATCATCAAAAAATAAATAAAAATTTAGAGTTAGCCATGTATACTAACGGAGCTGTAAAAAATAATTGATGGGTGGTTGACAGTGGGGCATCCCATTGTATAACAAATGATAACAAAAATTTTATTAAAATGTCCCAGAGTACACAGCAGATATCGTTAGCTAATGGCTGGAAACTGAAAGCTAAAGGTGAAGGTATAGCATATTGTTCTTTTATAAAAGAGAATGTAAAAATGTTATATGTACCACAAATTAAGTTTAATTTAATTTCAGTTAGAATTTTGGTTAAACTAGGATATGTAGTTACATTTAGGGGAGATAACTGCATAATTAAAAAAGAAGATAAGAGAATTACTGCATCTTTAAGAGGTGGATTATATGTGTTAAATGATGATGGTTTAAAGGTGGCTAACACAATTTATGAAAATAAGAAACCTCATGACGAATGTATTCACTTGTTACATCGAAGGCTAGGGCATTTAAATTTTAAAATGCTTAAGAAAACTGTTGAATTATCTAAGGGAATAAGTTTGAAATCTTGTAATAAGTATTTGCAATGTAATGCCTGTAATCAAACTAAGAGCAGGGTTATACCGGCTAATAGAGTTGATGGATTTACTACTAAAGAGCCTTTAGAAGTAGTATTTGCTGATTTAATAGGTCCGAAAAAACCAAGTGTAGGAGGAGCTCATCACATACTAAGTATAATGGACCACTATTCTAGATATGGGTTTTGCTATTTAATGAAGAGCAAAACTGAAACATATCAAAATCTATTTAATTGGTTAAAATTCGCTGAAAGAAAAACTAAAAAGAAATTAGTAACTCTCATAACTGATAATGGTACAGAATTTACAAATAATAAATTTCAGAACAGACTAAGAATGTTAGGTATTCAACATAAAATGTCTGCACCATATAGGCCACAACATAATGCCTTTATAGAGAGAAGAGGCCAAACATTACAATCAATGGCACGAACTATGATGTCTGATTCAGGATTACCTGACAATTTATGGGGAGAAGCAATAATGTGTGGTAATCATATATTAAATAATGTTGTTAATTCAACAACAGGTGAATTACCATTCACACTGTGGCATGGTACAAAACCTGATTTAAGTTACATGCACACATTTGGAGCACCAGCATGGGTGCATATCCCTAAACAACTTAGATACAAAGGACAGCATAGAGCAAAAAGATTGATTTTTGTAGGTTACACCTCTAATCATCGATCCTATAGATTCTGGGAACCAGGTACATCTAGAGTTTACACCAGTGCTAGTGCAAAATTCCTAGAACATGTAGGATGGAATAGATTAGAGCAAGAGTTAAATAATGAAATATTTATTGAACCCTACAAAAGGCAGAAAGATGAAATTTGCTGTAAGAAGAGTCCAATTAAAGTAGAAATCCACGAAGAACAAATAGGACCAGTACAAGAGGAAACAGTTGATCAGGAAGAGTTACATGATCAAGAACAATTAGTAGAGGAAAGTCCACCTGTAAGTCCTATAATACCTAGACGTACTACACGTGTAACTAGACCACCTGATAGGTATCAAGCAAGTATAGTTTGCCAAGTAACTAAAGTTCCGACTAGTGTAGATGAACTTAGGATGTATCCTGCTAAGGATCAGGAGAATTGGCAAAAGGCAATGGAAAAAGAGCTAAATTCATTAAAGGTAATGAAAGTGTATGAAGATGCCAAATTACCTCCAGGAGAAAAATCCATTGGGTGCAAATGGATATTTAAAGTAAAAACTGGAAATGATGGGACTGTTACCCATAAAGCTAGGTTAGTAGCTCAAGGATTTAATCAAACTGCATCTGATTACGATGAAGTTTTCGCGCCAAGCCTTAAAGCTACATCGTTAAGAACAGCATTAGTGTGGGCAGCTAAGAAAAACTATATTATTAACCATTTGGATGTAGAAACTGCTTATCTACATGCACCATTGCAGCACACTATATATTTAAGAAAACCAATTGGCATAAAAGAAAATAATGTAAATAGCAATGATTGTTGGAAACTCAAAAAGAGTCTTTATGGATTAAAACAATCTGGGTTTGAGTGGAACCAATATATTGTGAAAGAGTTAAACAATATAGGTTTTAAATCTGGTTTAGCAGATCCGTGTGTGTTTAAAAGAGAAAATAATGGAACGGTGTCATTATTGTTATTATTTACAGATGATATTGCTTTGATAACTAAGACTAATAATGAAGCTAATGAGATTATATCATTATTAGCCATAAAGATAAAATTAAAGCATTTAGGTGAAATTAAAAGGTATCTAGGATTGACAATTAATAAAACAAATAGTGGTTTTAAGATATCTCAAGAAGATAAAATTTGCCAATTAATTAAAACGTTTAAAATGGAACTTTGTAAACTGGCAAAGACTCCAATGAGTCAGGAAGTTTGCCTAACTAATGATCAAAGTCCCACATTTGATAAGTCCATATATCAATCTTTGATTGGTAGCTTATCATATATAAGCAATTGGTCAAGGCCAGATATAGCTTATAGTGTAAATCAGCTGGCATGTTTTAATTCAGATCCAAAACAATGTCATTGGCAATCCTTAAAAAGAATATTAAGATATCTTAAAGGAACAATGAACCATGCATTGTATATAGAACCAAAGGGTGATTTGAGTCTTAGTGCCTATGCAGATGCAAGTTTTGCAACTGATAGAAACACTAGAAAATCAACATCTGGGATGGCTATATTATTTGGTAAGACACTAATAGGGTGGAGGTCAATCAGACAATAGCATATTAGCTTATCCACGATGGAAGCTGAATTTTCATGTCTGTCATTATTATGCACTGACTTGATTTTGTACAAACAGTTATTATTAGACATGGGTATAACTGTAAAAGATTCCATTATTGTGTACGAGGATAACCAAGCAGCTATAAAGTTAGCTACTAGTATTGCTGTAAAAACTAGATCAAAACATACTGATTTAAGATATTTAAATGTAAAAGAATCAGTGAAAAATGGACTAATTAAATTGGAATACTGCATGACAGAAGAAAACATTGCAGACCAATTTACAAAAGCTCAAGGAACAATTAAGTTTAAAGTTTAAAATATAATTTAAAAATGTAAATGATTCATAGTTATTATTTAACCTAAAAGGGGAGAATGTTAGGGATAACATTGTTTACCCTAACTGGTTTAGGTGAAATAATA
>BLBF01000003.1:103035204-103073673 GCA_015471245.1 Laticauda colubrina | reverse complement strand
AACACACCTAAACAACACACACCCCAAAATCAAGTTCACCATGGAAATGGAAATAAACAAACAACTACCATTCCTAGATGTACTAATCTACAAAAGAACAGATGGCACACTGGGACACACCATATACCAGAAGAAAACACACACCAACCGCTACCTCAACGCCCAATCCCACCACCACTCAGCACAGATAAATTCCATGGCTAAAACACTAATTACCAGAATCAAACGCCTGGTAGACAAGACACATATAAAGACTGAACTATACACCCTGACTAAAGTATTGACAGCCAATGGCTTCCACAAAAACAAAATCACCAGCTTGATCCACAAAAACACACCAAGACATAACAGAGACCTAGAAGATCAACAGACCTATGGAACAGCTGTCCTGCCCTACATAAGAGGTACTACAGATAAAATCAGTAAGATACTACACAGGCATCACATCAAGACTGCCTTCAAAACAGACAAAAAAATAGCAGCCATCCTTAAAAACCCCAAAGACAAAATTGGCCTGGAAAACCAAGGCATATACTTAGTTCCCTGTACATCATGCCCGGCCACATACATTGGACAGACCAATAGAAGAATAAGTACCCGCCTGGATGAACAGAAAAATGCAGTAAAAAAGCTGGAACACACTTCCTCACAAGTCCAACACATGGAAACCACAGGTCACAACATCAACTTCAATGGCCACTATAGAAAACCCCAGGCACAGAATCTTCAGAGAAGCCAAAGAGATTGAAAAAAGACCTGAAAGCATGAATAGAAGAGATGATTCCACTAGACTGTCAATCATTTGGAAGCCTGCACTCTCAAATAGAAAGATCTCCACATCACAAGCCAGGCAAACACCTGAGCACAAACAGACTCCCTCTGATGCCTCCAGCTCAAAACCCCCCCCACCAGGCACCCAGATGAAACCTGGCTTCCTAATAGATAACTGCCATCCTTTCACATGAAGCCAAGCTTCACTGAAAGCCTCCAACACAGGAACAGAGTTTTTCCAACCAATCAAAGCCACAAAACAGACAAAAGAAACCAGAAACACCAATCAAACAAACTCCAAGTCCAATAAACACAGGATGTCCAAGTCCAATCAACCAATCAGGATGTAGAAAAAAACATCCTGCCACAGCAATAGGCTAGCCTCAAATTTAAAACCAATGGCTGTGAGACCTGATCCACATACAAACTCAACACAGAAGCCTAAATGATGGCAGATGAGATTCTGCCAAAACGCTGGTACAACTTTAAAAGCACAACGACAATGACGTGGGATAATACCCGAAGGAAGCTAAACAGCATACAAGTAAGTACCCGTTAAAACTTAAGAAAACAAATATATATATTTCCAACTTTTTTCAGATTTGTTATTGAACATTCTTGCTATTCTTGTCAAATACCTGTAAAACATCTTATACAAATTTTCTTTACATTCTGTTGACATTGTCATTTTGTAATTTTGAGACCCCTATTTTTGCCATATCTCTAGATCGATCCCATATCCGAAATTCTTCCCCCAAGCAATCATTGTTTCTTTAACTTGTTCTTCTTCTAGTTTAATTTCTAATAAATATCTATACAGTTTTTTTAATCACCTTTTTATCAGTACCTGTTAAAATCTTATCTAAATCAGTTTATCATAGAAACCTTCTGTTTTAGAGTCTCTATCATATTTTGAATGTACTTTTACATTTGAAAATTATTTCATCTTTTTACCTTGTTCATCTAATTTTTGTATAGATTTAAGTTCACCCTTTTCATTCAGTATTTCACCATATCTAACTGTTTTTTCCTTTTTATATATTATAGGATAAGAACATTCTTAAATAGTCAATAGTCAGACTGGACTTTTGAAATAAGATTGTCTTTTAGTTTTCTCCCAGTTTAACCACAGAGACTCCCATATATAATGTCTTCTAAAATACCCCTGTGTTTTAGTTCCTTTGTACCATAGTTATATTCCTTTATGCCACCCCAACAACAGATCATGTCCTTCTAATGTTAAGCCCATGTCACACTGCCCAACGGATGCAAAAAGGACACAACGGACGAGCAAAATGTTCCATCCGTTGTTATCCGCTCTCAAAAGGGGCAAAAATTTGCATAACCGGAGCGGATAACACGGACGCTGGGAGGATGCAGGGCAGATGCAAAGCAGATGCGGAATGGAAGCCAAGCGGATGGAAGTGGATGGGAGCGGATGAAACATCCGCTAGGCTTCCGGGGGGCCTCAGCAAAGTGGACGTGGAACAGATACAGCGGATGCACAGTGGACGTGGAACGGATGAAGCGGATGCACAGTGGATACACAGCGGATGCACAGCGGAAGCCTAATGGATGCCTGGCATTAATTGCGCATGCGGGGAGGATGAATTGTGTCAGCCCCGCGGATATAACGGAAGCAGCTCGGAAGCAGGTCGCCATTCAGAGGAAAGACCTGCTGCCAGACGGATTGGATGCCTTGCCTGCCCTGCCTGCATGTCTGCCTGCAAGCCTTGCTGCCAGCCTTGCTGCCTGCCTTCCTGCCAGCCTTGGTGCCAGCTTGCCTGCAAGCCTTGCTGCCAGCCAGTCTGCCTGCCAGCCTTGCTGCCTGCCTGCTTGCCAGCCTTCCTGCCAGCCTTGGTTCATGTCTGCCTGCCAGCCTTGGTGCCTGCCTGCTTGCCAGCCTTCCTGCCAGCCTTGGTGCCTGCCTTGGTGCCAGACTTCCTGCCAGCCTTGGTGAATGCCTGCCTGCCAGCCTTCCTGCCAGCCTTGCTGTCTGCCTGCCTGCCAGCCTTGGTGCCTGCCTGCCTGCCAGCCTTCCTGCCAACCTTGGTGCGAGCCTCCCTGCCAGCCTTCCTGCCATCCTTGGTTCCTGCCATCCTCCCTGCCAGCCAGCAACCCCACAACCATGCGGAAGCACAGCAAGCCTCAGCCATCTGCTGCCAGCCCTGGCAAGAGGGACAGGGCTACCATCCCGCCCCCTGGCCCTCACTCTGGTTCTGCTGGGGCTTCTGCAGCACGGGCTCACTCTTCTGGGGCTGGGGCTTCTGCTGCTTCTGCTTCTGGAGGAGCTGATGAAAAGCACTCCAGCACCAGCCACCTCCACAGCACCTGGACCCTTCACCCATGAGACTAAGCGACCAAGAGGAGTGCCTGAGACTCATTTTTGTTTTATAGCTTGTTGTTAATAAAATCTATTTATGATTCACACACTTGCTTCATTTCTTTTTTTTAATAAAGTCTTGCTGGAAACTTTTAGAAATGGTTTAAGCCTTTGCATGCTTGTGGGATGGGTAAGGATAGCTTTGGGATGGGTTAGGATACCTGTGGGATGGGTAATAGCTGTGGGATGGGTTAGGATAGCAGTGGGATAGATAAACCTCCAGTGCAAGCATAGTGGGATTGTATGGTCCACCCTCCCAGGTGCCACACCTATGGCTCTTTATTATCAATAATAATGTAATAATTATCCACACATGTCAACATAAACACAACTCTTTATTAAACGCCCTGTTCATTGTAGGCCAACCAAACATACATGGCCCAATCTAATCCTTGTGATGAGACAGGCTGAAGGACGCTTCCATTAAGCATTTACCATCCTGTCTTGCCACTCCACTGCTCCAGCAGGGGAGTTGCACCAGTGTCTCAGGAGGTTGTGCTGCTTCTTCGCCTCATGTGAGGCTCTCTTGGGGCCTTGCACATCCTCAGTGTCTATCAGGTTTCGTCCTTGCCTCCATTCCCCAGGCTCCATGTCCCCTTTGCCTTGTTGGAGGTCCACGAGCCTGTTCTGCAAGACTGGGTAGCGGGTGCGCATGAGATTGTGCAGGATGCAGCAAGCTTCCACGATCCTCCTCATGGTCTCTGGGCTATGCTGCATGTTGGTGAGAAGTACCTGGAACCTGTTGGCCAGGATGCCAAAGGCATTTTCCACCACCCGTCTTGCCCTGAACAGCCTGTAGTTGAAGATCCTCTCTTCACGGGTGAGGTATTTGGAGGTGTAGGGCTTCATGAGGTAGGTTGTGAGGGGAGAAGGCGTCATCCCCCACGATGAAGTAGGGCACATTTTGCTTGTCATTGGGCAGGGGATCTGGATCTGGAAAGCCCATGATGAGGTTGCCTTCCAACCCCTCCTAGAGGTCACTGGCGTTGTATACCTGGGCATCTGAACATGAGCCACTGCCTGAAGCATCGATGTACATGAACTTGTAGTCAGCATCGACCATGGCGAAGAGGACGATGCTGAAGAAGCCCTTGGAGTTGAAATAAGTGGACCCCGACTTGGCTGGAGCTTTGCAGGCCACGTGCTTACCATCTATGGCTCCAACATTGTGGGGGAAGTTCCACTTCTGATACCACTGCTCTGCAACTTTCTTCCATCCTTCTTCAGTGGAGGGGAACTGGAGGTGCTCCTCCTTGTATTCTTCGATGATGGCCTGCACCACTTCTCTGATCACAATGCTGAGGGTGTTGGGTGGCACCCTCCAGCCATACTGCATGCTCCTGTAGGTGGTCCCTGAGGCCAGGTGGTGCAGAGTGAGTGCCACCTTGAGCCCAGGTTCCAGGCTGGGACGGAAGTTGGTGTTTGTCTTCGTCAACCTGTGTGTCAGCCACTGCACAAGTTCATCAAACATGGCTGGAGGCATCCTCATGAAGTTCTGGAACGCCCGAGTGTCTTCGCTCCTGAGCTGCACCATCAGCTTGTTGTACAGTCCATCCTCTGCTCTTCTGGTGAACCATCTTTGGACCCAGACTTTTTTGGGGTGCCTCCTTTTCTTCCCGTAGTAGAGTTCACAGAGCCTGTAGATGGTTTCGCACTGTTGCAGAAGGATGGTGGCTGCCGAAAGGACTTTGTCACAATCCACGGTGGACATGACTGGATGCTGTGGAAGAGGAAGAGTCAGATGAAGGCTGCAGAGGTCTGCACAGCTTGGTTGCTGTTCTGAAAGTGAGATGCAGGCGAGTTGCTCCCCTTTTTATAGGCAGTATAGGTGTCTCTTTGCATCCTTTAGGCATCCTCTAGGCATCATGCAGACATCCTTAATATCCAAGATAGGTCCCCTCTGCAAACGTTTTTTCTGTTTTAAACGCTTTTTTTCTGTGTTGCATCCGTTCTGCATCCGTTCTGCGTCCATTCCGCTTCCTCCCTGCATCCAGGCGGATGCGAATTGCGCGGATGCGTAGCGGATGCCTCGTGGATATAGTGGATGCGTAACGGATGTGTAATGGATGCGTAATGGATGCGTAGCGGATGCAGAACGGACGAACTGGATACATTTTCCACGCAAAAGTTTTGGGCAGCCCAAAACTTTTGGAGCGGAAGAAACGTCCATAAACGGATGCTGGATGGATAGAGAGGAAGCAAAACGGAGGCAGTGAGTACATCGTGTTTTCCAACGGATGGCAAGGTTTTTTGTTCGTTTTACATCCTCTTTGTATCCGTTAGTTCAGTGTGACATGGGCTTTAACAATATAGTATTTCTTAATGTTATCCATTCCTTAACCCACATCAAATTTGTAGCTTGGTAATACAGCTCCCAGTTAGGCAAACCAAAACCCCCTCTTATTCTGACATCTTGCAAAAGTTTTAACTTTATTCTCACTTTCTTACCTTGTCATATAGATATTTCAACACAATTTTATTTAAATCTTCAAAGTAATCTTTTCCAAGCCTAATTGGGATTGTTTGTAACAAATATAAAATTCTAGGTAATATATTCATCTTGATTGTCGATATTCTCCCTGTTAATGACAATTGTATATTCTCCCATTTCGCCAAATCTAGCACTATCTGCTGCTTAAGTTTGACATAATTATTCTCTTTTAGTGTGTTGCATCTTGCTGTCAAATATATTTCGAAGTACTTGATCTTATTCATGACTTGGATTTTCAATAGATCTGCCAGTTCTTCCTTTTGTCTTGATTGTATATACTTTTTCAAGATCTTTGTCTTATCTTTATTTATTTTCAAACCAGCCACCTTTCCATATGCCTCTATCTTTTCTATCAATTTTGATGCTGTTTCTCGTAGATCTTCTAAAATGAAAACTAGATCATCTGCAAATGCTTGCAACTTCAATTTTTTCTTTTTAATTTTCATCCCTTTTATATCCTTTTTTTCTATAATATTTCTGTTTAGCACTACCAAAAGTTAACACAAACAGCAGAGGTGAAAATATAATAAAAAATAATGAAAAAGGGAAAAAGATATTAAAAAAATGACTAAAAGGGAGTCTCTAGCCTAGAATATTATAAAGTTAAAAAGGAGAGAAAAAATAGGTGAAAAAAAACCCAGTCCAGTTTCAAAATATAAAATCATGTATAGAAAATCCAGCAATGAGAAAAAAAATATATCTTACTTTGACATTCATATTAAAATTGCCACTTAATCACTTCTGTCAAAACTTTTACAGATTTTTTCTTTTCCATAGAGTGTCCTTTGAAATCGTAAAATAAAGAAAAAGTTCTCACCAAACCAGCACACTTTCTCTTTCCGTTTTCTTTTGTTTCGGAGCTGTCCCTACTTCAGCAGCTACCACTTCGCCGCTGGCAAAAAGAGCTTCTCCTGGATCTACCAGGGACTTTGCAGTATCCCTGGGATTGACAGAATGTGCTGTTTACATTCACCATCTCTTCGGGATGGTTTAGATCTGATTGGACTGTCCAGATATCGGCAGCGATCTCAGACCTCCAAGATCGCATGCTGTATCATCGCGACGCCAGCTCCGTCCCCTGTCTGTGATGTATCAGGACTTTTTCACCCTTTGCTAAACTTGGCATGGGCTTGGCTAGCATATGTGATGCATTCGGCCCATGGGCCAGGAGTTTGACAGCCCTGAATGTAAAGAATTTGAAATACTATCCATTTGTTAATTAATTTAAATTATTAGGAGTTTCTTGGAAAAGAAAGGAATATAGTCAATGGAAGGGTTGTGGATTGAGCCTGCCATCTCTCTCTCTCTCTCTTTCTCTCTCTTTTCCCCCTCTCCATGTGTATTTAAATTCAGCAAAAATGAAAGTCATGAAAATTATGTGAGCAGACTCAGTGTAGCAACAAGACTTAGACAGCCTTGAATGGCTTTTTGTTGGCTGAAATTAAATCTGAGTGTCAGCTGAGTTTAATAGTAATATGATAGAGGGATAATAGAAACAAAGTTAAATAGAATGATGGCATCCTACTATTGTACCTTTAAAATTGTTCTTTGTATGCTATTCATGAAAACTATTTTTCCATGAGGATTTGGATTTGGTATATGTATGATAAACTTGCACTGGAGTTGCCTGGATTGAAATGTACTATTCATTTATGAATTTTATGTAAATTCAATTATGAATTTACAACATATCTGTATATAATTAACTGAAACCTACAGGACATTAGAAAATGGACAGTCTTTTTTGAATATATTCCCATGATTCTTCTTTTGGTTATCGCAATTTTATGTCATTAAGGAGTCTTCAAAATCTTTTCATAAGACTCTATTTTCTAATCTAACCCTCATGTTTCAGGATAGCTTAACTGTGATATATTGAAATACTGCCTGTAACATAACTGGATTTTCTGCAGTCTGGTTTTGTTAAAGCTTTTATGTGATTAAAAATGCTTTTGGATTTTCCAGGAGTGATGCAAGGACATATGTATTATTATAGACAGACTATTATATATACATACTAGCTCTATACTTGTTCTTCGTTACATAACGATGTGATCGGGCTTAGTTTTGGGGAAGAAAAATAAGGGAAAAAATTGTGCCTCTGCCTATGAGTATCCATCTGGCTAGCATCTTGTCAGTGTGTGAGAGAGTTGAAGGCTGTTTGGAAACTGAAGCAATATCTGCTGTGTGAGCAAGGAGACAGCAAGGAGCCTAGGCGTGGCTTAGCTCAACTGTTCTTTATTAAAACTGCTTGGTGCTGAGAAACTAAAACTGCAACTCCTCTCCTCTCCTCTGCTTGTGTTTTGCATTTCGAACAGATTTCTTTTCAGGTGGGGAGGGGGAGTAGAACTCCTCAGCATCAGAGTGTGTCAATAATAATATACAAAATACTCATGCTCTGATGATCATTTTGAAAAACCCTTTCTTAAGGTCCAGTCCCACTGGCCGATAGACACAAAATGTATGCATAAAGGACACAGCGGATGAGCAAAATTTCAAGAGTGGCTCCATCCGTTGTAATTCATTCCAAAAAGTAGCAAAAATTTGCATAAACAGAACAGAAAAGAACGGAAAAGAACGGACGTGGGTAGTATGTAGTGGGGATGTTAAACGGATGTCCATAGGAAGTCTAGCGGATGACAGCGGATGGAAGCAGATGACATCTTCCGAAGGGGTTCCGGGGGAGAATTTCGAAGTGGACGCATAGCGGAAGGGGGGGATGCATAGCGGATGAAGCAGATGCATTACGGATACCTACAGGAAACAAAAGGGATGCCACACGGATGTATATCGGATACAAAGCCTTCACTGCGCATGCGGGGAGTATGAATTGTGTCAGCTCCATGGATATAAAAGGATGCAGCACACACGCAGTCAGCATACAGGGGAAAGACATGCTGCCACATACATCTAGCAGGAACACCATGGTTTGTCAGTCAGGCAAGAAGAGGAAGCCCGTGCCTACTTGTTCAAGCCCTGGCAAGGTGAAGAAGGCCAGAACCAGCATCCCACTCCCTGGCACTGACTCTGAAACTGCTGCTGCTACTGCTGGTGCTGCTGTGGTGGACCAGTCCCAAGGCCCTCAAAGCCCTGCTGCTCAAGCCCCTGAAGGCTCTGCTGCTCAAGCCCCTGAAGGCTCTGCTGCTCAAGCCCCTGAAGGCCCTGCTGCTCAAGCCCCTGAAGGCTCTTCTGCTCAAGCCCCTGAAGGCCCTGCTGAAGTCCCTGCCAGAGGGAGGAAGAGGCAAGGGAAGCAGAAGGAAGAGAGGAAATAGTACATTGTTTCTGAGGAGCATGAGGATGAGGTGCTGGAATGGCTGAGGGAGAATGAGTACCTCTGGATAAAGGGCCACAGACTGTATCGGGACTCCAAGAAGAAGCAGGCAGCTTGGAGAGACAAGGCAGAGAGCCTGGGGTACACTGCAGAAGTTCTCCTAGGATGGTGGAAGCACAGGCACACCTGGTATGGCAAGCTACACCTCAAGAAATCTGGGCAGGCCGCTGTCAAGCTCACTGACTGGGAGATGTATGTCACAGCCAAGTGCAGTTTCCTGGAGGGTGAGATCCACCAACGAGGAACAGCCCCTCTGAGACCCCTCTCCCTCAGACAGCCCACAGACAGCCAGTCCTTTTCCAGCCAAGAGCCAGCTACCCTGTCCAGGCAGGTGTCTTCAGAGGGCCCCACAGCAGAGACCATCCCGTGGAGGATGACGGCCTGCTGTCACAAATGGAGGAAGAAGTAACAGCCACCAGAGGCCAACTCAACCCCACCCCCAGCTCCAGAGGATGCAGGCAGAGAGGCAGACTGGAGGGCCAGGACGACAGTGTGCTGTTGGAGATCAGGGACACAATGAAGACCAGCACAGAACTTCTCTCTCAGCTGGTCCACTTGGACAGAGCATCCTTGAGTCGGAAGCCCTTTATCACCTACGTGAGCCAGACCCTGAGGGACTGCCCGAGGCCCAGTACCAGGTGATGAAGCAGAAGATCACAGCACTTCTACACAACCCTCAAGGCCCAGCTGAAGCTGCTTCTACACAATCCAGGTCTGCTCCTCCACCCCAGGCGATGTCACAGCCCTTCCACGGCTTTCAACAGCCCCTCACCTACCAAGGCTACGACTACCAGGACTTCCCACAGCAGAAGCAGAACTTCCCAGTCCAGGCCCAGGTTTCTCAGATGCCACAGATGCCAGTCCTCACCCAGCTGCAGACCAGACAGCCCCACTACAGTCCTCCTTCCTCCACCCCACAGCCAAGCCCATCAACAGAGAATCTGTCATCAGTATTGGGCCTGAAATCTCAAGTCCCTGATGAAGGGCCTCTCAACCTCACAGGACTGAGTCAGCTCTTGGATAGCTTCCTGAACACACAACCACCTGTTGTACCCTCGGGGCCAAGCACCCCAATGGCGCCTCAGACCAGCGCTCAAGCCACAGCCACATCCACAGTCATTGCCTGCTTCACAGCTGAGACCATGGACATGACTCAGAGTGACTCAGAATAGTCTCAGAGACTGAGTTGTTTACTTGTTAAGTTTATCTTTGCTGAAGACATTTTACTTGGTTCATTTTGCTTATTTAATACAGTCATAAAGTTTATCTAAGAAAGTTTATCTTTGCTTAAGACACTTAATACAGTTTACTTGGTTCATTTTGCTTATTTAATAAAGTCATAAAGTTTACCTAAGAAAGTTAATAAAGGTTATCTTTGCTTAACACACTTAAATTCATTTCTGAAGGTGTACCATGGTAAATATAAATGGATAAATAAAAATATGTTATTTATAAATATGAATAATAAATATAAGCTTAACAATAAATAAAATCGTCCCATAAAAGCCAAGGACAGAGAGTTTGTGAGTTCAGATTAATTTAGGCAAAAATCAGTTTGTTTTTTAATCCTACCAAAAAATCCAGCTGGTGTATGGGAAGAATCTTTCCCTCCTATTCTGAAGGCGATTGCCCTAACAACTTCATGAAGGGATATATAGCATCCTTATAATTAGAAAAGAATCAGGGAATCTAAATTTGTGCACTGAAATTAGCAATTTTTAGAATGAGAAACATCTGGCTGGGTCCAGAAGAAATTGAATAAAACAAATTTGAGTTGACATGATTCTTAAATGATTTCAGCTTCTCCAGTGGTTATTGACTATGACTGCTTTCCTTTCAGCAATGGAGAAGCTTCAAACTGAGGAAATAATGGAGTGACTATTTTTAAAACCAGAGGGCAATTTCTGCTTTCTCTGTTCTCTGAAAAGTCTCATTGGACTTGATTTTACTGCCTCTGGCCTTCAGCAGCCAATTTACTCATGCAGAGTAAGTGTCACATGCTTCCATTCTCCTCTTATTTCAGTGATCTAGTTTAAGACTTCCCACCCCGATTCCCCCAACAAACACACACATATATATCCACACACAGAGTAAGTAATGTTTTCAGATGTCAAAAGCAACTTCTGACTGCAAAAATCACCTCAGCTTTCGGTATGTGTCCCAAATGTTTTAATCAAGAAAAGAAACCCAACATAGCCTTGATTTTCTACCCTGGAGATCAATACTTCATGTGGAGATAATTGACAAGCCCTGTTTAATACATTACTTGTACTGACTATAAATTCTGAAACTCCTGGGTTAAATTTAAGAGAGATCAGGTGCATGGGGAAGGGAAGTGTCAAATAAAAACCTTATTTGTTTGTTTGTTTTTAATAACCTCCTACAGTTTCCTCAAAATATGTACATTCCCCAGCATCAAATAATGTCACATCAGCTACAGATTCCAGAAAAGTGCCCTAGGAATCTACCTCAATAATTAATATGTTTGTCTCCTTATACAGGGCTTTAATTATGCTTTGTTTTAAATGAAGAGCCAAAGGGCATCCGATTGGTGGTAACACAAATGCAACAGAACTTTCAAATATAGCTAGGCATAAAGGTTTATGTCAAGAAATATATTAATGCAGTAAAATAAAGCATTTTATTTTTGAAAATGATGTTTTTTTTAAAAAAATAAGAGAAAGCATAAGCAATTACCTATTATGTACAGATAGCCCTTGACTTACGACTACAATTCAGCTCAAAATTTCTGGTTCTGAGACATTTGTTAGGTGAGTGTTGCTCCATTTCATGATCTTCTTGCAATAGTTGTTAAGTGAATCCTGCATTTGTTAAGTTAGTAATACAGTTGTTAAATGGTTTTCCCATTGACATTGCTTGTCAGAAGGTTACAAAAGTTGATGACATGATCCCGGGACACTGCATCTGTCAAAAATATGCCTTAAGCCCATGTCACAATGGCCAACGGATGCAAAAAGGACACAGCGGACGAGCAAAATGTTCCATCCGTTCTTATCCGCTCTCAAAGGGGGAAAAATTTGCATAACCAGAGCGGATAACACGGACGTGGGGAGGACGCAGGGCGGATGCAAAGCGGATGCGGAACGGAAGCCCAGCGGATGGAAGTGGATGGGAGCGGATGGGAGTGGGTGGCACATCCGCAGGGCTTCCAGGGGGCCTCAGCGAAGCAGACGCAGAATGGAAAGAGCTGAAGCAGAGCGGACGCCGAACGGATGAAGCGGATGCACAGCGGAAGCCTAACGGATGCACAGCGGAAGCCTAACGGATGCACAGCGGAAGCCTAATGGATGCCTGGCATTAATTGCGCATGCGGGGAGGATGCATTGCGTCAGCCCCGCAGATATAATGGAAGCAGCTCAGAAGCAGGACGCCATTCAGAGGAAAGACCTGCTGCCGGACGGATTGGTTGCCTTGCCTGCCCTGCCTGCATGTCTGCCTGCCAGCCTTGCTGCCAGCCTTGCCACCAGCCTTGCTGCCAGCCTGGCTGTCAGCCTCCCTGCCAGCCTTGCTGCCAGCCTTGCTGCCAGCTGGTCTGCCTGCCAGCCTTGCTGCCTGCCTTCCTGCCAGCCTTGGTTCATGTCTGCCTGCCAGCCTTGGTGCCAGCCTTGGTGCCTGCCTTTCTGCCAGCCTTGGTTCCTGCCAGCCTCCCTGCCAGCCAGCAACCCCACAACCATGCGGAAGCACAGCAAGCCTCAGCCATCTGCTGCCAGCCCTGGCAAGAGGGAAAGGG
The DNA here is from genome assembly GCA_015471245.1 of Laticauda colubrina. Lineage (NCBI taxonomy): Eukaryota > Metazoa > Chordata > Lepidosauria > Squamata > Elapidae > Laticauda > Laticauda colubrina. The sequence continues at coordinate 103,060,946 of BLBF01000003.1, read as the reverse complement.
CTACCATTCCGCCCCCTGGCCCTCACTCTGGTCTGCTGGGGCTTCTGCAGCACGGGCTCGCTCTTCTGGGGCTGGCACTTCTGCTGCTTCTGATTCTGGAGGAGCTGATGACAAGCACTCCAGCACCAGCCACCTCCACAGCACCTGCACCCTTCACCCCTGGGACTGAGCGACCAAGAGGAGTGCCAGAGACTCATTTTTGTTTTATAGCTTCTTGTTAATAAAGTCTATTTTTGATTCACACACTTGCTTCATTTCTTTTTTTTAATAAAGTCTTTCTGAAAACTGTTAGAAATGGTTTAAGCCTTTGCATGCTTGTGGGATGGGTAAGGATAGCTGTGGGATGGGTTAGGATACCTGTGGTATGGGTAATAGCTGTGGGATGGTTTAGGATAGCTGTGGAATAGATAAACCTCCAGTGCAAGCATAGTGGGACTGTATGGTCCACCCTCCCAGGTGCCAAACCTACGGCCCTTTATTATCAATAATAATGTAATAATTATCCACACATGTCAACATAAACACAACTCTTTATCAAACGCCCTGTTCATTGTCGGGCAACCAAACATATATGGCCCAATCTTATCTGTGTGATGAGACAGGCTGAAGGAAGCATCCATGAAGCATCTACCATCCTGTCTTGCCACTCCACTGCTCCAGCTGGGGAGTTGCACCATTGTCTCAGGAGGTTGCGCTGCTTCTTCGCTTCATTTGAGGCTCTGTTGGGGCCTTGCACATCCTCAGTGTTGATCAGGTTTTGCCCTTGCCTCCATTCCCCAGGCTCCATGTCCCCATTGCCTTGTTGGAGGTCCACGAGCCTGTTCTGCAAGACTGGGTAGCGGGTGCACATGAGATTGTGCAGGATGCAGCAAGCTTCCATGATCCTCCTCACGATCTCTGGTCAATGCTGCATGGTGGTGAGAAGTACCTGGAACCTGTTGGCCAGGATGCCAAAGGCGTTCTCCACTACCCGCCTTGCCCTGGACAGCCTGTAGTTGAAGATCTTCTCTTCATGGGTGAGGAGTCTGGAGGTGTAGGGCTTCATGAGGTAGGTTGTGAGGGAGAAGTTGTCATCCCCCATGATAAAGTAGGGCACATCTTGTGTGTCGTTGGGCAGGGGTTCTGGATCTGGGAAGCCCATGATGAGGTTGCATTCCAGCCCCTCCTTGTGGTCACTGGCGTTGTATACCTGGGCATCTGAAGCTGACCCGTTGCCTGAAGCATCGATGTACATGAACTTGTAGTCAGCATCGACCATGGCAAAGAGGATGATGCTGAAGAAGCCCTTGGAGTTGTAATAAGTGGACCCTGACTTGGCTGGAGCTTTGCAGGCCACGTGCTTGCCATCTATGGCTCCAACGGTGTGTGGTAAGTTCCACTTCTGATACCACTGCTCTGCAACTTTTTTCCATCCTTCTTCAGTGGAGGGGTACTGGAGGAGCTCCTCCTTGTTTTCTTCGATGATGGCCTGCACCACTTCTCTGATCACAATGCTGATGGTGTTGGATGGCACCCTCCAGCCATTCTGCATGCTCCTGTAGGAGGTCCCTGAGGCCAGGTGGCGCAGAGTGAGTGCCACCTTGAGCCCAGGTTCCAGGCTGGGCCGGAAGCTGGTGTTTGGCTTGGTCAACCTGGGTGTCAGGTGCTGCACAACTTTGTCAAACATGGCTGGCGGCATCCTCATGAAATTCTGGAACGCCCGAGTGTCTTCGCTCCTGAGCTCCACCATCAGCTTGTTGTACAGTCCGTCCTCCGCTCTACTGGTGAACCATCTTCGGACCCAGACTCTTTTTGGGTGGCTCCTTTTCTTCTCGCAGTAGTGTTCACAGAGCCTGCAGATGGCTTCGCACTGTTGCAGAACGATGGTGGCTGCCGAAAGGACTTTGTTACAATCCACGGTGGACATGACTGGATGCTGTGGAAGAGGAAGAGTCAGATGAAGGCTGCAGAGGTCTGCACCGCTGGGCTGCTGTTCTGAAAGTGCGATGCAGGCGAGTTGCTCCCCCTTTTTATAGGCAGTATAGGTTTTCCGCTAGGCATCCTCTAGGCATCCTCTAGGCATCCTCTAGGCATCCTCTAGACATCCTTAATATCCGAGATAGGTCCCCTCTGCGAACGTTTTTTCCGTTTTAAATGCTTTGTTTCTGTGCTGCATCTGCTAGGCATCCGTTCTGCATCCATTCTGCGTCCGTTCCGCTTCCTCCCTGCGTCCGTTTACCGCTGGAGCGGATGGAATTGCGCGGATGCGTAGCGGACACCTAGCTGTTATAGCAGATGCGTAACGGATGTGTAGTGGATGCGTAGCGGATGCAGAACGGACGAACTGGATACATTTTCCACGCAAAAGTTTTAGGCAGCCCAAAACTTTTGGAGTGGATGAAACGTCCATAAACGGATGCTGGACGGATAGAGAGGAAGCAAAACGGAGGCAGTGAGTACAGAACAGATACATCGCATTAACCAATGGATGGCAAGCTTTTTTGTTCATTTTACATCCTCTTTGCATCCGTTGGTTCAGTGTGACATGGGCTTTAGCTGCCAAGCATCTGAATTTTGATCAAGTAACCATGGGGAAGCTGCCATGGTCACAAGTATGAAAAATAGACATAAGTCACTTTTTTCAGTGCCGTTGTACGTTTGAATGGTCACTAAATAAACTCTTGTAAGTTGAGGACTACTACATTCCAAGATGAAATTAAAATTTCTGCCCAAGTGGTGGGTTTTTCCTTGTTGTTGATTTATCACAGAGAACACCGTTGTCCAATATGCAGGATTGCAGGTTTCTATTCCATAAATGACATTGCCAACAGTTTGGTGGGACTGCTCTGAAATTCCAAGTATCAGAGGATAACACTTTGAAATACAAAAGGAGTGAAAGAGAGAAGGAAGACTCCTGTACCCATCATGATTGTGAGACAATCAATGCTGAACCCTGAGATTCAAGGTAAAACTTGTGAAAAGTTAGTGATGGCAGACTAATGCCAGCAGCATTTCCTCTTTGATGCAAATAACAGGTAAAGTTGAATGAAACACGAATGTGTTGGCTGATGAAGGAGAAACTGGAAATATATAGAGGTACTTGATATCCCATTTAATAGTGTGACAGGATTTAATGGCTTTACAGGATGCTCAAGGTGATTGAAGTGTAGATGAAAAGAGGGTATAAGAGCTGTTTTCTTTTTAATATGACAGATTATTCAAAATCATTTACTGCTGTGAGCCTTTGCATTCTTTAAAAAGATGCTAATCTATATTAGCACATATACTCAGATCTCAAATCTGTATGTATTCAGCCAATTTTCCCCAAACTGTCATTTTGTGAGTGTCTTGGGCTAATACTACACCAATTATTAGCCAGAATGGTGCTTATTACAGAAAGGCAGAACTAGTCTACAGAAATAAACTATCCTTTTTTGCCATGATTAGAGAGTTTTCCAGATTGAAGAAAAAGTCATAGAATGCTATATCAGGAATTGGAATATGTAGTTCAGGAACAGCAACACACATTAACCAGCGTCAGAAGTGATTGAAGTGAACGTGCTACCTATTACGTGCTTAGACATATATATACAAGAGAAGCAACTGAAGAGAACTAGCAGGTCTTTGATCTAGAAATCTATGGACAGATTTGGGACCCGAGAAAGGGCCGAGAAAATGTACATCCACACTTGATGTTTAAATGCTTTGAGAATATGAAACAGAAATTATTTCATGAATAGCTAGAAGTGAGATAGAGGCATGATTGATTTATAAAGACTTTAATGGGGTGGTAGTACAGACCAAAGGGTAAATAATTTGAATTGCAGCAAGTCATCCATATGTCAAGTTAAGAAGAGAAACAAAATAAGAGAAGAAGATAAGCAGGAACTGAATAGGAGACATTTACTTCCAAGTGATTATAATTAGAATAAATTTGTTAACTGATTCAAAGATCTTTTACACACATATACAGTTAGTCCTCAACTTACAACAGTTTGTTTAGTGACCATTCAAAGTTACAACACTGAAAAATGTGACTTATGACCATTCCTCATACTTACAACCTTTGCAGCATTCCCACAATCATGTAATTAAAATTGAGATGCTTGGCAACTGGTTCATATTTATGACTTGCTGTGTCCCAGGGTCATATGATCACTTTTTGCGCTCTTCTGACAAGCAAAGGCAATGGGGAAACAACATTCACTTAACAACCAGGTTACTAACCTATCGATTGCAGTGATTCACTTAACAACTGTGGCAAGAAAAGTTGTAAAATGGGCAAAACTCACATAACAGATGTCTCACTTAACAACAGAAATGTTGGACTCAATTGTGGTCATAAGTCAATGCCCACCTGTATAACCTTTTCCTTTCCTAGTCTGAAAATATTGGTCTAGATTCAAAATTAAGAGAAAGAAAAGAATCTTCTTATCTTATCTCAGTTTTGCATTATCTGCTCCATAAGCTTTAATTGTTATGTCAACTGGACTATAATGGTGCCAGGGTGAGAGAGGAAAGAAATAATGAGCCTCAGTGGCACAATGGTTGTACTGCAGGCCTCTTCTGCTGACTACTGGCTGCCTGCAATTTATCAGATCGAATCTCACCATGCTCAAGGTTGACTTCCTTCCACCCTTCCAAGGGGTGGGATTCTACAGGTTTGCACCTATTCGCTAGAACCGGTTGTTAGCATTCTAAGCAGTTCAGAGAACAGGTTGTTCGAAGAAATTACTGGCCTAATCCTGTAAGGAAGGCAGGAAGGAAACATTTTGGTGTTGCTTACAGAAACTGCCTCTCCATTAACCCTTATTACATTCTTGGTAGGACTAGACTTCCTGTCTCAGGAACTTCTCTGGAGTTTTTTTCCCCTCCTTTGCTGGTACTTTGCTTGTGTGGAGTGACCATTCAAACTTACAGTGTCACTGAACAAAGTGACTTATGACCATTTTTCACACTTACAACTGTTGCAGCATCCCCACAGCCATGAGAGGTCAGGCGAGGAAATGTTTGCCTTGATGTGAGTGATGTTGAGTTGGCCACACCCAGCAAGTCACCAAGCCACACCCACCAAGCCACACCCACCAACTAAGCCATACCCATAGAACCAGTTGTTAAAAAAATTGAATCCCACCCCTGCTTCTGAGGTGGGTAAAATGAGGATCCAGATTGTTGGGGGCAATCTGCTGACTCTGTAAACTGCTTAGAGAGGGTTGCAAAACACTATAAAGTAGTATACTAGTCTAAGTGCTATTGTTTTTGCTGGATTTTTATGGATTGAACATCCCCTTATAGCTGATAGCAGTTTTAAAAATATAGTAACTTAATAACCTCCATTTTGGTCAGGAATAGAAACGGCTAAGTGCTTCTCATAATATGTACAATGATCTGTAAAAACCTTGCTCATTTAAACTATGGAGATTTTTTAATGTTTTTAACAAAATCAATAAGGTGCTTTGTCAGTACTTTTATATTTTTGTTATTCAACCCCCCCCCCAAGTAAATATAATTGGTAGTTAATCAATAAGCTGACTTCTGAATAGCTCATTCTGAATCCTCAGTTAGTGAGAATGAAGAGAAGCAAAGGTTAGCTAAGTGTTTTGCTGATGATCCAATCTATCTAAATGAATGCAGGCTTTCTAATAAATATTTAATGGGCACTTGTTTGCAGTTTAATAGAATTAGATAATTCTATTAGGGTCCTGTTTAGAGATTTACATGTGCCATATATCACTGTTGAGGACATGTTAAATAATCTAAACTAAGTGACTAGTAATTAGAGACACAGATTTAGTTGAAGCCTTCTTATTTTAGGCTACCTAAGAATATAAATTGTTTAATTGCAGCCTTAAGCTTTGGCTATGCCAAAGAACTGCATAATGCAATGAGTCTGGGAAGTGCCTTCAATATAATAACTAAATACGAAGCCCCTAGGGTATATCTGATATCTCATCCTCTGAGTTAATGAGATGGAAAATAGTTTGCTGTTTATTTACACTGGATTGAACAGATGTCTCTGATTCACTTTTATGGAATGTAATCTTGGAGAAACTGTCTTCTGCCTATTATGTTTTCATGGATTGAATCTCTATTCAGAATCCCTTCTGAGCTCCCATAGAACATTTCCCATGTCAACTATGCTTTGATAAAAGATCATCCCAGCAGAATGTGCCAGTGAAAGTAATCAAGTATTATTTATAACAGAGATCTTCACCAATATATAGACTGGCTATTGCTGATCAACTCTTAAGCATTGACATAAAGAGGTATATTTACTTAGTCATGGTCCTAAATGTTCCATAGCTGTTAGAGAAATGTAATTCACAAATATTTACTATAAATGAAAACACAGCAGGAACACTAAAATGTTTCCAAGGAAGGGAATAAAGAGAAATTAAAATTTGACAGATTTTAAATAAAGTTTTGACCTGAACTTATATTTCAATATCTCCAGTAGCAATACAAAGTTTAAAATGAGCATGACATGACTGGCTAAATGAATGAAATTAAGTATTGCATTTATTAAATGTTATTGTGTATCATCTGACTGTCAAGCACAAAATGCCACATTAAAGCAAATAAAGGGTCTTACTTCCTGCATGTAAGTCATCAAATATTGTCAGTTTTATCTTTTATGGTCTGTGCACTGGTTCCTGATCAAATGGACATACCTTATTTATGCAATTTGATTCTTCTTGACCTAGTTTAAATAACTAGTTCAAGGATAATACTTGGGCAGAAAGAATCCATTTCAACCCTAAGGACTCACAGATTAAACAATAAATTAAGTATCTCTCCTGGATACCAGCCCATAAAATGGGAGACTAAAGGCCAGGTCACATCGCCTGATGGATGCAAAAGGTATGTAAAAAGGACACAGCGGATGAGCAAATTTTCCATCCGTTGTTATACGCTCTCAAAAGTGCCCCAAATTTGCATAAAGAGAATGGAAAAGAACGGATGGAGGGAGGACGTATCACAGATGTAAAACAGATGCTCAATGGAAGCCTAGCAGATGAAAGTGGATGGAAGCGGATGGCATGTCCGAAGGGCTTCCGGAGGAGCATAGCAAAGCAGATGCATAGCGGATGAAGTGGATGCAGACCAGATGCGTAGCGGATGCCTAGCGGATGCCTAGCGGATGCCTAGCGGATTACTGCGCATGCAGGGAGGATGCATTGCATCAGCCCCACGGATATAAAAGGAGGCAACTCGCAAGCAGGTCACCATTCAGAGGAAAGACCTGCTGCCACAGACATCTTCATCAGAGACCATGGGGAAGAAGTGGAAGCCTGTGCCATTTTCTGCCAGCCATGGCAGGAGGGATAGATCCACCATCCCACCCCCTGGCACTGACTCTGTTGCTGCTGGTGCTGCTGCTGCTTCTTTTGCTGCTGGTGCTGGTGCTGCTTCTTCTGCTGCTGGTGCTGCTGGTGCTTCTTCTGCTGCTGGTGCTAGGCTCCTGCTGCTGCTGGTGCTTCTCCTGCTGCTGCTGCTGCTGCTGCTTCTCCTGCTGCTTCTCCTGCTGCTGCTGTGGTGGACCAGCCCCAAAGCCCTGAAAGCCCTAATGCTGAAAGCCCTGCCAGAGGGAGGAAGAGGCAAGGCAAGGAGAAGGAGAAGGGAGAGAGGAAGCAGTACTCCATCACAGAGGAGCATGAGGAGGAGGTGCTGGAGTGGCTGAGGGAGAATGAGTATATGTGGAGGAAGGGCCACAGGCTCTATCGAGATGCCAAGCGGAAGCAGGCGGCTTGGAGACAGAAGGCAGAGAGCCTGGGCTATACTTCAGATGACCTCCTCGGATGGTGGAAGCATATGCACACCTGGTATGGGAAGCTTCACCTGAAGCAGTTTGGCCAGGCCGCGGTCAAGCTCACCGACCAGGAGAGCTACGTCATGGCAAAGTGCAGCTTCCTGTCTACCCTCACTCTCAGGCAGCCCACAGACAGCCAGTCCTCTTCCGGCCATGAGACAGCGACCATGTCCGGGCAGAGCACCCTGCGACAGAGACACCCTATGCCAGAGGACTTGGAGGATTCTCTCACACACATGGAGCAAGGAGAAGCAGTGACCACCAGGGATCAACCCACACCCACCCTCAGCTCCACCTCCACAGAAAGCAGGCAGAGAGGCAGACCGGAGGGACAGAGCCACACTGTCCTGCTGGAGATCAGGGACACCATCAAGAACAGTGCAGATCTCCTCTCTCAGCTGGTACACTTCGAGATTCCATCCTCAAACCACAAGCCCTTCCTCACCTACGTCAACCAGACTCTCATGGACATGCTCGAGCCCCAGTACCAGGTGATGAAGGAGAGGATCACGGCACTGCTGCACCACCCTCCAGGCCCAGCTGAATCTGCTCCCACCCACTCCAGGTCTGCTCCTCCACCCCAGGCGATGTCACAGCCCTTCCAAGGCTTTCAACAGCCCCTCTCCTACCAAGGCTACGGCTACCAGGAGTTCCAGCAGCACAGGCAGCCCTTCCCAGTCCAGGCATAGCTTCCTCACACACCACAGGTTCCACCGATGCCACCAATACCACTGATGCCACAGACGCCACAGATGCCACCAACGGCACCGATGCCACCGATGCCACTGACGCCACAGATGCCACCAACGCCACATATGCCAGTGATGCCACCGATGCCACAGATGTTTTCTCGCATGCCACAGATGCCTCACCTCGCCCAGCTGCACACCAGACATCCCCACTACACTCCTCCTTCCTCCACCCCACAGCCAAGCCCGGCCTCAGAACATCTGTCATCGGTCCTGTGCCTGACATCCCGGTCCTGGATGAAGGGCCTCTCAACCTCACTGGGCTGAGCCAGCTTTCTGAGAGCTTCCTGAACACACCATCTCCTGTTGTCCTCTTGGGGCCAGGCACCCCAATGGTGCCTAAGACCAGCACTCCAGCCACTGCCACCTCCACAGTCCCTGTCCCCTTTACACCTGAGACCATGGACATGCCTCAGAGTGACTGAGAACATTGCCAGAGATTAAATTGTTACCTGTTGACTTTATCATTGCTTGGGACACTTTTCTTGGTTCCTTTTGCTTTTTAAATAAAGTCCGAAACTTTACTGTTATTAATAAAGGTTTTCTTTGCTTCACACACTTGGGTCATTTCTTTTACTTAATAAAGTCTTGGTGGAAAGTTTTAGAAAATGGTTAAGCCTTTGCATGCTTATGGGATGGGCAGGGATACCTGTGGGATGGGTAATAGCTGTGGGATGGGCAGGGATACCTGTGGGATGGGTATTAGGATGCATTGTATGCATGATCTTGATACTTAGTGTCACGCCTTGTGGACTATTGTTCACAATAGCATGTTATATATAAAAAAAATAGCTGTGGGATGGGCAGGGATACCTGTGGGATGGGTAATAGCTGTGGGATGGGTAATAGCTGTGGGATGGGTAATAGCTGTGGGATAGATAAGCCTCCAGTGCAAGCATAGTGGGACTGTATGGTCTACCCTCCCAGGTGCCACACTTATGGCCCTTTATTATCAATAACAATGTGTTCATTGATCCACACATTTTAACATAAACCAAACTATTTATTAATGCCTTATTCATTGTAAGGCCACTCATCATATATGGCCCAATCTCATCAGTGTGAAGGAAGAATCAATTAATCATCTACCATCCTGTCTTGCCACTCCACTGCTCCAGCTGGGAAGTTGCACCAGTGTTTCAGGAGGTTGCGCTGCTTCTTCCCTTCATGTGAAGCTCTATTGGAGCCTGGTACATTCACAGTGTCGATCAGGTTTCACCCTTGCCTCCATTCACCAGGCTCCATGTCCCCATTCCCTTGTTGACGGTCCACAAGCCTGTTCTGCAACACTGGGTAGCGGGTGCGCATGAGATTGTGCAGGATGCAGGAAGCTTCCACGATCCTCCTCACAGTCTCTGGGTCATGCTGCATGGTCATGAGAAGTATCTGGAACCTGTTGGCCAGGATTCCAAAGGCGTTCTCCACCACCCGTCTTGCCCTGGACAGCCTGTAGTTGAAGATCCTCTCTTCACGAGTGGGATGGGTAATAGGATGCATTGTATGCATGATCTTGATGCATTGTATGCATGATCTGGAACTGTACAGCTTCATGAGGTAGGTTCTGAGGGAGAAGGTATCATCACCCACGATGAAGCAGGGCATATCTTGTGTGTCGTTAGGTAGAGGGTCTGGATCTGGGAAACCCATGATGAGGTTGCATTCCAGCCCCTCTTTGAGGTCACTGGCGTTGTATATCTGGGCATCTGAAGCTAATCCGTTGCCTGAAGCATCGATGTACATGAACTTGTAGTCAGCATCGACCATGGCAAAGAGGATGATGCTGAAGAAGCCCTTGTAGTTTGTGATAAGTGGACCCTGACTTGACTGGAGCTTTGCAGGCCACGTGCTTGCCATCTATGGCTCCAATGGTGTGGGGGAAGTTCCACCTCTGATACCACTGTTCTGCAACTTTCTTCCAGCCTTGTTCAGTGGAGGGACCCTGGAGGAGCTCCTCCAGGTATTCTTCGATGATGGTCTGCACCACATCTCTGACCACAATGCTGATGGTGTTGTGTGGCACCCTCCAGCCATACTGCATGTTTCTGTATGTGGTCCCGGAGGCCAGGTAGCGCAGAGTCAGTGTCACCTTCAGTCCAGGGTCCGGGCTGGGACAGAAGTTGGTGCTTTGCTTGGTCAACCTTGGTCTCAGATGCTCCACAACTTTGTCAAACATGGCTAGTGGCATCCTCATGAAGTGATGGAATGCACGAGGGTCTTTGTTCCTCAGCTCCACCATGAGCTTGTCATAGAGTCCAAACTCCGCTCTTCTCCCGATCCATCGTTGGACCCAGACACTTCTTGGCCACCTCCTTTTCTTCCTGTAGAAAAGGTGAAAGAGCCTGAAGAGGGCTTGGTTCCTCGTGTTGACTGATGGCGGCTACCAAAAGGAGCATGCGATGATCCATGGTGGAGAAGAATAGATGCTGTGGAAGAGCAAGAGCAAGGCTGAAGAGGTCTGCACACCAGGGCTGCTCGAATGATAATGAGATCCAGGTGATTTCCTCCCCCTTTTTATAGGAAATGTCGGTTTTCTGCTAGGTGTCCTTCCGCATCCTCCAGGCATCCTCCAGACATCCTAAATATCTGAGATACATCCCTATATGAACATTTTGTCTGTTTTAATGCTTTATATCCGAGCTGCATCCACTTTCATCCTTTCTACGTCCTTGCTACTAATGCTGTGTGTCCATTCCATGTCCTTTTCACTTCCTCCCTGTGTCCGTTTTCTGCTGGAGCGGATTTGAGTTGCGCGGATGCACAGTGGATGCCTAGCGGATATAGCGGACGCATAACGGATGACGATGTATGTATAACGGATGTTCCCCATATGCGCAGTGGATGTATAACGGACGCGTTGGATACTTCATCCGCTTAAAAAGTTTTGTGCAGCTCAAAACTTTTTGAGTGGATGAAATCACAGTAGACGGATGCTGGACGGATAGAGAGTATGAAAAACATATGCAGTGGGTACACAACGGATGCATCACGTTTTCCAACGAATGGCAAGCTTTTTTGTCCATTTTACATCCTCTTTGCATCCGTTGGTGCAGTGTGACATGGGCTTAAGTTCAGTTACAAAACCTCTGTTATATTCTCTCCTTCCTACATGAAGCTAGTGACAGGGGAAGAATGACTGAAATATCCATTGATATCATTGTATATAGGAATGACCTTGGAAGGCAGAAAAGAGAGCTGCAGATTGGACAACTGCCATGTAAAAGATTTCTTAGCTCACAGAACCAGGGAGAGTGGGTGCACTTCAGAAGGGACTCTCTCTCAAGAAGAGTAACAGGAAGGGATACATACTTTCAATTTTGCATTAATCTGGTCATGTAATTTACTGGAAAAACAGTCCGTACTTTTGGTTGTGCTTGTCTGGTCTACCTTGCAAGCATAACAAAGTCTCTTCAATTTATCTTTGGTTTCTCTGTCTCTGACAGAGCCACCATACTATTTAAAGAGAGAGAGTATGCATGGAGTATGCATATGTGAGCCAGGTACCTACACACACACACACACACACACACACACACACGCCAGTGGTGGGATTCAATTGTTTTTACTACCTATTCTGTGGGTGTGGCAAAGGAAGGATACTGTAAAATCTCCAGTCAGAGGTGGGATTTGCTGGTTCTCCGAACTACTCAAAATTTCCACTACCGGTTCTCAAGAACTGGTCAGAATTTGCTGAATACCACCCCTGGTGCTGATCATCTACATTAGCTTCATGGGATGGCTTTACTGGGGTAGAAACAGATTTCTCTGTAGACCCGGTCTTTATTTCCATGCTTAGAAAGCATTTATATACGCTCTATCTCTCCCCACCCCAGTTCCCACACAGTGTATTGTTCAATGACACTGGTTGAAAATAAATACCGCTTTGATAATATCAGTAAAGTTGGAAAAGGATATAAAGAAGTTCAGACCGGGGTAGGATTCAAATTGGTTTACCACTGGTTTAGTAGGCGTGGCTCGGTGGGTGTGCTTTGCCCAGCTAATTGCACTTTGCCCGCATGCAGAGGCATTCCTATTGACCTTGTCCTACACTCCTGCACTCTCCCTGTCTCTTCAATAGCTGATGCATAGCAATTTGTTGTGCAGCACAATACAGCTGAGTGTCAAAAGCAGGAAATAAAGGTCAGTATGATCTGGGATGGGATGGTAGTCTCAGCAGCTGATCATTGGAGAGAACAAGTTCACTCCCAGATGATCTTTGGAGCTACTAGTTCACTGAACTGGGCTGAATTGGTAGAATCCCACCCCTGGTTCAGACCCAAGGCAAAGGCCTAGGCATATTGTTCACACACATATTATTATATGTGTTTAACCTGTTTAACCTTGGTAAGTATAAGAGATCAGGATCTCGATCCAGGACCAGTCCGGGTTATAAACTTATTAACAGACTTGGCGTATAGAATGAAAAAGGTCTATTAAAGCTATCAGAAATTAGCACCATGTAAAACATATTAATGTGAGAGGATCTCTACTCAAAATATTAATGCATCCTGTGAATTGGATAAACAATATCTCAGTTGGATACACCAATAAAATGTTTATAGCTGCCCAAGATGACCAATGGCTCCTTTTAAGAAGAAAATTATAGACTTTCCTTTTAAGCTGGATCCTGCTTGACTAGGTAAGATTTATTTGAGTGGTAGCGGATTTTCTGATCATCCATCTGATTTGCTTTTAAATTCTTCACTCTTGACTTCTACCTTTCGTCAGGCCACTGTTTATGGCCCTGTTTTAATTCCATATTCTGCTAATACAAGTTTCACACTCTCAAGAGACTAATTAAAATCACTCAGTAACTATTTGCTATTCTTTATACAAATCTGCTGCAAGTAGTAAGGTCCTCTGACAGTTTTCCCCCTGCAGTCTGCTGAGATGGATTTTTATTATAGCTTAGTCTGTGTTCAAAAGAGTGTGATTTAAGTAATGGGTATGGGGATAAAGTAACTGAAACTTGCTATTTTGAAGACATTTAACAGTTCTCTCTCTTTTAAAAAATAATATTAATTGTTTAATTAGATATGGTAAGGATGGAGACAGGCTTTGTTAGCCAGTTTTGCCTCCTTCTCAAATATTTCTTTTTGGCTGGGTCACAAGAGTAACTCCAAATTTGGGTCAGGGACCTGAATCAGCTCATTCATCATCAATAAAGGTTGAGACAACAGTAATCAGCTTGTTTTGACTCTAACTGGGAAGCGAACAGCTTATTTTGGTTTACTGATGATTTGAGAGCCTCATCAATAAAATCACCAATACCACCTTCAGTATAATCATTCATCTGTGTTTGATGCTGACTGAAGCCGTTGGGGGGGGGGGAGATAGGGGGAGGTAGGACTTTCCATGTTTACTACATCTTTGACATATCACAAAGACTCCTGGTTGCTGTAAATTTACCTATGTTTGACCTGGTTGTCTTCTTTGATAGTTTTATCTTACTGAAAAGGAATCATAAAAAAATACTATAGTAGGAGGGGAAAGACAAAGCATACATATGCTGGCCTCGAATGGACTGGAGAGGGATTTAATAGAATTTATTATTTTATATTTTTTTGAAAGCCATTTTGTTCTTTCTAAAAGGAACACTTCCGTTCTACAATTTTTAGCTATACTTTCTTTATTAATAGCAAAAGCACTTAAACTTATGCACAGGAGTGAAATTCAAAATGTTCTGTGGGCATGGCTTGATGGGATTCAGTCTCTAAAAGGAAGAAGGCGGGTGAATGTGGGTGGGGCCAACCAATTCAAATCATCCCTACCACCTCTCTGAACTGATTCAAATCATCCCTACCACTTCTCCTGAGGTGGTGCGAAGTGGTTGAATTACACCCCTGCTTATATAGTATACCACTTCACAATTATTTCATAATAACCACTGACAACTCGGGACACTAGATTTCCAAGGAGTTTCATTAGTCAAATTTATTGTAAGGAAAAAAATGGTCAAGGTACAAAATAATAAAAATTGGATATGCATATTTTAGCTTTCCATTTATCACTGAACATATTATGGCAGGTCCCTTTTAATTCCTTTGATTGTCTTAACAGCTTGTTAATATTGCTGTCTATTTGCCTCTATAAGAAGGAAGAAATATACATCTAGAAATACAATGTTTTACAAATGTTCATTTCCATTTCCAGGTTTAGAATTCCATTACAACAAGCCAGATCAATGTGCTATGATCATGAGAAGGCAGCTGACAAAAGGACTGAAAAAAGGATAATAGCTACCCAGACTAAAGGATTGTTATAGTGTTGCACACAATGAATTCAAAAAGTTGGGAACTTTAGGGTTATGCCCATGATGGTTAATACATGCATATCTTGAATAATAAATAGAAACTTATTCTTTTTTGGCTTTTCTTTAAAAGATATTTAAAACCACAAGCAAAAAAAAAAAAATCAGCAAAAAACTAAAAGAACAAAAAGCAATAGGAAAGAGATTTACAAGATACATGTGGTAAATGTGGCATTCTAAAATTTAGCACTGAAAAGCCATTAAAATAAAATCAATTTTCAGTAATTTATAAAGATTGCCAAAAGGATAACAATCAGTTATGAAAGATTGTCCTTATTAGAAAAATAAGAAATGAAAGATTGTCCTTATTAGAAAAATCAGGGAAAGACTGAAAATCTTATGTGAATGTAATACTTTAAAAGTCTCTATAAAGAAAAACTCAAACTTTGAATGAAGTTATAACAGAGTAACATAATTAGAAGGGATCTTGGAGATCTTCTAGTCCAACCCCCTGCTAGGACTGGATACCTTCTACTTATAAATCCATGTACATAGTAATAATCCATAAATAGTGTCCATATTAAATTAAGACTTGTTTTTATGAAAACCTCATTGTTCTGAAACCTTGCAATCAGTGGTGGGATTCAATTTTTTTTACAACTGGTTCTGTGGGCATGGCTTAATGGGCATGGCAGGGGAAGGATACTGTAAAATCTCCAGTCAGAGGTGGTATTTCTCTGAACTGCTCAAAACTTCCTCTACCCGTTCTCCAGAACTGGTTGGAATCTGCTGAATACAACCTCTGCTTGCAATGTCTTGATTGATGACATATCTAATAAAAAGTAAAAAACTGAGAATCTCCAAAAAGTTACTGAGAACAATCCTTGGGTTATGACAAAGTCTCCTAATGAAGACAAAATGTCATTATTGGTTTTGTTTTTCAGACAGATCTTTGCACAATTTATATATGTGTGTTCCCCTGCAAGATGTTACCTTTTAATTATATATGCAGTACAATCTCTTAAGGAAATTCCCTCAAATCTAGAAGGTTTGTTGACATTTTTCCTATGTCCAGTCATAAGTAGAGTAGACATACCCTTTTTATTCTAACTAATCCATCCAACTTCTTCTGTTGAACATAATGGGACTTAATAGACTTAA
Source organism: Laticauda colubrina (assembly GCA_015471245.1). Lineage (NCBI taxonomy): Eukaryota > Metazoa > Chordata > Lepidosauria > Squamata > Elapidae > Laticauda > Laticauda colubrina. The sequence goes on along the minus strand of BLBF01000003.1, from coordinate 103,045,000 downwards.
TAGAAAATCTGAGCCAAAGAACACATCTTCTTTATAGAACAAGAATTGTATTAAAATATAGAGTTATGCAAATCTTCAAAATAGCACTGCTAAATAGTATTGCTTTTTGGGGAAAATATTAGAGTACCTCTTTGAATCCATGTTGTGAAATTTTTCTCTACTTCTCAAGATCAAATAGAGCAGCTGCCATGCTTAATTTGAGTTGAAAAGGATTCTGAAAATCTGTACATGTGCAGAAGCTTCACTTAATTAAATGGGCAATTGAATCATGTTAATTGCCATGTTGCATAGACAAAACATCTTACATAATTTCTGCAAGGTGAAAGAGACATAATTCACATAGGCTTTTTAAATGCAATGCATATATTTTAAATCATAATTTCCGAATAAATGCTGTCTTGAGCTATTCATAGTGCAAGATACTTTTCTTTTATAAAAAATAAATATTTATCACAACTTTGTTTGGGCTGCCCCCAAGTGATTAATGGACCCAGTAGAGTTCCAGAGGTCTTTGGAGTTATTCCTAAGCTCTGGTGCAAGGTTTGGCTGTGAACTTGATCACAGTTTGAAATGAGCATGTGACTAGGGCCTTGGCTGATATTGCAGCAGTGGGGACTTTTTATGGGACATTTGATTTATGAAGCAGTCTATGGATGGTCTTTGATTTATGGAGATGAAACTACACAAAAGATGCCCAGAGAGTTTCTGGAGGAAGAAAAGGATGGGGCTGACTGGTCATAGGAAGGACACCTTTATTACCCCTCTGGGGTAAGCATGCTTATCTGTTCACTCTTATTATATCTGTAAATAGCCAATCAGCTTCTGGTGACTATGGCTCTTCTGAGTAAGGGAAGACTGGGTAAATTCTTACAGGGTCAATGTGAAGTCTCTTCTAGGCACTTGTTGAACAAAGTCAACTTTATTTGGAATTAGACTCTAGGTGGCAGATCCAGTGGAAATGGCTGAGGCATATCCTAGTTTGCTATCCAGGTTGAACTCAAGCAAAGTCAACACCAAGGAACAGGGTCACTGCTATTGTGATCTCTACTCTATACTTTCCCTGTTTGAGGGTTCTTGGTATGTCATTGGTTCCAAGTAGTAGCAAATGCTTCTTTGTGGGAGGGGTAGTTTTATCAGCCTTGAAAGAAGCAGTGGTTTGTTCCAACCTCAAGAGGCCATTTTTGGACTGATTTTTGGATAACTTCCAACCAACTGAGAGCATGGTGGGATCCTGTCCTGGATGAAGTGGATCTTCTGAACTTCAGACTAGGCTTATTATGAAACAGCATTGGTTGCACTTGGAGATAACCTCAGGAGGGCTTGGGATGGAGATGTGATCTTGCTGGCTTTCAAGATGAAGATATTCTGATGTAGCAGCTCTAGGACTAGAGTTGAAGGTGGAGAGACTTTTTTGCAGTGATTCTCTTCCTTTCTTTGTGGCTTGTTACATGGAGCTTGTTATCAGACCTGGATCAGTCTTTTCTCCTGTTTAACATCTATATCAACCCATTGGATAAGGCTTTTCAGCAGCATAGGATTCAGCATTATCATGTTGAGGATATCCAATTATAGATTTCCATTTATGATTGGGCAAGTGGTGCTGTTTAGGGGTTTAGTCAATGCCTAGAAGATGTAAGAGTCTGATGACCCAGGACGTGGCACAAAGGCAACACAAACAAGCAAGAAGTGTCCCTTCATTCCTCCAACTTTGCCCCCAATGTCCAGGTTAACTTCGGCTGGAGGAAAAAACTCTCCCAAGAACAGTCTTTAAGTGGAGGAAATTCAGTCCAAAAGCAAGTACATACAAACTGTAAATAAAAATCCATGCAAATCACGCTGCAGTAATTAACTTGACAGGGCAGGAGAAGGAATTGCAGACTTGAAAGCCCAGCAAAACACATATAGTTGGGAAGATGCCAAGAACCCAGAATAAGCTTCGATGATACCAGATAATTCACAATTTTCTCCCAACAACTTTGCTGTGCACAGCTTCCCTTTTTAAACACTGTGTTCCCAGTTGCAGCTAATGAAGGGAATCAGGGCCCTTTCCTCCCCCCGTAAGCCACATTGCTCCCTTCTCCATTCCTCCCTGCATGCCCTAGGATGAAGAGGGGGTAGGCCTGGGTCTTCCTCCAAATTCCCTCTCCCTTGCTCTACCTCTCCCCTGCTCTGCCCAGCCATCCTTTGCCCTTCCCCAGTTTTTTCCACAGCCAACGGAGCCACACTCCCATCCAATTATCCATTTATACAATATACAATTCTGTTTGTCAATCAGTTTGCTTGAGTTGAACCTTTGTTGTATGTACTGCACTGGCTCCCAGTTGCTTTCCAAATGCAATTCAAGTTAATTGCTAGTTATTACTTTTAAAATCCTATATAGCATAATGCCAAGTTATTTTTGGGAACATTTTTCTCTGGAAGTAACTGCTTATTTCCTATATCTCATAGAGTTGGCACTCTCCATGTCTTTTCCTTTAAATATTGTCATCTGTTGAGACCACAAAATCAGCCTTGCACATGAAATTTGCAGTACTCTCTGCCTTAAAGCCTTCCAAAAAGTTGTAAAGACCTGGCTCTTCTTCCAGGCATGGGGCTAGGGTAGAGGTTCAGACAGGTTAATAGTTTGGTTGGTCTAGTCTCTAGGTTATGTGCATGTATATATATTGAAATACTTCTTTTTGATGGGAGAAGTGATTACAAATGTACTTTTTCCATTAAATAACTGAGACCCTAATGTCTAGAGAAAAAGGAAGAAAACTGAAAAATATAACACCGCCTTGCTATGCATCAAGAGGGAAGGTGCTTCATGATTTCTGCTTAAAACCCTGAAAACACACAAATACAATATAAATGATCATTAATAGTCACTTGAAGGAAATGTAGATGTAGTGGCTGTGAGAAATAAATAAATAAATAAATGAATGAATGAATAAATAAATAAATAAATAAAAAAGGAAGCCTTATAACAGACTGAAATCAATAACCAACACAGTGTTCTTCTTGCTTGCATATCCTTCTCTTCTTCCTATGTTTCTATCTGCTATTTCTGGCCTGAATTATAGTCTTGAACTTTACTTTCTCATTTGATCAAGCAGTATCTTTTTCGTTTGTTTGGGTTTTTTTGTTTGTCTGATGCTAAGGAATGCTGGCAGTGCTAAATTCAAATTGGGAGGAAGGAAATTTGCACTTCAAGGCAGCTCTTAGCTACCAATCTTGGCTCAGAAATGGAACTTTTGGTGCCAAGTATACATGAAAAGGTTGAGAAAGAAAAACAATTACACAGAGAGATGATAGGTAAATGCTTTGATTTCAATGTTTCTGAGCAGGCTCTTTCAGTACATATAGTGCTTCCTGTCATCTTCTATTTTCTTGATATAATTCTTATGTAAGATTAGTTTGTCATTTCAAGGCTGAAGTTAAGCTTAAAAATTGAGTCATAATTCTATATAAAAATGTAGCAAATAATTTCCAGCTTGGAAAACCCTTGGGTGATGTTACAACAGTTATCAAGCTAGAGCTGGCATATGTAGAGAACATCTTATATTACTCACAAAATGAACTGATGTTGAGAGAAAACTCAGAAGTTTAGGAAAATAATATGAATGAAGTTTATACATAAGTAACCAAAATGCCATCTTAATCTGATAACAAGATAATGTATTCATTTCTCCAAACTATGAATGGGGAATGGTGCTTTACATTCACCTTTCAAAACAGAAGAAATTATTGAAAAGTTTAATAGAAGCTCAAAAACCTGTATACATTTCTATTGCCATGCTGAGTGGTTTTGAAAATCAGCCTAAATATTTGCTGCTACTAGTCTTGTGAATTGGTTAATTGATTGATTGATTAATGCACCTGTTCCCAAAGGTGCATTAATTGCCACTCTGAGTCTGTACATGTTGTTGATCATCCTCTTCTCTTTCTTTCTTCCCTACTTAGCTTTAGAATATTTTCCACAGAGCTAGATCTTCACATGATGAGTCTGAAATATGATAATTATAACCTGGTCATTTGTCACTCAAGTGATAATTTTGGGTTAATTTGTTCAATGACCTATCAGTTTGTTTTCTTAACTGTCCACAATATTCTTAGAAATTTTCTCCAACTTTACCTCAGCTAAAGCAAGCAGGCACCTATATTGGGCAGCAGCAGTACAGGAAAATGCCAGAAGCATTTGTCACTTGAGTGACAAAGGCAAAGGCATCAGTTTGTAAGCAGTAATAAGTCACTCCTGTATTTCTACAAGAAAATTATATGGATAGATTTTGGTGAATGTAATCCCTTAAACATCCTCTAGTCCATATCATCTGTTTTCTGTGTAGTCTCTGTTTTCTCCTTTTTCTCATTCCTCATCTTCCCACTTCACTTATTTCTCTTACTTCTTTTTAAATCCCATTTTCTCATTCACTGTTTCTCTGGGAAGGAGAGAGAGAAGTATTACATATGTAATGTATCTAAGAAGATGGTTTCTTCAATATAATGGCTGCTGTAATTATGCATATGGAAATCAGAGAGTTTTATAAATGGGATGTTATTTTTTACAAGCAATTCATGGTGAGTTATCAAATCAGCTGATTTTAGTTTATATTTTGATCCTGGCCCTTTCCTTTTTTGGAAGTATGACTTTCACACCTATATATATTCAGAAACAAGTCCAAGTATGTCAGTTCATATAATTAATGGGCTGGTGGTTGATGTGAGGAGAGCCACTTTGGTGTAATATTAAGGCATCAAACTAGTAACTGGCAGATTGGGAGTTCTAGTTCCATTTTAGGCATAAAGCCTACTGGGTGATATTGGGCTAGTTACTTTCTCTTCTAGGAAGAAGGCAATGACAAACTGCTTCTTGAAAACCTTGCCAAGAAAACTGAAGGGACTTGCTTCTGAGAATTGGACAGGATTAATCTGAACAAGAAAATGATGTGAAATATATCTTAGCAATCTGAAGGCAATCTTAATGGCAATGATACCATCAGAGCAAAAAAACAAACAAACAAACAAACAAACAACAACAACAACAACCCTAATTTGAATATCCATCAAGATCTCCCACATCCTGTTTTAAAACTTCAGAATCACGTTATTGCATCCTCATGCATTTCACAACATTACTGGTAATTGTGATGAAGAGATTTTGAAAGCTTGCACATTTGAAAGACTTCTAATATTGCACTAATAAAGAATCCGAAAGTTTAACAGAAAAACGGAAAAACAGAGTTGGATGTCTTCTGGTCCAAGCCTTTGCTGAAACAGGAAACTCTATAACACTTCAAATGATTATCCAGTCTCTTCTTAAAAACCTCCATTGTTGCACCCACAACTTCTAGAGGCAAGTTGTTCCACAGATTAATTATTCTGTCAGGAAACTGTCACAAGTTTACTAATGGCCATCGTAGCTATGATTTTGTGTTATAATTCCTTTCCAAGCTTTTAATCAAGCCAGTGGCTTAATTAAAATTCCACATGAGGATTGCTGCTAGTTCTGTGGCCCTCATGGTAGAACATTATTTCTAAGAAGATGCCTCAGTATATTTCCTTACTGGCATCACAAACTTTGTAATCACAAATAGACTATTGAAACCTTTTCAGTTCAAACTATTAGGGCAATACACCTTTTTTATTGAGAAAATTATTGAGAAAATCTGTTTTGGAACCCTAGAGGTAAAAACATGTAACTTGCCTATATCTCTTTAAAGCAAAGGTAGATGCTTTTAAAATGTGCAGATGGGTGCTGTGATTATCATCCCTTTGCCTCTAGCGCTCCTTTTTGCCTCCACCACCATTTTAAACATAAACATTGTAGAACCCTGATGGGGCTACTTATTTTCTTCTAATATTTTTACTGTTTAAAAAAACCTCAACACGATAGCAGCCATATGCATGCCAAAGGGTGTTTTTTTTTTTTTTGGGGGGGGGGTTGCATTTAGCTGTTATAAATGTGGTTTAAGTGCAGGTTTAAATATGTGCAAATACAGCTCTGTATTGGTTAAAAATGATGTTACCCTGTGGCATTCATAGAGCTGCATCCTCCACTGAATGGAAATGTTTAAACTTCTAAGCTTTGATATAATCCTTCCTGCATATTAGTTCCCTGGAGGGTATAATTCTTAGAAGAAGAAAAAAAAAACAGGGACTTTCTTATTATTTTCCATTACACTACAAACTTAAGTTAGTTCTCAGTACTTCAGGAGGCAGAATTTGCATAAAAGGAAGAAAGATAAATTGGTATCATGATCATTAAATGCTTATCAATTAAAAAGAAAATAATCAAAAGAAATATGTTCCTTTTGATCTTCACTATTTTCAGCTAATCTCTTCTGAAAGTGTTTTGCTAAGATATTTTAGAAATATGTTGCATTTATGGGGGCCCAAACTCAATGTGCAACTTACCTAAAGTGACCAAATACTATTTCACATACCACTGTACTTAATCAATATTCCATTATTATAAATTAAGTGCCTTGCTACAGTAGTTTGTACTGGCTATTAGAAAACATGTAACCTAATTTCCTGAGCAATAATAGGATAAATTGTATACACTTTTATTATAAGAATCTTAACAATTGTCTCCTTAAAGTTAATGTTTTTTTGAGTAGAATTGGCACTTGGGAACTAGATAATAAATCATAACAAAATTAAGGCTAAGGTATTAACTTTTGGGCAAATGACCATCTGCTACAAAATGAGTCTCCTTAATTCTCCCTTGACTGCGACAGTGAAAAATTGTTTTATTGAAATTGTATTTATTTCTTAAATTTGTTATCTGTCTAGCCCTGAATTAAAGGATAGTTCCACATTATTTTGCACAACTTTAGAATTCCTTCCAGAACTTTTTGATCTCTGGTTACTTTCTGAATTTGAAAGTGAGATGAACTTATTTTCAACTCCATTCTGAAATATTGGAAACCCCAACAAAGCTGGTATTTTCTTTTGAATTGCTGTAGCTCTGCAGACTTGTGGGTAATCTCATTCTGCATTGGCAAGGAGTCTTGCTTTACTCTGCCTCAAGTGCTCAACACTTTTCTTACTTTCTCATAGAAGTGCAGGGTCCTATTCCTGGGGCTTTGCTCATCCTGTATACATTGCTTTAAAAACTCCTCTCCACTAAGGCCACCATAATAACATGAGACTAGACCTCGGCTACTGGGAAAATAGCAAAATTGCTAGCATGCTATGAGTTTGCCTTTGTAATTCTCAAGGTCTTTTAAATGCACAAAAGAAATAGCTACCAAACGTAGAAAGATTTCAAGACTTGGTTTACTTTTTTAAAAAAGGATTTTTATTTGCATAACCTCTTATTACTAGGGCAGTACCACGATGATTTTTTAATTGATCTTATTTTTTGAAATATATCAGACAAATGCAAATTGTTCTTTGTATTGAAAATAGAAGGAGGAAACATTAAAACAATTGATTTTACTTCCTTTTGCTATGAGGCAAATTTGAAGGATTTTTTTGTTATTTCATGAGTGGCAATAGCTCAAAGAGTAGAACTATGATTGGATGATCCAATAGGCACCCTTTGGTCAGCTGAAATAAAAATGGTCAGTAACTGATTGACTATTCTTTGCATGTTCTCTTTTCTCTGATTTTGATAGAAATGCAGATAGTTGGTTTCAGACATTTTGTTGGGTTTGGGATTGGAAATGTTGCTTCCCTAAATCACTAGAAATTTCACATGGTATCTCAAAAGCCCACAACACTTTCAATTACATTTGCAGAAAAAAAAATGTTTCCTTTGGGGAAAATAACTATTAAGCCAAAATCCTACTGTACTTTTAGAACATTCAGGTGATAAGATCCATGGTGACATAGGAGTTAGAATAAAGTATTACAGGCTAGTTCACTGCTCACTGCCAGGAGTTTGATCCTGACCATCTCAGGAAGGACTCAGCCTTCCATCTTTCTGAGGTTGGTAAAATGAGGAGCAGATTGTTGTGGGCAATATGCTGATTCTGTAAATGAGCTTGGAGAATGTTGTAAAGCACTGTGAAGCAGTATGTCAGTCTAAGTGCTATTGATAAGCCTCCCTTTCCTTCTCCTTCTCCTTCTCTTTCTTCTTCTTCTTTTTTCAAAATTTAGGGGGACCTTCTACAAGGCCAACAAAAAGGCATCCTGAAATAAAGTTATATGATGGACTATGATAGTAAGCCAAATTCTTGAAATCTTTCAGTGCTTGGTAGCTAGTTCTCCTGTATAATTAAAAGACCTTGTGAATTCAGGATGGATTTAGTTGAAATTATCCAGTGATGGTTCTCAGTTTAGACTGAATCTGGTATATTCTATCTCACCTTTCTAGCATCTGTGACCAAGAAACTAAACCCACACAAATGCTATGCAAATTGCTACAATAATTTTCAGTACTTCTAATACTGAAATTATTTATCTGATTGTATGGGAGAAAGGTGTTTGCTCTTATAATACTAAATCATTTCATTGAGGGCCACATCAGGGCTGTGGTTGACCTCAGGAGGCCAGGTGGGCCTGGCCAACTGGGTGAGTGTGGCCAGTTTGATGCCATTCCCCAAACTTTAGGTGTGTTTCTTCTTTTCATTGGGTAGACCAAGCCAACTTCACACTAGCCTGATCTTTCCTCTTCACACTGGGTAGATCAAGCCAAAGCTACACTGGCCTGATCTTTCCTCTTTGGACTGGGTAGACTGAGCCAAAGATATGCTGTCCTGATCTTTCTTTGCACTGGGCAAACTGGGTCAAAGCTACACTGGCCTGATCTTTCCTCTTTGCACTAGATAGACCAAGCTGAAGCAATGCTTGTCTGATCTTTCTTTGCACTGGGTGAACTGCGCCAATCTTTCTCTTTGCATTGAGTAGATCAGGATGGCTCTGTGGGCCATCTGTGATGAGCACATCACAGGCCGTATGTGGCCCTTGGGCCTTGAGTTTGACAACCATGATCAAGGATGGGTGGGTTGGACAATGAACATTGTAGACAACAATCCTGACCATTTGCTGATTTGGCTGGGATTTGAAAATATTTGGAGGAGCACAAATGTCTCACTTTCAATTTAGAGTAAGGAAGGTTAAAGTCAGTGTTTTTTAAGTGACTAATGTTATGGCTGAATTGATTTAATCTGACTGAACAGATATTTTGAATCAACCCCTTGACACAAAACTTTGGTGAATATTCTAAAGGATGTGCTGTTCTCCCCCGAAGTGGTTCCCCCCCCAAAATGTTAGCTGCTTGAGGAAAATGAGTTACCTGCCAATTTCAAACAGCTTAATGAAGTTAAAGATAACCTATGCCAAAAACAAGCAACATATTCCTTTATAACACCCACTAGAGAAAACAAATTATTATTACTTTTATTGTCAGAATACAAAATGTGTACAATGAGATTGGATGAGCCTCCCTTCATGCTCCCCCCAACAACTCACAGTGAGGAGATACCTCCTCTTTTACCAAGTTGCCTCTTCAAATACTGTAAAAAAATCATGCTTATTGTCTTCTCTGACATGACTCTTCCCAAGCTTTGGCATGCCATGTCGCAGAACACACCATTCTAAATTCTCTGATTGTCTTGGAGATTTCATGTTTATGGCTTTGGCAGGTGGCAGAAAGAGGCAGGGAGAAGCTTTAAGGCAACATAAATAATCTTATGTCAAAGCAAATCACTGCTTTATTGTCAACACTAGAGTGTGTACATCTCTTCATTAAAAAAAAAACAAGGACATTTTATACAGGCCTATTATGAAAAGGCAGAGGGAGAGAGAAAGATAGATAGATAGATAGATAGATAGATAGATAGATAGATAGATAGATAGATAGATAGAT